>OY744522.1:192952429-192992429 GCA_963556195.1 Sepiola atlantica
GAGAGAGAGAGAGAGAGAAAGAGAGAGAGGAGAAAGAGAATGGTATATATTCAGAGAGAGAGAGAGAGAGAGAAAGAAAGAGAGAGAGGAGAGAGAGAATGGTATATATTCAGAGAGAGAGAGAGAGAGGGGGGAGAGAATGGTATATATTACTAGAGACAGAGAGAGATAGTAGAGAAAGAATAGTATTTATTTATTTAGAGAGAGAGAGAGAGAGAGAGAGGGGGAGAGAGAAAGAGGAGAGAGAGAATGGTATATATTAACGAGGAAAGCGAAACATGAAAAGAGAAAGATGTGTAGAGAGATAGAAAAAGGCACGCAGGGAAGGGGAGATACGCATAGAGAGACACTCAGAGGGAGAGAAGTATACATGTAAAGAGAGAGAAAGACACAGGCGGAAAGAGATACATTCATACAGAGAGAGCGAGAGAGAGAGAGAGAGGGAGAGAGAGAGAGGAGCATATACAAATATATAGAGATAGAGAAAAAGAGAGAGAGAGGAGAAAGTAGACAAACAGGTGCGGACGATACGAAGAATTGCGAATTACTGAAGTCTTCTGAATGAACAGGCTACCCCCGTGGATTCAATAAAGGGTTCCGTCCAGATTCCTGAGTTCCACAAAAATATTCTCGAGTTCGAAGAGATACACCTGAAGAAGGCCGGAGGTTACACCAGCCGAAACGTTGTGATGATACCATTCAAGATGAGAAATGTAGCTTGAATAACCAAAATTATACAAACATATAAAGAACTTTAAGCATAAACACTTTGACAAAGATGACCAGATTGAGCATTAAATAACCATAAAACAACCAATCACATAGTATGCTGATGCGTGTCATACTATTCATTTTTATCATTTATTGGGTTAAATACAACCAATCACATAGTATGCTGATGCCGGTCAGACTATTCATTTTTATCATTTATTGGGTTAAATACAACCAATCACATAGTATGCTGATGCGTGTCAGACTATTCATTTTTATCATTTATTGGCTTAAATACAACCAATCACATAGTATGCTGATGCGTGTCAGACTACTTATTTTTATCATTTATTGGGTTAAATACAACCAATCACATAGTATGCTGATGCGTGTCAGACTATTCATTTTTATCGTTTATTGGGTTAAATACAACCAATCACATAGTATGCTGATGCGTGTCAAACTATTCATTTTTACAATTTATTGGGTTAAATACAACCAATCACATAGTATGCTGATGCGTGTCAAACTATTCATTTTTAACATTTATTGGGTTAAATACAACCAATCACATAGTATGCTAATGCGTGTCAGACTATTCATTTTTATCGTTTATTGGGTTAAATACAACCAATCACATAGTATGCTGATGCGTGTCAGACTACTTATTTTTATCATTTATTGGGTTAAATACAACCAATCACATAGTATGCTGATGCGTGTCAGACTATTCATTTTTACAATGTATTGGCTTAAATACAACCAATCCCACAGTATGCTGATGCGTGTCAGACTATTTATTTTTATCATTTATTGGGTTTAATACAACCAATCACATAGTATGCTGATGCGTGTCAGACTATTTATTTTTATCATTTATTGGGTTGAATACAACCAATCACATAGTATGCTGATGCGTGTCAGACTATTCATTTTTATCATTTATTGGGTTGAATACAACAAATCACATAGTATGCTGATGCGTGTCAGACTATTCATTTTTATCATTTATTTGCTTAAATACAAGGTGCAATTTTTTACAGCGAAAGTTGATACGGTCAAAGTCCAAAAAGCAAATCAGAAAATATCCAAAAAGATGTCAGTCAGATAGAAACGTGATAGTATAAAAGTTTGCTACCAGATATGGATAGATGGCATACAGGGAAACAGTGTAAAACGATAGAGTATTTATTTACTCCTCTCCAGGAGTTAGGCACAAGGCCAGTTTTTATCTTACTTCCACAAGTAAGATGTGACCCAAGGTCGGTCGGGAAAGTGGGGTTTATAAATTGCCTGGGCAGTCCCGTCGGCATTCCCCGGCAGTAAGCAACAAACTTACTCCTCCCCAAAGAGGGGAGGCAAAGCCTGGGAAGGTGGACCTCCCAGAACTGCACAGGACATACCCATTGACCGGCGTAAATCAAGACCCGAAGACCAAGACAACACCAGTATGGGGCGCAGTAACCATCGGAACAGATACTACACTTTGATCGTAGAGTAGACATGATAGATAAAAAAAGGAAAGAATAGAAAGAGGAAGAAAGGAAGAAAGATAACTGGAATGTAGAGAAAAAGAGGATATAAAAGAAAACGTAACAAAAGGGAATAAAAACCACGGGGTATAGAGGGGGGAAGGGGGAGGCAGTAGTAAATACGTAGTTTAACGGGTTCTTCAGCAAGTATCGCAGAGTACCTTTCAGCTTAAAATATGCAGAAAGTCTATTTTTCTAATTGCTGCAACATGAGTAACACTAATCAATTTTTTTTATCAAAAAATGGCGAACAAGAATTCTGTATTGCAAGTAGAATAATATTTGTCTATTATTAATTGAGATCAGTTCCGTGTTTGACGCCAACGATGTCTCGCCATTCGCTCGTTTATTGCGTTTAAGAGGCCAAATAAACAGCAGAGATATCTGCGTATGCGCCCCTTGTTTATATTTAAAATTCCTTCTTGTTTTTAATTCCTAATTGATTTATGAACACAGACTTTTGGTGGATATTTTTGAGGATATGTTTAAGTGTCGAAATACGTTGGAAATGGTACAAGTTAACTCCCTTAAATGGCTTCTATGAAATCGTTAATACAATTTAACATCCTTTCTGCAATCCAACCTTATTTGGTACAAATAAACTTTAGTCTTTTTAAAAGATATATTTGATTTTTATTCCGAACTGATTGACTTTTGCGGTTATCAATGAATATTTCCAGTTGCTATTGTTAAGGCGTAGATATACAGGGTCAGCCATAACGAGCTATATAATTTTATTTCAAATAAAACTCATCAGACAATAGTAACTATATTATTGCATAAACAGAGTTAAAGTAAAATGTATATATATATATATATATATATATATATATATATATATATATATTTCTCTCTCTCTCTCTCTCTATATATATATATATATATATATAAATACATATATATATATATAAATACATATATGTATATATAAATACATATATATATATACATATATATAAATATATATATACATATCTATATATAAATACATATATATATACATATATATATATATATATATATATATATATATATATATATATAGAGAGAGAGAGAGAGAGAGATTTATATAAATGCAATATTCCAACTCCTTTGTGGTTGTTGTCGAATCTTGTCCCTATGTTACTGTATCGCCCGCTGATTTGGCGTTTATAGAGTTAAATCGGCCAAGGGGAAAAATACCCGACTACGAGTCAGTGGCGACTTGGAAACCGGGTTGGAGCCTTCCGACAGACATGAGTTGACATCACTACACTGGATATTGCGTAAGCATGAAACATCGATGTATGTATGTATGTATGTAAAGAATAATTAATATTTTCTTAAAAACTATATATATATATATATATATATTTAAAAAAAAGTTCATTTCTTTAGTAAGCATCTAATTGAAATTTAAGAATAATTATTATTCTTAAATTTCAATTAGATGCTTACTACTAAAATAAATATAGACTTTATTTGATAACTACCTCGCGAGCATGCGCGTCTTCATATTTGAAAGTGAAAAAAAAAACAACGGCCAACTCACACTTCGTTTACACCAGCAAGTACGGGACGATCCCATAAGATCAGGATTTCCAGATACATTGATAAAGCCAATTTACACTTGGCGAAATATTTGTAATTACTATAAACTAAAAATGAAAGTTTATATATAAAAAAATCTGTTACGATTTTTCTTTTAAAATTAATATCGCATTTTAAACATGCTTTGAAGGTATTTTACCTCATTCCTTATTCTTAAATTTCAATTAGATGCTTACTAGAAAAAAATGAACTTGATTTGATAACTATTTCGCCAGCATGCGCGTCTTAATATTTGAAAGTGAAAAAACAACAAAATCTAACTCACACTTCGTTTACACCAGCAAGTACGGGACAATCCCATAAGATCAGGATTTCCAGATACATTGATAAATCCAATTTACACTTGGCGAAATGTTTGAAATTACTATAAACTAAACATGAAAGTTTATATATAAAAAAAAATCTGTTACGATTTCTCTTTTAAAATTAATATCGCATTTTAAACATGTTTTGAAGGGATTTAAACTCATTCCTTATTTATATATATATATATATAAAGAAAAAGGAAAATAAACATATAGTATATACTTTTAAAGTAAAACATATCACGAAGAGTTGATTTTCGATATACGGGATAGAGCAATGATATAAACAAGTAAATCATGAGAATAAAAGTTGTGCAAAATAAAATATCTATAAAGTCATCAATTGTTCAAAACAAGGGGTTTTTAATAAGAGAACGTTTATTATTCTTATTCTATTATTATCATATATATATATACCTATATATGTACACACCTCTCTCTCTCTCTCTCTCTCTCTCTCTATATATATATATATATATATATATATATATATATATATATATCAGCAGCATCTTCTCTGGCAAGCAAGTAGAAACCGTATGTCTGGATATATTTTGGTAGATCCTTTCAATACTCCGAATCAGAATCTTAGATATATGGAGTTTTTGTTTGTTAGTACTATATTCTAAGATGTTGGTATTTTCTACTAAGAGTTTTCTGAATTCTGATCGGGGGCAGGAATGGTCGTTAGTTTAGTGTTAGGCTATGGGGTTAGTATGAGACAAATGCATCGTCAATCTCCTCGACAAAGTCGTGGTAGTCAAACCTATGTATATGTTTGTTCTTGGTTATCAGAGACACAGTCTTTCAAAGAAAAAAACATAGAATATAGTACTAACAAACAAAAACTCTATATATTAGAAGCTTATGTTTATAGAAACAAAAAAAAACTACTTAACAGAATTAACTTTAATACCAGTAATAATATACTATAATGTCTATAGTTTTACCTATAGTTTCGTACTTATTACATAATTCCCGCCCAAACAATATATAATACTAACACATGGTCTGTACTTGATTATCCTCATTACCCTGAAGATGGACCCGGATGGGTCTGAAAGTATTTGGGACACAAATCAAAACTATGGCAGATTCATCGGCCAATTTCCCCTCGAAACTAAGATTCTGATTCGGAATATTGAAAGAATCTACCAAAGGATATCCAGATATAATTTGTCCGTTATATTCAACAACATATATGTAACTAGATGTAGTGAGTGTTTTGCAAACCCGATCACCAGATCACTCGAAAGTTTGATAACCAGTTGAATACGTTATTGCGTCCGCTCCTATGTTAGATTATAATCCTTATTGTTTTTGTTTACATTCGCACTACCTTCTAAAGAAAGAACTCTATCCGATTTATGAAGTTGAAACCGATGCTACCCCGACTAGAAAGCTAGACCTAAGAGTGGGGAGCAAATGGAGTCATCCAAAATTGTTTCGCCGTATCACAGCTCGTCAGTACAGTAGCGTAGCTCGAGTGTGTGCCACTCATGAGTTTGCCGCCTCCCTTCCGACAAAAAGTAAATATTGTAGTAAGACTAACATAAATTTAACACTTAGAATGACTGCTGATATTATGACGTTACTAATTAGAATTGCCCATTCACAACAATATTTTGAATGTAGATAACAATCTAGTCTAGATTAAAGTTGTTGTGAACCACATTTGAATGTACATAGCATACCAGACTAGCGCCACCATATGTGAATTATTATTATTTTGATACATGAACTGCAATACTTGTCATTTAGCTATTCCTAAAAACATTTGTATCCATAAAAAAATAAAGAAAATATTGTTCATTTATATTTATCAAAAACATCTAATTTTCTGAATTAGGGCCTCCAGGCGAGACACGGATAAATATATTAAGGTAAAAAAAAAATTCAAAACATTAGCATTTCATTTATTTCTGAAAAGTTGAAATTATAATGCAATGTGTATTGTTTTTATTTTCAGATTCTTTGATGACATCACCATTCATATTTGAATTGTTGCTCCATAGACATGTATGGATTCGTGATCAGTTTCAAAAACTCGCCTCTTAGTTTGAAACACTAGAGAATATTCATCATGTTAAGAAATGAATTCCCAAGTTTATTCTAAAAGAAACTGTAACAGTTCAAGATCCCTTTATTCCATGACTGTCATTCGACTTTAGCAGCAACAAAAAATGACCTACCCTTACCCTAACCCTAACCCTTTAATTCCATAACTGTATTGCGACTTTAGCAGCAAGAAAAAATGACCTACCCTAACCCTAACCCTAACCCTAACCCTAACCCTAACCCTTTCATTCCATAACTGTATTGCGACATTAGCAGCAACAAAAAATGACCTACTCTAACCCTTACCCTAGCCCTTTCATTCCATAACTGTATTGCAACTTTAGCAGCAACAAAAAATGACCTACCCGAACACTTACCCTTACCCTAACCTTAACCCTTTCATTCTATAACTTTATTTCGACTTAAGCAGCAACAAAAAATGACCTACCCTAACCCTTACCCTAACCCTTTCATTCCATAACTGTATTGCGACTTTAGCAGCAACAAAAAATGACCTACCCTTACCCTTACCCTAACCTTTTTATTCCATAACTGTATTGCGACTTTAGCAGCAACAAAAAATGACCTACCCTAACCGTTACCCTAACCTTTTTATTCCATAACTGTATTGCGACTTTAGCAGCAACAAAAAATGACCTACCCTAACCCTTACCCTAACCTTTTTATTCCATAACTGTATTGCGACTTTAGCGGCAACAAAAATGACCTACCCTAACCCTTACCCTAACCCTTTCATTCCATAACTGTATTGCGACTTTAGCAGCAACAAAAAATGACCTACCCTAACCGTTACCCTAACCTTTTTATTCCATAACTGTATTGCGACTTTAGCAGCAACAAAAAATGACCTACCCTAACCCTTACCCTACCCCTTTATTTCCATAACTGTATTGCGACTTTAGCAGCAACAAAAAATGACCTACCCTAACCCTTACCCTTACCCTAACCTTAACCCTTTCATTCCATAACTGTATTGCGACTTAAGCAGCAACAAAAAATGACCTACCCTAACCGTTACCCTAACCCTTTCATTCCATAACTGTATTGCGACTTAAGCAGCAACAAAAAATGACCTACCCTAACCCTTACCCTAACCTTTTTATTCCATAACTGTATTGCGACATTAGCAGCAACAAAAAATGACCTACTCTAACCCTTACCCTAGCCCTTTCATTCCATAACTGTATTGCGACTTTAGCAGCAACAAAAAATGACCTACCCGAACCCTTACCCTTACCCTAACCTTAACCCTTTCATTCCATAACTTTATTTCGACTTAAGCAGCAACAAAAAATGACCTACCCTAACCCTTACTCTAACCCTTTCATTCCATAACTGTATTGCGACTTTAGCAGCAACAAAAAATGACCTACCATAACCCTTACCCTAACCTTTTCATTCCATAACTGTATTGCGACTTTAGCAGCAACAAAAAATGACCTACCCTAACCCTTACCCTTACCCTAAACTTAACCCTTTCATTCTATAACTTTATTTCGACTTAAGCAGCCACAAAAAATGACCTACCCTAATCCTTACCCTAACCCTTTCATTCCATAACTGTATTGCGACTTTAGCAGCAACAAAAAATGACCTACCCTAACCCTTACCCTTACCCTAACCTTAACCCTTTCATTCTATAACTTTATTTCGACTTAAGTAGCAACAACAAAAGACCTACCCTAACCCTTACCCTAACCCTTTCATTCCATAACTGTATTGCGACTTTAGCAGCAACCAAAAATGACCCACCCTAACCTTTACCCTAACTTTTTTATTCAATAACTGTATTGCGACTTTGGCGGCAACAAAAAATGACCTAACCTAACCCTTACCCTAACCCTTTCATTCCATAACTGTATTGCGACTTTAGCAGCAACAAAAAATGACCTACCCTAACCCTTACCCTTACCCTAACCTTAACCCTTTCATTCTATAACTTTATTTCGACTTAAGAAGCAACAAAAAATGCCCTCCCTAACCCATACCCTAAGCCTTTCATTCCATAACTGTATTGCGACTTTAGCAGCAACAAAAAATGACCTACCCTAACCCTTACCCTAACCTTTTTATTCCATAACTGTATTGCGACTTAAGCAGCAACAAAAAATTACCTACCCTAACCCTTACCCTCACCGTTTCATTCCATAACTGTATTGCGACTTAAGCAGCAACAAAAAATGACCTACCCTAACCCTTACCCTAACCCTTTCATTCCATAACTGTATTGCGACTTAAGCAGCAACAAAAAATGACCTACCCTAAACCTAACCCTAACCCTTTCATTCCATAACTGTATTGCGATTTTAGCAGCAACAAAAAATGACCTACCCTAACCCTTACCCTTACCCTAACCATAACCCTTTCATTCTATAACTTTATTTCGACTTAAGCAGCAACAAAAAATGACCTACCCTAACCCTTACCCTAACCCTTTCATTCCATAACTGTATTGCGACTTTAGCAGCAACAAAAAATGACCTACCCCAACCCTTACACTTACCCTAACCTTAACCCTTTCATTCTATAACTTTATTTCGACTTAAGCAGCAACAAAAAATGACCTAGCCTAACCCTTACCCTACCCCTTTCATTCCATAACTGTATTGCGACTTTAGCAGCAACAAAAAATGACCTACCCTAACCCTTACCCTTACCCTAACCTTACCCATTTCATTCCATAACTGTATTGCGACTTAAGCAGCAACAAAAAATGACCTACCCTAACCGTTACCCTAACCCTTTCATTCCATAACTGTATTGCGACTTAAGCAGCAACAAAAAATGACCTACCCTAACCCTTACCCTAACCTTTTTATTCCATAACTGTATTGCGACTTTAGCAGCAACAAAAAATGACCTACCCTAACCCTTACCCTAACCTTTTTATTCCATAACTGTATTGCGACTTTGGCAGCAACAAAAAATGACCTACCCTAACCCTTACCCTAACCTTTTTATTCCATAACTTTATTTCGACTTTAGCAGCAACAAAAAATGACCTACCCTTACCCTTACCCTAACCTTTTTATTCCATAACTGTATTGCGACTTTAGCAGCAACAAAAAATGACCTACCCTAACCGTTACCCTAACCTTTTTATTCCATAACTGTATTGCGACTTTAGCAGTAACAAAAAATGACCTACCCTAAGCCTTACCCTAACCTTTTTATTCCATAACTGTATTGCGACTTTAGCAGCAACAAAAAATGACCTACCCTAACCCTTACCCTAACCTTTTTATTCAATAACTGTATTGCGACTTTAGCAGCAACAAAAAATGACCTACCCTAACCCTTACCCTAACCTTTTTATTCCATAACTGTATTGCGACTTTAGCAGCAACAAAAAATGACCTACCCTAACCGTTACCCTAACCTTTTTATTCTATAACTGTATTGCGACTTTAGCAGCAACAAAAAATGACCTACCCTAACCCTTACCATAACCCTTTCATTCCATAACTGTATTGCGACTTTAGCAGCAACAAAAAATGACCTACCCTAACCGTTACCCTAACCTTTTTATTCTATAACTGTATTGCGACTTTAGCAGCAACAAAAAATTACCTACCCTAACCCTAACCTTAACCTTTTTATTCCATAACTGTATTGCGACTTTAGCAGCAACAAAAATGACCTACCCCAACCCTTACACTTACCCTAACCTTAACCCTTTCATTCTATAACTTTATTTCGACTTAAGCAGCAACAAAAAATGACCTACCCTAACCCTTACCCTACCCCTTTCATTCCATAACTGTATTGCGACTTTAGCAGCAACAAAAAATGACCTACCCTAACCCTTACCCTTACCCTAACCTTAACCCTTTCATTCCATAACTGTATTGCGACTTAAGCAGCAACAAAAAATGACCTACCCTAACCGTTACCCTAACCCTTTCATTCCATAACTGTATTGCGACTTAAGCAGCAACAAAAAATGACCTACCCTAACCCTTACCCTAACCTTTTTATTCCATAACTGTATTGCGACTTTAGCAGCAACAAAAAATGACCTACCCTAACCCTTACCCTAACCTTTTTATTCCATAACTGTATTGCGACTTTAGCAGCAACAAAAAATGACCTACCCTAACCCTTACCCTAACCTTTTTATTCCATAACTGTATTGCGACTTTAGCGGCAACAAAAATAACCTACCCTAACCCTTACCCTAACCCTTTCATTCCATAACTGTATTGCGACTTTAGCAGCAACAAAAAATGACCTACCCTAACCGTTACCCTAACCTTTTTATTCCATAACTGTATTTCGACTTTAGCAGCAACAAAAAATGACCTACCCTAACCCTTACCCTAACCTTTTTATTCCATAACTGTATTGCGACTTTAGCAGCAACAAAAAATGACCTACCCTAACCCTTACCCTAACCTTTTTATTCCATAACTGTATTGCGACTTTAGCAGCAACAAAAAATGACCTACCCTAACCCTTACCCTAACCTTTTTATTCCATAACTGTATTGCGACTTTAGCAGCAACAACAAATGACCTACCCTAACCCTTACCCTAACCTTTTTATTCCATAACTGTATTGCGACTTTAGCAGCAACAAAATATGACCTACCCTAACCCTTACCCTAACGCTTTCATTCCATAACTGTATTGCGACTTTAGTAGCAACAAAAAATTACCTACTCTAACCCTTACCCTAACCTTTTTATTCCATAACTGTATTGCGACTTTAGCAGCAACAAAAAATGACCTACCCTAACCCTTACACTAACTATTTTATTCCATAACTGTATTGCGACTTTAGCAGCAACAACAAATGACCTACCCTAACCCTTACCCTAACCTTTTTATTCCATAACTGTATTGCGACTTTAGCAGCAACAAAATATGACCTACCCTAACCCTTACACTCACCCTTTCATTCCATAACTGTATTGCGAGTTAAGCAGCAACAAAAAATGACCTACCCTAACCCTTACCCTAACCTTTTATTCCATAACTGTATTGCGACTTTAGCGGCAACAAAAATGACCTACCCTAACCCTTACCCTTACCTTTTTATTCCATAACTGTATTTCGACTTTAGCAGCAACAAAAAAATGACCTACCCTAACCCTTACCCTAACCCTTTCATTCCATAACTGTATTGCGAGTTAAGCAGCAACAAAAAATGACCTACCCTAACCCTTACCCTAACCTTTTATTCCATAACTGTATTGCGACTTTAGCGGCAACAAAAATGACCTACCCTAACCCTTACCCTAACCCTTTCATTCCATAACTGTATTGCGACTTTAGCAGCAACAAAAAATGACCTACCCTAAACGTTACCCTAACCTTTTTATTCCATAACTGTATTGCGACTTTAGCAGCAACAAAAAATGACCTACCCTAACCCTTACCCTAACCTTTTTATTCCATAACTGTATTGCGACTTAAGCAGCAACAAAAAATGACCTACCCTAACCCTTACCCTAACCTTTTTATTCAATAACTGTATTGCGACTTAAGCAGCAACAAAAAATGACCTACCCTAACCCTTACCCTAACCTTTTTATTCCATAACTGTATTGCGACTTTAGCAGCAACAAAAAATGACCTACCCTAACCGTTACCCTAACCCTTTCATTCCATAACTGTATTGCGACTTAAGCAGCAACAAAAAATGACCTACCCTAACCCTTACCCTAACCTTTTTATTCCATAACTGTATTGCGACTTTAGCAGCAACAAAAAATGACCTACCCTTACCCTTACCCTAACCTTTTTATTCCATAACTGTATTGCGACTTTAGCAGCAACAAAAAATGACTTACCCTAACCCTTACCCTAACCTTTTTATTCCATAACTGTATTGCGACTTTAGCAGCAACAAAAAATGACCTACCCTAACCCTTACCCTAACGTTTTTATTCCATAACTGTATTGCGACTTTAGCAGCAACAAAAAATGACCTACCCTAACCCTTACCCTAACCTTTTTATTCCATAACTGTATTGCGACTTTGGCAGCAACAAAAAATAACCTACCCTAACCCTTACCCTAACCTTTTTATTCCATAACTGTATTGCGACTTTAGCAGCAACAAAAAATGACCTACCCTAACCCTTACCCTAACCTTTTTATTCCATAACTTTATTGCGACTTTAGCAGAAACAAAAAATGACCTACCCTAACCCTTACCCTAACCCTTTCATTCCATAACTGTATTGCGACTTTAGCAGCAACAAAAAATGACCTACCCTAACCCTTACCCTAACCTTTTCATTCCATAACTGTATTGCGACTTTAGCAGCAACAAAAAATGACCTACCCTAACCCTTACCCTAACCTTTTTATTCCATAACTGTATTGCGACTTTAGCAGCAACAAAAAATGACCTACCCTAACCCTTACCCTAACCCTTTCAATCTATAACTGTATTGAGACATAAGCAGCAACAAAAAATGACCTACCCTAACCCTAACCTTAACCCTTTCATTCCATAACTTTATTTCGACTTAAGCAGCAACAAAAAATGGCCTACCCTAACCCTTACCCTAACCCTTTCATTCCATAACTGTATTGCGACTTTAGCAGCAACAAATAATGACCTACCCTAACCCTTACCCTAACCTTTTTATTCCATAACTGTATTGCGACTTTAGCAGCAACAAAAAATGACCTACCCTAACCCTTACCCTAACCCTTTCATTCCATAACTGTATTGCGACTTTAGCAGCAACAAAAAATGACCTAACCTAACCCTAACCCTAACCCTTTAATTCCATAACTGTATTGCGACTTAAGCAGCAACAAAAAATGAACTACCCTAACCCTAACCCTAACCCTTTCTTTCCCTAACTGTATAGCGACTTAAGCAGCAACAAAAAATGCCATACCTTAACCCTTACCCTAACTCCTTTATTCCATAACTGTATTGCGACTTAAGCAGCAACAAAAAATGACCTACCCTAACCCTTACCCTTACCCTAACCTTTCCCCTTTCATTCTATAACTTTATTTCGACTTAAGCAGCAACAAAAAATGACCTACCCTAACCCTAACCCTAACCCTTTCATTCCATAACTGTATTGCGACTTTAGCAGCAACAAAAATGGCCTACCTTAACCCTTACCCTAACCCTTTCATTTCATAACGGTATTGCGACTTTAGCAGCAACAAAAAATGACCTACCCTAACCCTTACCCTTACCCTAACCTTAACCCTTTCATTCTATAACTTTATTTCGACTTAAGCAGCAACAAAAAATGACCTACCCTAACCCTTACCCTAACCCTTTCATTCCATAACTGTATTGCGACTTTAGCAGCAACAAAAAATGACCTACCCTAACCCTTACCCTAACCTATTGATTCCATAACTGTATTGCGACTTTAGCAGCAACAAAAAAATGACCTACCCGAACCCTTACCCTAACCCTTTCATTCCATAAATTTATTTCGACTTAAGCAGCAAGAAAAAAAGACCTACCTTAACCCTTACCCTAACCCTTTCATTCCATAACTGTATTGCGACTTAAGCAGCAACAAAAAATGACCTACCCTAACCCTTACCCTAACCTTTTTATTCCATAACTGTATTGCGACTTTAGCAGCAACAAAAAATGACCTACCCTAACCCCTACCCTAACCCTTTCATTCCATAACTGTATTTCGACTTTAGCAGCAACAAAAAAATGACCTACCCTAACCCTTACCCTAACCCTTTCATTCCATAACTGTATTGCGAGTTAAGCAGCAACAAAAAATGACCTACCCTAACCCTTACCCTAACCTTTTATTCCATAACTGTATTGCGACTTTAGCGGCAACAAAAATGACCTACCCTAACCCTTACCCTAACCCTTTCATTCCATAACTGTATTGCGACTTTAGCAGCAACAAAAAATGACCTACCCTAAACGTTACCCTAACCTTTTTATTCCATAACTGTATTGCGACTTTAGCAGCAACAAAAAATGACCTACCCTAACCCTTACCCTAACCTTTTTATTCCATAACTGTATTGCGACTTAAGCAGCAACAAAAAATGACCTACCCTAACCCTTACCCTAACCTTTTTATTCAATAACTGTATTGCGACTTAAGCAGCAACAAAAAATGACCTACCCTAACCCTTACCCTAACCTTTTTATTCCATAACTGTATTGCGACTTTAGCAGCAACAAAAAATGACCTACCCTAACCGTTACCCTAACCCTTTCATTCCATAACTGTATTGCGACTTAAGCAGCAACAAAAAATGACCTACCCTAACCCTTACCCTAACCTTTTTATTCCATAACTGTATTGCGACTTTAGCAGCAACAAAAAATGACCTACCCTTACCCTTACCCTAACCTTTTTATTCCATAACTGTATTGCGACTTTAGCAGCAACAAAAAATGACTTACCCTAACCCTTACCCTAACCTTTTTATTCCATAACTGTATTGCGACTTTAGCAGCAACAAAAAATGACCTACCCTAACCCTTACCCTAACGTTTTTATTCCATAACTGTATTGCGACTTTAGCAGCAACAAAAAATGACCTACCCTAACCCTTACCCTAACCTTTTTATTCCATAACTGTATTGCGACTTTGGCAGCAACAAAAAATAACCTACCCTAACCCTTACCCTTACCTTTTTATTCCATAACTGTATTGCGACTTTAGCAGCAACAAAAAATGACCTACCCTAACCCTTACCCTAACCTTTTTATTCCATAACTTTATTGCGACTTTAGCAGAAACAAAAAATGACCTACCCTAACCCTTACCCTAACCCTTTCATTCCATAACTGTATTGCGACTTTAGCAGCAACAAAAAATGACCTACCCTAACCCTTACCCTAACCTTTTCATTCCATAACTGTATTGCGACTTTAGCAGCAACAAAAAATGACCTACCCTAACCCTTACCCTAACCTTTTTATTCCATAACTGTATTGCGACTTTAGCAGCAACAAAAAATGACCTACCCTAACCCTTACCCTAACCCTTTCAATCTATAACTGTATTGAGACATAAGCAGCAACAAAAAATGACCTACCCTAACCCTAACCTTAACCCTTTCATTCCATAACTTTATTTCGACTTAAGCAGCAACAAAAAATGGCCTACCCTAACCCTTACCCTAACCCTTTCATTCCATAACTGTATTGCGACTTTAGCAGCAACAAATAATGACCTACCCTTACCCTTACCCTAACCTTTTTATTCCATAACTGTATTGCGAATTTAGCAGCAACAAAAAATGACCTACCCTAACCCTTACCCTAACCCTTTCATTCCATAACTGTATTGCGACTTTAGCAGCAACAAAAAATGACCTAACCTAACCCTAACCCTAACCCTTTAATTCCATAACTGTATTGCGACTTAAGCAGCAACAAAAAATGAACTACCCTAACCCTAACCCTAACCCTTTCTTTCCATAACTGTATAGCGACTTAAGCAGCAACAAAAAATGCCATACCTTAACCCTTACCCTAACTCCTTCATTCCATAACTGTATTGCGACTTAAGCAGCAACAAAAAATGACCTACCCTAACCCTTACCCTTACCCTAACCTTTCCCCTTTCATTCTATAACTTTATTTCGACTTAAGCAGCAACAAAAAATGACCTACCCTAACCCTAACCCTAACCCTTTCATTCCATAACTGTATTGCGACTTTAGCAGCAACAAAAAATGGCCTACCTTAACCCTTACCCTAACCCTTTCATTCCATAACGGTATTGCGACTTTAGCAGCAACAAAAAATGACCTACCCTAACCCTTACCCTTACCCTAACCTTAACCCTTTCATTCTATAACTTTATTTCGACTTAAGCAGCAACAAAAAATGACCTACCCTAACCCTTACCCTAACCCTTTCATTCCATAACTGTATTGCGACTTTAGCAGCAACAAAAAATGACCTACCCTAACCCTTACCCTAACCTTTTGATTCCATAACTGTATTGCGACTTTAGCAGCAACAAAAAAATGACCTACCCGAACCCTTACCCTAACCCTTTCATTCCATAAATTTATTTCGACTTAAGCAGCAAGAAAAAAAGACCTACCTTAACCCTTACCCTAACCCTTTCATTCCATAACTGTATTGCGACTTAAGCAGCAACAAAAAATGACCTACCCTAACCCTTACCCTAACCTTTTTATTCCATAACTGTATTGCGACTTTAGCAGCAACAAAAAATGACCTACCCTAACCCCTACCCTAACCCTTTCATTCCATAACTGTATTGCGACTTTAGCAGCAACAAAAAATGACCTACCCTAACCCCTACCCTAACCCTTTCATTTAATAACTGTATTGCGACTTTACCAGCAACAAAAAATGACCTACCCTAACCCTTACCCTAACCTTTTCATTCCATAACTGTATTGCGACTTTAGCAGCAACAAAAAATGACCTACCCTAACCCTTACCCTAACCTTTTCATTCCATAACTGTATTGCGACTTTAGCAGCAACAAAAAAATGACCTACCCTAACCCTTACCCTAACCTTTTTATTCCATAACTGTATTGCGACTTTAGCAGCAACAAAAAATGACCTACCCTAACCCTTACCCTAACCTTTTTATTCCATAACTGTATTGCGACTTTAGCAGCAACAAAAAATGACCTACCCTAACCCTTACCCTAACCTTTTTATTCAATAACTGTATTGCGACTTAAGCAGCAACAAAAAATGACCTACCCTAACCCTTACCCTAACCTTTTTATTCCATAACTGTATTGCGACTTTAGCAGCAACAAAAAATGACCTACCCTAACCGTTACCCTAACCCTTTCATTCCATAACTGTATTGCGACTTAAGCAGCAACAAAAAATGACCTACCCTAACCCTTACCCTATCCTTTTTATTCCATAACTGTATTGCGACTTTAGCAGCAACAAAAAATGACCTACCCTAACCCTTACCCTAACCTTTTTATTCCATAACTGTATTGCGACTTTAGCAGCAACAAAAAATGACCTACCCTAACCCTTACCCTAACCTTTTTATTCCATAACTTTATTGCGACTTTAGCAGCAACAAAAAATGACTTACCCTTACCCTTTCCCTAACCCTTTCATTCCATAACTGTATTGCGACTTTAGCAGCAACAAAAAATGACCTAACCTAACCCTAACCCTAACCCTTTCATTCCATAACTGTATTGCGACTTAAGCAGCAACAAAAAATGACCTACCCTAACCCTAACCTTAACCCTTTCTTTCCATAACTGTATAGCGACTTAAGCAGCAACAAAAAATGCCATACCTTAACCCTTACCCTAACTCTTTCATTCCATAACTGTATTGCGACTTAAGCAGCAACAAAAAATGACCTACCCTAACCCTTACCCTAACCCTTTCATTCCATAACTGTATTGCGACGTTAGCAGACACAAAAAATGACCTACCCTAACCCTTACCCTTACCCTAACCTTAACCCTTTCATTCTATAACTTTATTTCGACTTAAGCAGCAACAAAAAATGACCTACCCTAACCCTAACCCTAACCCTTTCATTCAATAACTGTATTGCGACTTTAGCAGCAACAAAAAATGGCCTACCTTAACCCTTACCCTTACCCTTTCATTCCATAACTGTATTGCGACTTTAGCAGCAACAAATAATGACCTACCCTAACCCTTACCCTAACCTTTTTATTCCATAACTGTATTGCGACTTTAGCAGCAACAAAATATGACCTACCCTAACCCTTACCCTAACGCTTTCATTCCATAACTGTATTGCGACTTAAGCAGCAACAAAAAATGACCTACCCTAACCCTTACCCTAACCCTTTCATTCCATAACTGTATTGCGACTTTAGCAGCAACAAAAAATGACCTACCCTAACCCTTACCCTAACCTTTTTATTCCATAACTGTATTGCGACTTTAGCAGCAACAAAAAATGACCTACCCTAACCCTTACCCTAACCCTTTCAATCTATAACTGTATTGAGACATAAGCAGCAACAAAAAATGACCTACCCGAACCCTTACCCTAACCCTTTCATTCCATAACTGTATTGCGACTTTAGCAGCAACAAAAAATGACCTAACCTAACCCTAACCCTAACCCTTTCATTCCATAACTGTATTGCGACTTAAGCAGCAACAAAAAATGAACTACCCTAACCCTAACCCTAACCCTTTCTTTCCATAACTGTATAGCGACTTAAGCAGCAACAAAAAATGCCATACCTTAACCCTTACCCTAACTCCTTCATTCCATAACTGTATTGCGACTTAAGCAGCAACAAAAAATGACCTACCCTAACCCTTACCCTAACCCTTTCATTCCATAACTGTATTGCGACTTTAGCAGACACAAAAAATGACCTACCCTAACCCTTACCCTTACCCTAACCTTTCCCCTTTCATTCTATAACTTTATTTCGACTTAAGCAGCAACAAAAAATGACCTACCCTAACCCTAACCCTAACCCTTTCATTCCATAACTGTATTGCGACTTTAGCAGCAACAAAAAATGGCCTACCTTAACCCTTACCCTAACCCTTTCATTCCATAACGGTATTGCGACTTTAGCAGCAACAAAAAATGACCTACCCTAACCCTTACCCTTACCCTAACCTTAACCCTTTAATTCTATAACTTTATTTCGACTTAAGCAGCAACAAAAAATGACCTACCCTAACCCTTACCCTAACCCTTTCATTCCATAACTGTATTGCGACTTTAGCAGCAACAAAAAATGACCTACCCTAACCCTTACCCTAACCTTTTGATTCCATAACTGTATTGCGACTTTAGCAGCAACAAAAAATGACCTACCCGAACCCTTACCCTAACCCTTTCATTCCATAAATTTATTTCGACTTAAGCAGCAAGAAAAAAAGACCTACCTTAACCCTTACCCTAACCCTTTCATTCCATAACTGTATTGCGACTTAAGCAGCAACAAAAAATGACCTACCCTAACCCTTACCCTAACCTTTTTATTCCATAACTGTATTGCGACTTTAGCAGCAACAAAAAATGACCTACCCTAACCCCTACCCTAACCCTTTCATTCCATAACTGTATTGCGACTTTAGCAGCAACAAAAAATGACCTACCCTAACCCTTACCCTAACCTTTTCATTCCATAACTGTATTGCGACTTTAGTAGCAACAAAAAATGACCTACCCTAACCCTTACCCTAACCTTTTCATTCCATAACTGTATTGCGACTTTAGCAGCAACAAAAAATGACCTACCCTAACCCCTACCCTAACCCTTTCATTCCATAACTGTATTGCGACTTTAGCAGCAACAAAAAATGACCTACCCTAACCCTTACCCTAACCTTTTCATTCCATAACTGTATTGCGACTTTAGCAGCAACAAAAAATGACCTACCCTAACCCTTACCCTAACCTTTTCATTCCATAACTGTATTGCGACTTTAGCAGCAACAAAAAATGACCTACCCTAACCCTTACCCTAACCTTTTTATTCCATAACTGTATTGCGACTTTAGCAGCAACAAAAAATGACCTACCCTAACCCTTACCCTAACCTTTTTATTCCATAACTGTATTGCGACTTTAGCAGCAACAAAAAATGACCTACCCTTACCCTTTCCCTAACCCTTTCATTCCATAACTGTATTGCGACTTTAGCAGCAACAAAAAATGACCTAACCTAACCCTAACCCTAACCCTTTCATTCCATAACTGTATTGCGACTTAAGCAGCAACAAAAAATGACTTACCCTAACCCTAACCTTAACCCTTTCTTTCCATAACTGTATAGCGACTTAAGCAGCAACAAAAAATGCTATACCTTAACCCTTACCCTAACTCTTTCATTCCATAACTGTATTGCGACTTAAGCAGCAACAAAAAATGACCTACCCTAACCCTTACCCTAACCCTTTCATTCCATAACTGTATTGCGACGTTAGCAGACACAAAAAATGACCTACCCTAACCCTTACCCTTACCCTAACCTTAACACTTTCATTCTATAACTTTATTTCGACTTAAGCAGCAACAAAAAATGACCTACCCTAACCCTAACCCTAACCCTTTCATTCAATAACTGTATTGCGACTTTAGCAGCAACAAAAAATGGCCTACCCTAACCCTTACCCTAACCCTTTCATTCCATAACTGTATTGCGACTTTAGCAGCAACAAATAATGACCTACCCTAACCCTTACCCTAACCTTTTTATTCCATAACTGTATTGCGACTTTAGCAGCAACAAAATATGACCTACCCTAACCCTTACCCTAACGCTTTCATTCCATAACTGTATTGCGACTTAAGCAGCAACAAAAAATGACCTACCCTAACCCTTACCCTAACTTTTTCATTCCATAACTGTATTGCGACTTTAGCAGCAACAAAAAATGACCTACCCTAACCCTTACCCTAACCTTTTTATTCCATAACTGTATTGCGACTTTAGCAGCAACAAAAAATGACCTACCCTCACCCTTACCCTAACCCAAACCCTTTCATTCTATAACTTTATTTCGATTTTAGCAGCAACAAAATATGACCTACCCTAACCCTTACCCTAACGCTTTCATTCCATAACTGTATTGCGACTTAAGCAGCAACAAAAAATGACCTACCCTAACCCTTACCCTAACCCTTTCATTCCATAACTGTATTGCGACTTTGGCAGCAACAAAAAATGACCTACCCTAACCCTTACCCTAACCCTTTCATTCTATAACTTTATTTCGACTTAAGCAGCAACAAAAAATGACCTATCCTAACCCTTACCCTTACCCTAACCTTAACCCTTTCATTCTATAACTGTATTTCGACTTAAGCAGCAACAACAAATGACCTACCTTAACCCTTACCCTAACCCTTTCATTCCATAACTGTATTGCGACTTTGGCAGCAACAAAAAATGACCTACCCTAACCCTTACCCTAACCTTTTTATTCCATAACTGTATTGCGACTTTAGCAGCAACAAAAAATGACCTACCCTAACCCTTACCCTAAACTTTTTATTCCATAACTGTATTGCGACTTTAGCAGCAATAAAAAATGACCTACCCTAACCCTTACCCTAACCCTTTCATTCCATAACTGTATTGCGACTTTAGCAGCAACAAAAAATGACCTACCCCTACCCTTACCCTAACCCTTTCATTCTATAACTTTATTTCGATTTTAGCAGCAACAAAAAATGACCTACCCTTACCCTTACCCTTACCCTAAGCTTAACGCTTTCATTCTGTAACTTTATTTCGACTTTAGCAGCAACAAAAAATGACCTACCCTTACCCTTACCCTTACCCTTACCTTAACCCTTTCATTCTATTACTTTATTTCGACTTTAGCAGCAACAAAAAATGACCTACCCTAACCCTTACCCTAACCTTTTTATTCCATAACTGTATTGCGACTTTAGCAGCAACAAAAAATGACCTACCCTAACCCTTACCCTAACCCTTTCAATCTATAACTGTATTGAGACATAAGCAGCAACAAAAAATGACCTACCCTAACCCTAACCTTAACCCTTTCATTCCATAACTTTATTTCGACTTAAGCAGCAACAAAAATGGCCTACCCTAACCCTTACCCTAACCCTTTCATTCCATAACTGTATTGCGACTTTAGCAGCAACAAATAATGACCTACCCTAACCCTTACCCTAACCTTTTTATTCCATAACTGTATTGCGACTTTAGCAGCAACAAAAAATGACCTACCCTAACCCTTACCCTAACCCTTTCATTCCATAACTGTATTGCGACTTTAGCAGCAACAAAAAATGACCTAACCTAACCCTAACCCTAACCCTTTAATTCCATAACTGTATTGCGACTTAAGCAGCAACAAAAAATGAACTACCCTAACCCTAACCCTAACCCTTTCTTTCCATAACTGTATAGCGACTTAAGCAGCAACAAAAAATGCCATACCTTAACCCTTACCCTAACTCCTTCATTCCATAACTGTATTGCGACTTAAGCAGCAACAAAAAATGACCTACCCTAACCCTTACCCTTACCCTAACCTTTCCCCTTTCATTCTATAACTTTATTTCGACTTAAGCAGCAACAAAAAATGACCTACCCTAACCCTAACCCTAACCCTTTCATTCCATAACTGTATTGCGACTTTAGCAGCAACAAAAAATGGCCTACCTTAACCCTTACCCTAACCCTTTCATTCCATAACGGTATTGCGACTTTAGCAGCAACAAAAAATGACCTACCCTAACCCTTACCCTTACCCTAACCTTAACCCTTTCATTCTATAACTTTATTTCGACTTAAGCAGCAACAAAAAATGACCTACCCTAACCCTTACCCTAACCCTTTCATTCCATAACTGTATTGCGACTTTAGCAGCAACAAAAAATGACCTACCCTAACCCTTACCCTAACCTTTTGATTCCATAACTGTATTGCGACTTTAGCAGCAACAAAAAAATGACCTACCCGAACCCTTACCCTAACCCTTTCATTCCATAAATTTATTTCGACTTAAGCAGCAAGAAAAAAAGACCTACCTTAACCCTTACCCTAACCCTTTCATTCCATAACTGTATTGCGACTTAAGCAGCAACAAAAAATGACCTACCCTAACCCTTACCCTAACCTTTTTATTCCATAACTGTATTGCGACTTTAGCAGCAACAAAAAATGACCTACCCTAACCCCTACCCTAACCCTTTCATTCCATAACTGTATTGCGACTTTAGCAGCAACAAAAAATGACCTACCCTAACCCCTACCCTAACCCTTTCATTTAATAACTGTATTGCGACTTTAGCAGCAACAAAAAATGACCTACCCTAACCCTTACCCTAACCTTTTCATTCCATAACTGTATTGCGACTTTAGCAGCAACAAAAAATGCCCTACCCTAACCCTTACCCTAACCTTTTCATTCCATAACTGTATTGCGACTTTAGCAGCAACAAAAAAATGACCTACCCTAACCCTTACCCTAACCTTTTTATTCCATAACTGTATTGCGACTTTAGCAGCAACAAAAAATGACCTACCCTAACCCTTACCCTAACCTTTTTATTCCATAACTGTATTGCGACTTTAGCAGCAACAAAAAATGACCTACCCTAACCCTTACCCTAACCTTTTTATTCAATAACTGTATTGCGACTTAAGCAGCAACAAAAAATGACCTACCCTAACCCTTACCCTAACCTTTTTATTCCATAACTGTATTGCGACTTTAGCAGCAACAAAAAATGACCTACCCTAACCGTTACCCTAACCCTTTCATTCCATAACTGTATTGCGACTTAAGCAGCAACAAAAAATGACCTACCCTAACCCTTACCCTAACCTTTTTATTCCATAACTGTATTGCGACTTTAGCAGCAACAAAAAATGACCTACCCTAACCCTTACCCTAACCTTTTTATTCCATAACTGTATTGCGACTTTAGCAGCAACAAAAAATGACCTACCCTAACCCTTACCCTAACCTTTTTATTCCATAACTTTATTGCGACTTTAGCAGCAACAAAAAATGACTTACCCTTACCCTTTCCCTAACCCTTTCATTCCATAACTGTATTGCGACTTTAGCAGCAACAAAAAATGACCTAACCTAACCCTAACCCTAACCCTTTCATTCCATAACTGTATTGCGACTTAAGCAGCAACAAAAAATGACCTACCCTAACCCTAACCTTAACCCTTTCTTTCCATAACTGTATAGCGACTTAAGCAGCAACAAAAAATGCCATACCTTAACCCTTACCCTAACTCTTTCATTCCATAACTGTATTGCGACTTAAGCAGCAACAAAAAATGACCTACCCTAACCCTTACCCTAACCCTTTCATTCCATAACTGTATTGCGACGTTAGCAGACACAAAAAATGACCTACCCTAACCCTTACCCTTACCCTAACCTTAACCCTTTCATTCTATAACTTTATTTCGACTTAAGCAGCAACAAAAAATGACCTACCCTAACCCTAACCCTAACCCTTTCATTCAATAACTGTATTGCGACTTTAGCAGCAACAAAAAATGGCCTACCCTAACCCTTACCCTTACCCTTTCATTCCATAACTGTATTGCGACTTTAGCAGCAACAAATAATGACCTACCCTAACCCTTACCCTAACCTTTTTATTCCATAACTGTATTGCGACTTTAGCAGCAACAAAATATGACCTACCCTAACCCTTACCCTAACGCTTTCATTCCATAACTGTATTGCGACTTAAGCAGCAACAAAAAATGACCTACCCTAACCCTTACCCTAACCCTCTCATTCCATAACTGTATTGCGACTTTAGCAGCAACAAAAAATGACCTACCCTAACCCTTACCCTAACCTTTTTATTCCATAACTGTATTGCGACTTTAGCAGCAACAAAAAATGACCTACCCTAACCCTTACCCTAACCCTTTCAATCTATAACTGTATTGAGACATAAGCAGCAACAAAAAATGACCTACCCTAACCCTTACCCTAACCCTTTCATTCCATAACTGTATTGCGACTTTAGCAGCAACAAAAAATGACCTAACCTAACCCTTACCCTAACCCTTTCATTCCATAACTGTATTGCGACTTAAGCAGCAACAAAAAATGAACTACCCTAACCCTAACCCTAACCCTTTCTTTCCATAACTGTATAGCGACTTAAGCAGCAACAAAAAATGCTATACCTTAACCCTTACCCTAACTCCTTCATTCCATAACTGTATTGCGACTTAAGCAGCAACAAAAAATGACCTACCCTAACCCTTACCCTAACCCTTTCATTCCATAACTGTATTGCGACTTTAGCAGACACAAAAAATGACCTACCCTAACCCTTACCCTTACCCTAACCTTTCCCCTTTCATTCTATAACTTTATTTCGACTTAAGCAGCAACAAAAAATGACCTACCCTAACCCTAACCCTAACCCTTTCATTCCATAACTGTATTGCGACTTTAGCAGCAACAAAAAATGGCCTACCTTAACCCTTACCCTAACCCTTTCATTCCATAACGGTATTGCGACTTTAGCAGCAACAAAAAATGACCTACCCTAACCCTTACCCTTACCCTAACCTTAACCCTTTAATTCTATAACTTTATTTCGACTTAAGCAGCAACAAAAAATGACCTACCCTAACCCTTACCCTAACCCTTTCATTCCATAACTGTATTGCGACTTTAGCAGCAACAAAAAATGACCTACCCTAACCCTTACCCTAACCTTTTGATTCCATAACTGTATTGCGACTTTAGCAGCAACAAAAAATGACCTACCCGAACCCTTACCCTAACCCTTTCATTCCATAAATTTATTTCGACTTAAGCAGCAAGAAAAAAAGACCTACCTTAACCCTTACCCTAACCCTTTCATTCCATAACTGTATTGCGACTTAAGCAGCAACAAAAAATGACCTACCCTAACCCTTACCCTAACCTTTTTATTCCATAACTGTATTGCGACTTTAGCAGCAACAAAAAATGACCTACCCTAACCCCTACCCTAACCCTTTCATTCCATAACTGTATTGCGACTTTAGCAGCAACAAAAAATGACCTACCCTAACCCTTACCCTAACCTTTTCATTCCATAACTGTATTGCGACTTTAGCAGCAACAAAAAATGACCTACCCTAACCCTTACCCTAACCTTTTCATTCCATAACTGTATTGCGACTTTAGCAGCAACAAAAAATGACCTACCCTAACCCCTACCCTAACCCTTTCATTCCATAACTGTATTGCGACTTTAGCAGCAACAAAAAATGACCTACCCTAACCCTTACCCTAACCTTTTCATTCCATAACTGTATTGCGACTTTAGCAGCAACAAAAAATGACCTACCCTAACCCTTACCCTAACCTTTTCATTCCATAACTGTATTGCGACTTTAGCAGCAACAAAAAATGACCTACCCTAACCCTTACCCTAACCTTTTTATTCCATAACTGTATTGCGACTTTAGCAGCAACAAAAAATGACCTACCCTAACCCTTACCCTAACCTTTTTATTCCATAACTGTATTGCGACTTTAGCAGCAACAAAAAATGACCTACCCTTACCCTTTCCCTAACCCTTTCATTCCATAACTGTATTGCGACTTTAGCAGCAACAAAAAATGACCTAACCTAACCCTAACCCTAACCCTTTCATTCCATAACTGTATTGCGACTTAAGCAGCAACAAAAAATGGCTTACCCTAACCCTAACCTTAACCCTTTCTTTCCATAACTGTATAGCGACTTAAGCAGCAACAAAAAATGCCATACCTTAACCCTTACCCTAACTCTTTCATTCCATAACTGTATTGCGACTTAAGCAGCAACAAAAAATGACCTACCCTAACCCTTACCCTAACCCTTTCATTCCATAACTGTATTGCGACGTTAGCAGACACAAAAAATGACCTACCCTAACCCTTACCCTTACCCTAACCTTAACCCTTTCATTCTATAACTTTATTTCGACTTAAGCAGCAACAAAAAATGACCTACCCTAACCCTAACCCTAACCCTTTCATTCAATAACTGTATTGCGACTTTAGCAGCAACAAAAAATGGCCTACCCTAACCCTTACCCTAACCCTTTCATTCCATAACTGTATTGCGACTTTAGCAGCAACAAATAATGACCTACCCTAACCCTTACCCTAACCTTTTTATTCCATAACTGTATTGCGACTTTAGCAGCAACAAAATATGACCTACCCTAACCCTTACCCTAACGCTTTCATTCCATAACTGTATTGCGACTTAAGCAGCAACAAAAAATGACCTACCCTAACCCTTACCCTAACTTTTTCATTCCATAACTGTATTGCGACTTTAGCAGCAACAAAAAATGACCTACCCTAACCCTTACCCTAACCTTTTTATTCCATAACTGTATTGCGACTTTAGCAGCAACAAAAAATGACCTACCCTCACCCTTACCCTAACCCAAACCCTTTCATTCTATAACTTTATTTCGATTTTAGCAGCAACAAAATATGACCTACCCTAACCCTTACCCTAACGCTTTCATTCCATAACTGTATTGCGACTTAAGCAGCAACAAAAAATGACCTACCCTAACCCTTACCCTAACCCTTTCATTCCATAACTGTATTGCGACTTTGGCAGCAACAAAAAATGACCTACCCTAACCCTTACCCTAACCCTTTCATTCTATAACTTTATTTCGACTTAAGCAGCAACAAAAAATGACCTATCCTAACCCTTACCCTTACCCTAACCTTAACCCTTTCATTCTATAACTGTATTTCGACTTAAGCAGCAACAACAAATGACCTACCTTAACCCTTACCCTAACCCTTTCATTCCATAACTGTATTGCGACTTTGGCAGCAACAAAAAATGACCTACCCTAACCCTTACCCTAACCTTTTTATTCCATAACTGTATTGCGACTTTAGCAGCAACAAAAAATGACCTACCCTAACCCTTACCCTAAACTTTTTATTCCATAACTGTATTGCGACTTTAGCAGCAATAAAAAATGACCTACCCTAACCCTTACCCTAACCCTTTCATTCCATAACTGTATTGCGACTTTAGCAGCAACAAAAAATGACCTACCCCTACCCTTACCCTAACCCTTTCATTCTATAACTTTATTTCGATTTTAGCAGCAACAAAAAATGACCTACCCTTACCCTTACCCTTACCCTAAGCTTAACCCTTTCATTCTGTAACTTTATTTCGACTTTAGCAGCAACAAAAAATGACCTACCCTTACCCTTACCCTTACCCTTACCTTAACCCTTTCATTCTATTACTTTATTTCGACTTTAGCAGCAACAAAAAATGACCTACCCTTACCCTTACCCTAACCCTTTCATTCTATAACTTTATTTCGATTTTAGCAGCAACACAAAATAACCTACCCTTACCCTTACCCTTACCCTAACCCTGTCAGTCTATAACTTTATTCAGACTTTAGCAGCAACAAAAAATGACCTACCCTCACCCTTACCCTAACCCTAACCCTTTCATTCTATAACTTTATTTCGATTTTAGCAGCAACAAAAAATGACCTACCCTTACCCTTACCCTACTCCTTTCATTCTATAACTTTATTTCGATTTTAGCAGCAACAAAAAAGGACTTACCCTCACCCTTACCCTTACCCTTACTTTAACCCTTTCATTCTATAACTTTATTTCGACTTTAGCAGCAACAAAAAATGACCTACCCTTACCCTTACCCTAACCCTTTCATTCTATAACTTTATTTCGATTTTAGCAGCAACAAAAAATGACCTACCCTCACCCTTACCCTAACCCTAACTCTTTCATTCTATAACTTTATTGCGATTTTAGCAGCAACAAAAAATGACCTACCCTCACCCTTACCCTAACCCAAACCCTTTCATTCTATAACTTTATTTCGATTTTAGCAGCAACAAAAAATGACCTACCCTTACCCTTACCCTACTCCTTTCATTCTATAACTTTATTTCGATTTTAGCAGCAACAAAAAATGACCTACCCTTACCCTTACCCTACTCCTTTCATTCTATAACTTTATTGCGACTTTAGCAGCAACAAAAAATGACCTACCCTTACCCTTACCCTTACCCTAACCTTAACCCTTTCATTCTATAACTGTATTTCGACTTAAGCAGCAACAACAAATGACCTACCCTAACCCTTACCGTAACCCTTTCATTCCATAACTGTATTGCGATATTGGCAGCAACAAAAAATGACCTACCCTAACCCTTACCCTAACCTTTTTATTCAATAACTGTATTGCGACTTTAGCAGCAACAAAAAATGACCTACCCTAACCCTTACCCTAACCTTTTCATTCCATAACTGTATTGCGACTTAAGCAGCAACAAAAAATGACCTACCCTAACCCTAACCTTAACCCTTTCATTCCATAACTGTATTGCGACTTTAGCAGCAACAAAAAATGACCTACCTTAACCGTTACCCAAACCCTTTCATTCCATAACTGTATTGCGACTTAAGCAGCAACAAAAAATGACCTACCCTAACCCTTACCCTAACCCTTCCATTCCATAACTGTATTGCGACTTTGGCAGCAACAAAAAATGACCTACCCTAACCCTTACCCTAACCTTTTTATTCCATAACTGTATTGCGACTTTAGTAGCAACAAAAAATGACCTACCCTAACCCTTACCCTAACCTTTTTATTCCATAACTGTATTGCGACTTTAGCAGCAACAAAAAATGACCTACCTTAACCGTTACCCTAACCCTTTCATTCCATAACTGTATTGCGACTTTAGCAGCAACAAAAAATGACCTACCCCTACCCTTACCCTAACCCTTTCATTCTATAACTTTATTTCGATTTTAGCAGCAACAAAAAATAACCTACCCTTACCCTTACCCTTACCCTAACCCTGTCAGTCTATAACTTTATTCAGACTTTAGCAGCAAAAAAAAATGACCTACCCTTACCCTTACCCTAACCCTTTCATTCTATAACTTTATTTCGATTTTAGCAGCAACAAAAAATGACCTACCCTCACCCTTACCCTAACCCTAACCCTTTCATTCTATAACTTTATTGCGATTTTAGCAGCAACAAAAAATGACCTACCCTCACCCTTACCCTAACCCTAACCCTTTCATTCTATAACTTTATTTCGATTTTAGCAGCAACAAAAAATGACCTACCCTCACCCTTACCCTAACCCTAACCCTTTCATTCTATAACTTTATTGCGATTTTAGCAGCAACAAAAAATGACCTACCCTTACCCTTACCCTAACCCTAACCCTTTCATTCTATAACTTTCTGTCGACTTTAGCAGCAACAAAAAATGACCTACCCTTACCCTTACCCTAACCCTTTCATTCTATAACTTTATTCCGATTTTAGCAGCAACAAAAAATGTTCAACTCTTTTTCTACCGACGAGGAACTCCGCTTTTGTTGCTCACCATTTTTAATAAACTCATTCTAAATTGTTAAAGAAAAATATGTAATTAATTAAATCAAAATTACTTGTCAAAAAATCCGGACGAAAGCGAACGTGGAAGAGAGTCAGCATTATCTGTCCGTGTTCACGTTCAATATAAGTAAAGTTCTTATCATTCATGCTTTTTGGATGTCCTCGTAAGTCTGGGTTATGTTTACCAAAAATATAAAAACATCAATCAGTCTTGAAGGGATTTCATTCCGTGTTTCGCTTGACTTTCAATTCCCTCTTTCCCATCAATTCTTTCTACATGTGAAATCCTAATCCTGAATTCGTTCTACTGCGTCAATATCTGGACAGAAACTCTACTTCATTAATTTTCAAATGTTCAACGATTTCGTGCCCACCATTTTTTGAATCTATGCTCAGAAATTAAATTTTGACTCTTTTATATCTGTAAAAAAAAAAGCACGTTCGCAAGATAAGTAATAAAAATCTTCCTTTGAAGGGGAGTATTTTATTTACCATTCTCTCCAGTAGTTTAAACGCAAGGTCAGGTATGGGTTTCGATGAACGTTTTTCTGTGGAACGAACTGGATTTGAACCTGCCACACCCAGATCTTCTGTCCGCGTCGTGAACCACTTAGCAACAGGTGAGTATACGATACTTGATCTCAACTCGCGTGTTTCTTTTCTGTTTTACCTTTGCTGGAAACATCGTTGCTAATAATTTGACAAAAATCAGAATCTTGATTTTAAACTACTGGAAGAACCAGGAAAATTCTTGTGTCCTTTCTAACATTTCTGGGTCATAAACGAACATCTTCAAGGTACATTGTTTCCACGGCTGGTCAAGGTTTCAATACAAGTACTCTAGTTGTAATTAGCTTTTGTATAATGAATGCATAGAACAGACGAAAGCTATTATAGCATAATATATATATATATATATATATATATATATATATATATATATATATATATATATATATATAAACTGTAGAAGTGACATAGCAAACAACTGATTACACGGAATAACATTTACCTTAGATTAACAATACATAATAAATAAATAAACAAATAAATTAATTAAAAAACTGAACTAAATTAAAACCTTAAATAGAAATACAAGAAACCACGTGTTAAAAAAGATCACCCATTAGTTCGACACGACAATGAAACATGGATGGACCATCCTATAGAAAACAACACAATAGAATAGGAATTAAAATCAATAAGACAGGTTTATTTAATATTCCAATTATAACGTTTTTTTATTTTCTATTTTCACTTTTTTATATTTTTACGCCATTTTGGATTTTATTTTTAATTTCGTTTTCCTGAAAGGAAAACAATTCTAAATGGCGCCCTAAGGAGATTCATTCCCCGTGTAGATGTTTATTTCTTTGTTTTGGGCCACAATGACTCACAGGGTGGTGTAAATTTTTTTCAAGACTTTTCTATTTTATAACTGTTCTTCGTGCATTTTTCTGATGATCTTAAAGTGTAGCAGAGCCGATATTGTTATAATAAGGTTGGTTGGCTCACCTCCAGGGAAACGAATCTTAAAAATACATCTCATAGTAATGTTAAGTTATTTGAAAATGTGAAAAAATAAAAATAGAAAATAAAAACCATGGTTATTGGAATATAAAATGAACCTGTTTTATTTATATATGCTCTGTTGTCACCGGTTGACGAACATCGAGCTGAATCTTTTTTCAAGAGAATACTAATTCAAAAATACTGATAGTATACGCTAGTACATATATTGTCATAATCCATATATATATATATATATATATACATAGTTATCCACATACATACTGTTTCGCAGCTCATAAGTGCGGCTAGATCAGTTAGTGCCTCAAGCCAGGATCGAAACGCAACCGCCGAGCTGACAGTCGGCGTTGCTAACCCCTACGCTATCATGCGACACTGAATGAATGTAAGAAATATCTCAATGTTAGTAAACATTGAAAATGCCGGAGTCGAATTTGTTTTACCTAATAAGCTATGCCTTAAAGCTAAATGGCAGTTGGCGATACCCTTACAAAATAAGCTCTACCCGGGTAGAGCTTTATATAGTCATCCACATACAGAGTGTTTCGCTGTTTCACAGCTCATCAGTGCGGCATTTCATGTATCCACATAAAATTTAATAAGTAGATATAATTTTTTATGTATCTATTTTCAGTATTTACTTCAACAGTGCTCGATACGTAAGTAGAGCTAGGAAGCAAGCTATGAAAATATATTTATGGCAATAAATATATTTTAATAGCTTACTATATATATATATATATATATATATATATATATATATATATATATATATATATATATATGTCTTCCATCTGTATTTGTGGCGTGGTGGCTGAGGGTGAGGTAGATAGAGGAGTGAGGACAGATATATATATATATATATATATATATATATATATATATATATATATATATATAGAGAGAGAGAGAGAGAGAGAGAGAGATAAAGAAAGAGAGAGAGAGAGGGGGATGAACAAATAGAAAGCCATTGGAAGGATGAGGTAAAGATGAATACAATAAGAAGGAAAACGAGTAAAAATGCATAGAGAGAAGGGGAGAAGATGAGGGGGATAGATAGGGTGATTAAGTGTTAAATAAATGGAGAGAGCGGGTGTTATTGGGCAGGAAATCCATAGAGATGGAGCAAGGGGGTTTAATGAAGAGTGAGAGAAGATGAATAGAGAGTGACAGAGAGACGAGGTAAAATAGAGAGGAAGGAGCATGCAGAAACTAAATAAAGGGGCGAGGGAGAGTAAGAAACGATGAAGATGAAAGTCAATCAATAAAGTTTCCCTCTTTGGCGTGCAAAAGTTACACGCAAATTCACATCACACGTGTTTTGTATTCGATTACGTGTTATGAGAATTCCTCGAGGGAGGCCTGCTGTGATCAACCAATCGCCAAGAATCGAACTGCCGGCAGGTCGATATCTTGATGAGGGTCGCGCAAATAATTTGATGATTATATCAATACGATTTCCCAGTGAGTCCGAAGAACTATTGACAGAAATGATATTCCATCGAAATACACGATTTATATTTTGGGGAGTATTCAAACTACTGCTTTCATCTTCACAACGTTTCGACCGATGTAACATCCTTCCTTCGTCAGCTGTGTCTTATCGAACTCGAAAGTGAACTCAGGAATCTATACAAAATTGCAAACTGAAGCGTTTATTTAATCTGCGGAGATAGATTGTTCTTGTCTGGTCAGTAGTCCGAATGATCCGAATTTATACAAATGCCCAATCTTCTAAAATATTCCGAAACAAAATCCATAGTTTCCGAGTATCTTAAGGAAATACGCACAAATATGAAACCAAAACAATACGAATATGCAAATCAAAATTAATATATTTAAATATTTAGCGCTTCGGAAGATTTCGGTATTTATTTCAACCATATAATAATTTTATTTGCTCCTCTCCATAAGGTTAACCCACAAGGTCAGGTGTGGGTTTTGATGAGAGTGTTTATCTGGATTCGAACCCGGCACACCCAGGTCATCAGTCCGCGTCGTTAACCACTTAGCCATCATACTAGATAGTCCCTGTCTTACCCCCCCTCCACTCTCTATGCTCCCTCTTTCACTCCCCGTCTCTCTTCCCTCTCTCCGCTTATCCTTCTCTCACTTAGCGCTTTTGCATTTCTCTCTTTTGATTATTTACGCCATTCTCCCCCTTTCTACTACTTCTTTTATTAATCGCCCTTTATTTACACGATTCGTTTTTGTGACGTTTTAGGGGAACAAGAGTTAATGACACCGGTTTCCAGAGACACTGGTGGGTTATGTACCCTTTGATAGAGATACCCTGGCTAAGATCAAAGTGTAGTATCTGTTCCGATGGATACTGCACCCCATAGACTGGTATTGTCTTGGCCTTCGGGGCTTGATTTACGCCGATCTATGGGTCCGTCCTGTGCAGTTCTAGGAGGTCCACCCTCCCAGGCTTCGCCTCCCCTCTTTGGGGAAGAGTAAGTTTATTGCTTACTGCCTGAGGCGCCTCTACCGGGGAATGCCGACGGGGCTGCCCAGGCAATTTTTAAACCCAACTTTCCCGACCCAACCTTTGGTCACATCTTACTTGTGGGAGTAAGATAAAAACTGACCTCGTGCCTAACTCCTGGAGAGGAGTAAATCAATACATAGAGAGTGCGAGTCAATTTGAATTTAATCGCGCTGGACAGGGTCCCACGTGATTGAAACGATGTACACCCTACCAGTTCTGGTAGAGGCCACCATAACGAATTATTGTACTGTATGTATTTCTTACTGTTATGTTGTGTTATTTTAATTCAGTTTATCTAAAGAGATCAAAAGACCCCCTCTTGAGGCTAACACTTGATTCCCCTATGAGTAAAACTTATATCCGACGGCTCTCTTTAAGATAGAGGTTGTCCCATTTAAAGCTGCTATCTGTACTTCCCTACAGTTTGGTCTTCCGGGGATTGTGTCTAAGTATTTTCTTAGATTTTCTTTTCACTAGACCAGTTGCCCATACTACAATCGGTATGGTGTTTATTTCGTCGAGGAACCATGTTATTTTTAAATCATTTTTGAGGCCTTGGTATTTGGTTATTTTTTCCTGTTCGGTTCTATTGAGGCCATAGTCGTTTGGGACGGTTACGTCAGTGATGAGAGCAGTCCTTTCTAGTTTGTTCCAGGTGACAATGTTAATAAATGTGTCTATTGTACTTGCTTGTATTTTCCCTTATTCCGTGTTCCTGATAGTGTTGTTTCGTAGGTATGGGTTTCCTTGCAGATTAGTAAAGGGAAATAAAATCAATCCTAATACCGTCATTTTGCATCGTAGCTCAAAAATATCATAGATAAATACATTCGAATACAAGGTTAGAAATCAAGTACATATTCTTATTAATATTGATAACATATATACACCATTCGTCGTCTCAGACTTAATTTATTCCAGCAGTGAGTGATGGTTATCACTCTACAACACGTCATTTATTGTGCACGGCGCATTTTGTGACGCCATTCACTATGCACGGTAACAAGTAAGTAAAACAACAAAATAACAATATTTACGGATTTAATTTATAAAATATAATTGTCACTGCTTGCATTAATTTGTAGCAGCGAAGTTTACACTTCGGTGCCCAAAATGAAAGTGATTAAACTCGTTTCTGCGCACAAGGCTTTGCACATACATCCGCCAGAATTAATAAAAACAAATAATAATATTTTGAACCAATCAGCGGATTTTTCTGAATTTATAGAAATTGTCCTTTTGGTGCCACCTCGACCCCATATAAGGCCAATTGTTTCCTTCAATTGGATGTGTAGCAGTTACCTCCTCCTTTCAAAACATAACTACACCGGTTTGCCGGTAGGTGTCGCTTTTTCACCGACAGGTGGCACTGTAAAGCGACACCAGAGTTATCTGCCCTTCTGACTATAAAAACCGTTGCAAACGAAAAATCCATCTCTCTTTCACCGACCAGCATCGGCAGAACAACGCTGGCACCAGCGCTCCATCTCTCTCTCTCTCTCTTCTCTGGTCGACAGAACGACGCTAATACACTAGCGCTTCGTCTAACGCTTTTCTCTTCAAATGGCATCGGCATAAGAACTACCAACACACGTGGTCAAACAACGGTAAGAGTTAACAACTCATTTTCTTTGTGTACGACTTTCAAATACTTTCCTCTTGCCGGATTCATTTCTTCTTATACCTTTTCAAGAACTGTTTTTCCATCGACACACATGCATACATCACACACTTCATCATTCCACGTACACACACGTTCAATAAACCTTATTTGAACTACTTCATTTTTGTTTGTTAATTATTACTCTGTCTTTGCATGCAACATTGCTTGATTTACTGAACACGTTTATAATCGGGGGAACACGACCCTCGATCTGAACACATGTTTGACCCAAATTCACGACAGAGCTAACATCAACGTTTCTCCAGCCCTCTCGCCCCTTTGCGGGCCTTGGGAAAACTGAGATGCATTTTCGAAACTCACGCACACATAGAAACTATGACAACAACGCACAGACATACACAGTACATTAACTGTTTCACTGTCTTATGCATACGCACACTAAAGTCGACACACACACACACACCCACTGCTGATTGAAAACAAACTTATAAACTTAACTATTTTAATACTTAAAAAGTTTCTCACTGAATTTTCTAATATAAAAACAAATGATGATTGACTCTATTTAATAACTTTCAATGAAATGTAATTTATGTAATTGAGTGAGGAAGTTTTGATTACGATTTTTCTGACCCGTGGATTATTAACATTTTTTAAATTATCGACTCAGGCTTCCTCGATATCTAAACTAATGAACCCCTTTGTTTTGCAAGGTCACTCAAATATAAACAATTATTCTATGTTCTCCTATTTTTGTAAACTTCAATTTTTAACCTATATAAAATATCTCTTTTGTGAATATATGCTTTTGAATTCATTATTTTGTTTGTTTGTCATCTAACATTTCTCTCGCTCTCTCATACATTTGAATATTACTTGAAACTGTTTTTCTTTAAAATTTATCTATAAAACTCTGCTCTCCCCAAATCTCCCACCCCAAAAACTGGAACTCTAAAAACTTTCCTCAAAGACTTCCTTAGTGATGAGTATATTTGTTACGCTTTCGTATGAAAAACAGTAATTGTAAGTGCTCTATATTAAAGCGTCTTTAATAGAATTGGGTTAATAAGTACCTGCTAAATGATCAAAAGGTTAAGTTGTATGTCTGTGCAGAAGAGAGAGTGGAAGTGGAAGAAGGGAAGTTCGAGACAACACAACACTATGATAATATCTTACATAATAAAAGCATTTTTGTATATAGCTTTTGTTTATGATGCTATATCCTATACCGGTCAATCAAATTGACGAAATTGCACTTTACTTCATATATAAAATACTACTACTACTACTACTACTACTACTACTACTACTACTACTACTAATAATAATAATAATAATAATAAAAATCTATGAATAATCAACAGTTCATTTTAAAGAAAGTAATAAATATATTTCAACAGGCACAGCGGCCCCTCGGACTGTTTGGCCCAAAACAAAAAAAAAGTTTTTAAAGATGCCGCTGTCTTGTTATTGAAATACATTTGCGAATACTTATACACACACACACACACACACACACACACATATATATATATATATATATATATATATATATATATATATATATATATATATATATATATAATTAATAATAATCCAAGCTAGGTAAACTTCCACAGGATAGTAATCCAAAGAATTTCAACCGGGTTTGTAAAAAGTGCTCAATATCAAATAGAGCTTTTATATATGATTATTTTTATTTACACAGACATGTACAAAATCTGCGACACTGGCATTTCGATGTTATCGATCAACAGCTATTATAAACTGAGATCTCATCAGGCAGAGTTAGAATCCGATCTTAACCTTATATCATATTCGGAAAGAATGAAATAGAGAAAAAATAAAATAAATTTTACATTTTAAAATTTGGAAAGTCACGTGGTTGGGACCCTTAAGAATCAAAATCTCAAAATCAAAATAAAAAATATAAAAATATAAGAATATTAATATAAAACATAAAAGATAATATATAAAATATAAAATATAAAATATAAAATATAAAATATAAAATATAAAATATAAAATATAAAATAAAATAAAATAAAATAAAATAAAGTGAAAATAGAGATATAATAAAAGGGTAGAATAAAAAGATAGATGGATAGATAGATAGATAGATAGATAGATAGATAGATAGAGATAAAATGAGGTTGTTTACGATTGAGTCGGAAGTAGGGAAAAGAGACACATGCGATGGGACGTGTCAAAAATCAGTCTAGGGTTTTTAACCCCAGACCGACTCTGGCATGCAGCATAAGTTTAAATCAGCGATGGTATTACTAGCAGCATATGTGTGTGTGTGTGTGTGTGTGTTGGGGGACGGCAGGGGTCGTTAATACATTGGGCTACTGATTTTGTTTTTAGTTCTAACCGTTAACTGATGAGATCTCAGTTTATAATAGCTGTTGATCGATAACATCGACATGCTAGTGTGGCAGATTTTGTGCATGTCTGTGTAAATAAAATAATCATATATATATATATATATATATATATATATATATATATATATATATATATATATATATATTTAAATAAATTTTTCGTGGTACAAAATTTGATAACGGCGAGGAATACGGACGTTTGGGACATTTTTTGGAGGGTCGAATGAGATTAAACAAATATAAAAAAACGAGAGAAAACGATTAAAAAGAAATTAATTAATGTACTGAACCGGTTTTCGTCCACACTCATCAGAGTAAAACGTGGAAGTGATTGAATACGACTAAAACCTAAAAATAATTTGTAATGTAATATATATATATATATATATATATATATATGTATATATATATATATGTATATTGGGTTGGTGTAGAAACAATGGCGTTTTCTGACGTTCAAATTCAAAATACCATAACTTCTTTAATAGCAAAATAAAAACAATTAGAATCAACAGATTTTTGCTAACGGGAAACAAGTTTACTAATTCCATTATCATAAAAATCAGGAGTTCTGGAAGCGATGAACTCATTGAAGGCCGATTCGGCATCATCTCGGCTTTTGAAGCATGTCTCGCACAGGAAGTTGTCGAGATGCTTGAAAAAGTGATAATCGGTGGTCGAGAGATCCGGTGAATATGGCAGAGTCTCGTAGCCTAATTCGTTCAGCTTCTGCAGGGTCAGTGTTTTGAGAAGTGTTTTGGGGCTTCGCCGGCATCCAACCACTGTGCCGAACGTCGACGATTATCATAGAGGATACACTTCTCATCACACGTCACAATTCGCTTGAAAAATGCGCAGTTTCTGTTGCGCAGCCAGAGCGTTGATAACACCTAAAAACGACGATTTTTTTTGATTATCGTTCAATTCGTGCGGCACTCATTTATCCAACATTTTTGAGTTCCCTATTTGCTTCAAATGGCGAACGACTGTTGAGTGGTCGAACTTGAGTTCATCAGCAACTTCTCATGATGTTTTGCGAGGATCGGCTTCAATTAAGACTTTCAGATCTTCGTTATCAACCGCAGTTGGCCGGCCTTGACCGTCTTCATCTTCGAGGCTCTTATCACCATTGCGAAATTTATTGAACCACCTTTGTGCCGTACGTTCGTTAGTAGTTCGTGGGGGAAACGCATCATTGATGGCACCAACGGTCTCGGAAGCTTTCCAGTCTAGTTTGAACTCGAACAAGAATATCATATCATGCGGATTTCAATTTTGCCAATGATATCGAAAAGCCTGCAAAAACAATTAATAGAGAGATTGAAAATGGAAAAAAAATAACACAATTCGATAGAGCGAAAAACGTGCTTTAAAATGACATATACCGACGCTATAGTTATCAATAAATTAATTCAGAAAATATATATAAATATTACATATGTGAGAAAACGCCATTGTTTTTTCACCAACCTAATATATATATATATATATATATATATATATATATATATATATATATATAAAGTAGAGACGATTTTTCCCCTGTACATTCTCGGAGTATAAGAAAATTACCACATGCATCACAGGCTACTAAACTCACCTATATATCACACTTATTTACTCGAGCGTGTTTTAGTAAATTTCTTCTTATTTTTTTCTAGCTAACACAAAATATTACATTTGCCCCGCCATCTCCGACTCTCTGACACACCAACTCCATATAGGTGGTAGCAAAAACTTTCCTCCCTAACAATTATGTACTGTCACTCTACTCATCGACACCGGGAACTAATAAACACAGTTTACTTTTCACAAAACAGTCCGTCCTTATTTATTATTTGCCTGGTATTAATTTGCTACATAATATAAGGCAATACGCAAAGACATAATGACCG
>OY744522.1:192997429-193002429 GCA_963556195.1 Sepiola atlantica
TATATATATATATATATATATATATATATATATATATATATTTGTTTATGTACATACGTATACGTTTCATCCTTCCGGAATAATCAGTGTAGAGATAATTATTCAATCCGATTGCAGTATTCAAAAAGCCGGAATACGAGTCAGATAGAATTAAAATCCGATTCTAACATCATATAATATTTGGGAAGTAACTTCTAAAATATGATCTGAAGTAAGGATCAGATTTTAATTCTGTCTGATGAGATCTGTTTCTAACTGCTGTTGATCGATAACATCGACATGCCAGTGCTGCAGATTTTGTACATGTCTATTAATAAAAATAATCACACATATATATAAGCTCTATTTGATATTCAGCACTTTTTATAAGCCCGATTAAAAATGTTTGGATTCCTATCCCGTGGATGTTTACATTAAATGTATTACTATATATATATATATATATATATATATATATATATATATATATATATATATATATAATAATGGTAATAATCCAGGTAAAAATATCTACAGGGTGGTAATCCAGGGAATTTAAACCGGGTTTATAAAAAGTGCTCAATATCAAAATAGTGCTTTATATATGATAATTTTTATTTACACAGACATGTAAAAATCTCCGACACTTGCATGTCGATGTTATCGATCAACAGTTACTATAAACTGAGATCTCATCAGGCAGAGTTAGAATTCGATCTTAACGTCATATCATATTTGGAGGTATGATCTGAGGTTAAGATCGGATTCTAACTCTTCCTGATGAGATCTCAGTTTATAGTAACTGTTGATCGATAACATCGACATGCAAGTGTCGCAGATTTTGTACATGTCTGTGTAAATAAAAGTATCATATATATATATATATATATATATATATATATATATATGTTTTTGTCGTAATGATAATATGTTTCTCAGATTAATTTCTTTACCTTCGAAAAATAAATGTATAGCCTTATGGTAAACATAATGTCATGTACAATATATGCGTTAATGTCATTTTTGTTATTACGAACAGTATTCCCTGATAAAAATGAACATGAAACTTTTTTATAAATAACTACACATAAGATATATTTAAGAGCATTTATTCTTGCGACTATTTCCTCCTTGTTTTTTCACTATGCGCAATGCTTATACTCACGGTCTTTTCATGAACCTTTTCGTCTTTTCATTTTCCCGGTGACTTTACGTGAAATTGTACGTTTGAATTGTAATTGGGATATATATCGTGATGCTATCATTGATAGTGTGCTCTGTATATAAAGCAAAGTAGTTAGCTTAATATTTTTTATGTATCTGTGTACGCCATATCAACACATTCCGAAGTGCTTTAATAACAAAGCACAATATTTATCATAAACAATTCATTGTATACGTGTCATTGATTATAATTCGCTATTTTTATTTCAAGAGTTTGATTTCAAAGTTCTTAACAGCATTACAACAATAGATCTATGAGGATTTGAAACCAACCAGAGACGATCCCAGAGTCGATAACAGTGACCATTATGCAAATCACCCGCTTAATTGAGATTAAGAATATAGATATATATATATATATATATATATATATATATATATATATATATATATATATATATATGTGTGTGTGTGTGTGTGTGTGTGTGTGTGTGTGTAGATAGATGGATGTACATGAAAAGAGCTAATATATATGTATAAGTATAAAGTATACAATCCATTATGAGAAGTTGGCCGGAGAATATTTGTCCTTCTAAAACGACTACTCCTCCCCCATTTCTCTATTTCTATCCGTTCTTTTACTTTCTTTCTATTTCTTTCTCCCACTCTCTACCGCTGTGTCACTTCTTCTGACACTTCCCGGACAAGACGTCTCACCATAGAATTTGATTGGCCTGGAAATTATCCAGACTTTGAATCGGGATTGTGCAACCGAAAAATATCAGCGATGATTCCAACTCGCAATTGATATCGATATAGAATATCAAAGAAGTTTCGTCGCGAAGAAATGCAGTTGAATCTCTGCCAACATCCGTGTGTATTCTCAATCACCATTTTGAAGGAAACATATACGATCATTAAAAATAGGGTCCTCATCTCCGACTTATATGTGTGGGCTTAATTTCAATAGGAAATATATCGATACTCTTTGTGTATCACTATCAGCAAAGGACTAGTAACTGAACGATATATAACGTATCCGATATAATGATACCGTACATTATGATGATACTAGGGAGCATATTTTGCTTCAGTTTTTCTTCATGCTTATGCAGCACTTTGTCGTAATTACTACAGTACTCGTTCAAGCAGAAATGACGGAGAGAACTGTTACATTTTTCGAACAAGTTAATCAAGCATTAAAAAAGTGTAAGACAACAATAAGAAAAATTAAATATCCGTTAAATAAAATAAAATGATTTCAATTTGTTTATCGTTCAAAAATAGCAAAATATATCCCTTTATTAATTATTTATAAAGTCAGAGATCGGCTTTTAAATACAACATTGATCTATACCATGGCGACGGTCTGTTAGACCTAAGTCTGTTTGGCAGCTAAACAGCCTCAGTGTACGATGCTTAAATAGTGTTAAGAGTTGGATATGGAAAGCGTGAAAACCTTACGGATATACAGTTTTCATATTATACAGGGTGATTCATAAGTAACTTCACTTAGCTATTTAAAATGATTACCATATGAAGCACAACCATACTATGAACTTTTGATGATTGTTATCCTACTCTCTAATTACTGCTATTTGTTATTTTAAATTTGTTCGTTTATATATTTGTTTCTATATATATTTATTTCATAATCAATCAAATATGCTACAAAGAGTCGTAAATTCCTTGTAAAAAAGAATGGAGCTATGCATGCAGAACGAAGGTGGGCATTTTGAAAATATGCTGTAATTTATAAAATCCTATATATGACTTTGTTGAATAAACTTTCTGTTTTGTATTACCGTATATTTTAACTTTGGAATTTCAAAAATAAATTGCTAAGTTACTTATGAATCACGATATATATATATATATATATATATATATGATCATCACAAGAGATAGAAAATCAAATGTTCAAATTTTCGAACAAATCCCTCAAGCATTTATAAAAGTGATAGATATTAAGCAGTAGCCTGTTATCTTTACTGAAAATGGAAGTTAAATAATCAGATTTCTGTTAAATAAAATAAAATACCTTTGTTTTGTACATAGTTTACAGATAAAGAAGCATCTCCATTATTTGATTGAGTATAAAGTCAGGAATAAACTTTTAGAATGAACATCTATTAATATCATGACGGGGGTTAGGGTTAGTTTTGAATTCGTTTGCTATTGACAATCCTCGATATACGCTAAGTTATCATTTGTACGGTTTAGAGGCGAAAAGCGTTAAAAGCTTACAGACAAATATATTTTTTTGTATTTTATATATAGATATTATCACCACATAAATCAAACATTGTTAACTAAAATGTGACATTTTTCGAACTAATCAATAAACTATGACAGTGAAACAAAGGTAAAGAAAAACATTTAAAAAACATTTTTTAGATTGCTAATTTGTATTATCTGCACTATTCCCACTACCGTTCTCATTTGTGATGTTATTCTAATTTTGTTTCGGCCCTACCTACCTGTACCTGGTGCGGCATAATCCCTGGGCAGTTTTAACCGGCTTCCTCCGAAGCAATTTCATGGGAGTATCAAATTGCTTCCTCCGAAGCAATTTTATGGTGAGTATCAAATTCACAAGCAGTCCCCAGTCGCATGTATATCTCGGTTTGGGAAAGTAACGACGTTAGGTGTTTACAGTTTTTTGCAGAGGGTGTCGACATACTCTTACATACAGCGCCTTGTATTCCCAAATGGTCACCCATTTTGTACTGGCCAGGCTAAACGTAGCTTACCTTCAGTGATCTAACGGAACTAGCATGTCAACGTGAGTATGCCGTACATTTTGGCCGATGTATCTTGTTAAACTCGGAAATCTTTCTGTTTAACTTTGCAATTTGTACGGAATTTCGAATGGAAACCTTTATTTCATCCACGAGGGTAGTTAGCTCTCATTTGTTTGTATATTACTTGATTGGGTATAATGTCAGAGATTAGCGTTTACATTGAACATCAATCAATATCATGACGACGGTTTGTCAGTAGTAACGTGGTAACTTCGTGTAGCTATGAAAAATCATCAGTGTACGATATTTGTACGATAGTGGGTTTGATACAAAAAGCCTAAAAAGCTTATAGACATACACTTTTCGTATTTTATAGATAGATATGATGACCACAGGAGATATATATACAGGTAAATCAACTCAACAGTTTCCTTCACTACGAAAACACCATTTAGAAATAGTCGATTGGCCCATCGTTACCGGCGAAATTATTCGCACAATTTCATTTTCTCTCCTTTGCCCTTTAATAATGGCCGACTAAAGAGAATTGTGCGAACTTTCAATCTGCAAAATGTTATTCTCCGCCAAGTAAATACGAACGCTCAGGACACGATCGAAATGTTCTGATTCTCTTTGCCATCGGCATGTTTCGGTAGTTTCCGGTATTTTATCTCATCGAAAATCTTATATTTACTTGGGGGAGTGCGTCAGAAAAGTTTATCACTTCATGACCCGATGTCGTTGAAGTCTCTCTAATTATCTATTTTACTACCTTATATATATATATATATATATATATATATATATATAGTAATAATAATAAGTAGTAAGTTATGAGGATATATTTATGGAAATTAAGCTACACAGAAGCTCTCGCGTTTCATCCCCGGGGAATCTTCAAGCTAAAGTACACTTTAGCCTGAAGATTCCTCCCGGGAATGAAACGCGGGAGCCTCTGTGTAGATTAATTGCGATAAATATATTTTCATAACTTACTACCTAGCTCTACTTACGTATCGAGCACTGTTGGAGTAGATACTGAAAATTGATACATAAAAAATTATATCTCCTTATAAAATTTTATGTGCATACATGAAATAGTAATATTATATA
>OY744522.1:193007429-193069929 GCA_963556195.1 Sepiola atlantica
TATAGAGATGGTTGTTGTCACCCAGATTCCAGAGAAAACCAACGGCCGGTATCAGCGCGAAAGCAAAGTTTTTTGCAATGCTTACCGAACAAAGTGAAGATTTCATGAAATATAGAGATGGTTGTTGTCACCTAGATTCCAGAGAAAACCAACGGTCGGTGTCAGCGCGTAAGCAAAGTTTTTTGCAATGCTTACCGAACAAAGCGAAGATTTCATGAAATATAGAGATGGTTGTTGTCACCCAGATTCAAGAGAAAACCAACGGTCGGTGTCAGCGCGTAAGCAAAGTTTTTTGCAATGCTTACCGAACAAAGCGAAGATTTCATGAAATATAGAGATGGTTGTTGTCACCCAGATTCCAGAGAAAACCAACGGTCGGTATCAGCGCGAAAGCAAAGTTTTTTGCAATGCTTACCGAACAAAGCGAATATTTCATGAAATATAGAGATGGTTGTTGTCACCCAGATTACAGAGAAAACCAACGGTCGGTATCAGCGCGTAAGCAAAGTTTTTTGCAATGCTTACCGAACAAAGCGAAGATTTCATGAAATATAGAGATGGTTGTTGTCACCCAGATTCCAGAGAAAACCAACGGTCGGTATCAGCGCCAAAGCAAAGTTTTTTGCAATGCTTACCAAACAAAGCGAAGATTTCATGAAATATAGAGATGGTTGTTGTCACCCAGATTCCAGAGAAAACCAACGGTCGGTATCAGCGCGAAAGCAAAGTTTTTTGCAATGCTTACCGAACAAAGCGAAGATTTCATGAAATATAGAGATGGTTGTTGTCACCTAAATTCCAGATAAAACCAACGGTCGGTGTCAGCGCGTAAGCAAAGTTTTTTGCAATGCTTACCGAACAAAGCGAAGATTTCATGAAATATAGAGATGGTTGTTGTCACCCAGATTCAAGAGAAAACCAACGGTCGGTGTCAGCGCGTAAGCAAAGTTTTTTGCAATGCTTACCGAACAAAGCGAAGATTTCATGAAATATAGAGATGGTTGTTGTCACCCAGATTACAGAGAAAACCAACGGTCGGTATCAGCGCGTAAGCAAAGTTTTTTGCAATGCTTACCGAACAAAGCGAACATTTCATGAAATATAGAGATGGTTGTTGTCACCTAGATTCCAGAGAAAACCAACGGTCGGTGTCAGCGCGTAAGCAAAGTTTTTTGCAATGCTTACCGAACAAAGCGAAGATTTCATGAAATATAGAGATGGTTGTTGTCACCCAGATTCAAGAGAAAACCAACGGTCGGTATCAGCGCGAAAGCAAAGTTTTTTGCAATGCTTACCAAACAAAGCGAAGATTTCATGAAATATAGAGATGGTTGTTGTCACCCAGATTCCAGAGAAAACCAACGGCCGGTATCAGCGCGAAAGCAAAGTTTTTTGCAATGCTTACCGAACAAAGTGAAGATTTCATGAAATATAGAGATGGTTGTTGTCACCTAGATTCCAGAGAAAACCAACGGTCGGTGTCAGCGCGTAAGCAAAGTTTTTTGCAATGCTTACCGAACAAAGCGAAGATTTCATGAAATATAGAGATGGTTGTTGTCACCCAGATTCAAGAGAAAACCAACGGTCGGTGTCAGCGCGTAAGCAAAGTTTTTTGCAATGCTTACCGAACAAAGCGAAGATTTCATGAAATATAGAGATGGTTGTTGTCACCCAGATTCCAGAGAAAACCAACGGTCGGTATCAGCGCGAAAGCAAAGTTTTTTGCAATGCTTACCGAACAAAGCGAATATTTCATGAAATATAGAGATGGTTGTTGTCACCCAGATTACAGAGAAAACCAACGGTCGGTATCAGCGCGTAAGCAAAGTTTTTTGCAATGCTTACCGAACAAAGCGAAGATTTCATGAAATATAGAGATGGTTGTTGTCACCCAGATTCCAGAGAAAACCAACGGTCGGTATCAGCGCCAAAGCAAAGTTTTTTGCAATGCTTACCAAACAAAGCGAAGATTTCATGAAATATAGAGATGGTTGTTGTCACCCAGATTCCAGAGAAAACCAACGGTCGGTATCAGCGCGAAAGCAAAGTTTTTTGCAATGCTTACCGAACAAAGCGAAGATTTCATGAAATATAGAGATGGTTGTTGTCACCTAGATTCCAGAGAAAACCAACGGTCGGTGTCAGCGCGTAAGCAAAGTTTTTTGCAATGCTTACCGAACAAAGCGAAGATTTCATGAAATATAGAGATGGTTGTTGTCACCCAGATTCAAGAGAAAACCAACGGTCGGTGTCAGCGCGTAAGCAAAGTTTTTTGCAATGCTTACCGAACAAAGCGAAGATTTCATGAAATATAGAGATGGTTGTTGTCACCCAGATTACAGAGAAAACCAACGGTCGGTATCAGCGCGTAAGCAAAGTTTTTTGCAATGCTTACCGAACAAAGCGAACATTTCATGAAATATAGAGATGGTTGTTGTCACCTAGATTCCAGAGAAAACCAACGGTCGGTGTCAGCGCGTAAGCAAAGTTTTTTGCAATGCTTACCGAACAAAGCGAAGATTTCATGAAATATAGAGATGGTTGTTGTCACCCAGATTCAAGAGAAAACCAACGGTCGGTATCAGCGCGTAAGCAAAGTTTTTTGCAATGCTTACCGAACAAAGCGAACATTTCATGAAATATAGAGATGGTTGTTGTCACCTAGATTCCAGAGAAAACCAACGGTCGGTATCAGCGCGTAAGCAAAGTTTTTTGCAATGCTTACCGAACAAAGCGAAGATTTCATGAAATATAGAGATGGTTGTTGTCACCCAGATTCCAGAGAAAACCAACGGTCGGTATCAGCGCGAAAGCAAAGTTTTTTGCAATGCTTACCGAACAAAGCGAAGATTTCATGAAATATAGAGATGGTTGTTGTCACCCAGATTCCAGAGAAAACCAACGGCCGGTATCAGCGCGAAAGCAAAGTTTTTTGCAATGCTTACCGAACAAAGCGAAGATTTTTGGAAATATAGAGATGGTTGTTGTCACCTAGATTACAGAGAAAATCAACGGTCGGTGTCAGCGCGTAAGCAAAGTTTTTTGCAATGCTTACCGAACAAAGCGAACCTTTTTTGAAATCTGGAGAGGGTAATTTTCACTCAGTTGCTAGAGAGTATCGCTTGCTGTTACCAGTTAGCGATCAAATGTTATAAATCGTGTGAGAATTTGTGGACTACTATTACGGCGAAATCTTCTATTTGGCAGGTTTTCTCCGCTTATTGTTGACTATTATCACGCTAGGTCATATTGCTTGGATGAGTTTGTTTATTTTCCATTGGTGCCTGTAAATAATAATAAATGGTACAGGCACCAAATAGTATCTGAATTTACTTAACAATAGCTCTGCTTAACTCGACAGTTTTTACATTGATCTGGTTTGATACATGCAGTATTTTTAGTATATGAAGTTATAAATTTAGCTCTTATCTATCAGGTTGAGTTAATACTTGTTCGTTTATAATCTACTTTAGTCTATTTTTTCACTTTCTAATCACACACACACACACACACACATATATATATATATATATATATATATATATATACTATGTTTGCATTCCATTGACCATGGAAACTTAATGCAAACCCATAATTTTTATTAGTTTTTACAATCTCTTTATTTTTAATGAAAGATATCAGTATATATTGTAGAATTGTGAAAGAACATGTTGCATCAAATAACGTAGAAGATAGAAAATACAGTGAAGTTCCAGATTTAGTCCTGATAAAAGTTTGTCAATTGAAAGTATGTAAAAGGCAAAAACTAACATGAGTAATGGTGACACATTCATAAAAAAAATCCCCCCCACAAGAAAATGTGAACCACACTCGAAAACTCGAATCATCTTCTCGAACGATGGCTTACAACTATGTATTTACGAAGATATCTTAAATAAACCCGGCAAGTTAATCGAAATTCCCCAAATACAGGAAATAAAAACCACAGAAGCACTAAAATTAATTATTAAATTATTTATTATTATCTGTTATTTATTATTAATTATTATTCTAAAAACTGAAATACCTAAGAAATGATTTTCTAAGAAAAAATCTCATTTCACAATATATCCTGATTATTGACACGGTCAGACTAATAATACACTTGTCCGAATTTAATCATGAAATACGTGTAAGGGATGAATATTGAATTTGAAAATATTACTTTTGAATGTAAGGTGTGAGATGCAAAACAAATTTTCATCGAAATACGAACATAAAGAGATTTTAAAAACCAATAAGAATTATGGTTTTGGATTAATTTCCCATGCGAAAATAAGATATATATGTTCTAGATCTTGTAATACAACTCCATTGCACTAACAATTGCAATCATCTAAAATATAATAAATGTTAAAAAAAATCCTTTGTAAAAAACACAGACACACACACACACACACACACACACACATATATATATATATATATATATATATATATATATATATATATATATATATATATATGATAATTTTATTTACACAGACATGTACAAAATCTGCGACACTGGCATGTCGATGTTATCGATCAACAGTTACTATAAACTGAGATCTCATCAGGCAGAGTTAGAATCCGATCTTAACCTCAGATCATATTTGGAGAGTACCATTATTATATATATATATATATATATATATATATATATATATATATATATATATATATATATATATATATACAGTGATCCAGTTAAAGTAAACATCCATAGGATAAATGTCCAAAGAATTTCAACTGGGCTTATAAAATGTGCTCAATATCAAATAGAGCTTTTATATATATATTATTAGTTTTATTTATACAGACATGTACATAATTTGCGACACTGGCAATAAGTGAGTTCTTTCTAAATATGACCTAAGGGAAGGATCAGATTTTCATTCTGCCTGATGAGATCTCAGCTTCTAACACCTGTTGATCGATAACATCGACATGCAAGTGTCTCATATTATTTACATGTCTGTATGAATAAAATAATCATATATATATATATATATACATATACATACACATATATATATATACATATATATATATATACATATATATATATATATATATATATATATACATACATATATATATATATATATATATATATATATATATATATATATATATATATATATATCTATTATTATTATAATAATCCAGTTAAAACATCCACAGGGTAGTTATCCAAAGAATTTAAACCGGGTTTGTAAAAATTGCTCAATATCAAATAGCGCTTTTATATATGACTAGCGAGGCTACCCGGCGTTGCTCGGGGTCATACAAACATATAATTGAAAAATAATCGCGTGTGTAACATATTTATATTCAAACTTCTATTTCTCTCCCTCTCTCTATAACCGTCTCTTTATCTTTCTACCTTTCTCTTCCCTGGTCGCCCCATTTCACCGCTACTTTCTAATATTGCCTTTTGCGAAAACTGTTTCTTCCCCACCATTTCTCCTACGTTGCCGAGGGCAATAGTATGACATATTTCTATAAAAAGTAACACCTCTATCTGCAGTTTCTATATAGGTACTTATCTCCGCCCCGGTGTTACTACTATATACGTACCTATCGACGCCCCAGTGCACATACTATATACGTACCTATCGCCGCCCCAGTGCAGATACTATATAAGTACCTATCGCCGCCCCGGTGCGAATGCTAAATACGTACCTATCGCCGCCCCGGTGTGAATGAAAAATACGTACCTATTGCCGCCCGGTGTGCATGCTACATAAGTATCTATCGCTGCCCTAGTGCGAATAATTAATATGTACATATTGCCGCTTTGGTGCGAATGCTTAATACGTACCTACGCCGGGACGGTGCGAATGCTAAATACGTACCTACGCCGGGACGGTGCGAATGCTAAATACGTACCTATCGCCGCCCTGGTGCGAATGCTAAATATGTACCTATCGCCGCCCTGGTGCGAATGCTAAATACGTACCTATCACCGCGCCAGTGCGAATGCCAATGACGTACCTTTCGCCGTTCCGGTGCACGTGCTATATACGTAATTATCGCCTCCCCGATGCGCTTGCTATATATGTACCGATCGCCGCCCCGGAGCGCATGCTATGTACGTACTTATTGCCGCCCATGTGCACATGCTATATACGTAGCTATCGCCACCCCTGAATTCTAAATACGTACCTATCGCCGCCCCGGTGCGGAAACTAAATACGTACCTATTGCCGCCCCGGTGCGAATGCTAAATACATACCTATCGCCGTCCTGGTGCGCCTGCTATATATGTACCGATCGCTGCACCAGAGCGCATGCTAAATACATACCTATCACCGTCCCGGTGCGCATGCTATATACGTACTTATTGCCGCCCATGTGAACATGCTATATACGTACCTATTGCCACCGCTGAATGCTAAATAAGTACCTATCGCCGCCCAGAGGCGAATGTTAAATACGTACCTATTGCCACCCCGGTGTGCATACTACATATGTACCTATCACTGCCCCAGTGCGAATACTAAATATGTACATATCGCCGCCCCGTTGCGAATGCTGAATACGTACCTATCGCAACCCCGGTGCGAATGCTAAATACGTAGCTATCACCCCCTATGCACTACTATATACGTACCTATTCTCACCCCGGTGCACATACTATATATAAACCTATCGCCGCCCCGGTGTGCATACTATATTCGTACCTATCGCAGCTCTGGTGCGCATACTACATACTTACCTATCTCTGCAAGGGTGCACATACTATATATGTACTTATCTCCAGCCCAGTTCGCATACGTAAGAACCCATATTAATGCGGCCTTGTCGTGTTAGAAAAACAAAATAGTGTTCATTCATGTAATGTTCACTATCATAAATATAAATATTTTTAGTTTAAAACAGCAAAAAAAATTCCTTTTTTTTGCCTCCCCCCAAGAAATTTTTTTCCATCCTCCCACATACTTAGAAATATTTTTAATTTAAAAGAAGAAAGAAAAGAAAAATTGTTGACCCCCCCCCCAATTTTTTTTTTATGTTGAAAATTTTTAGACCCCCCCCCCGAAAAAATTCTTATTTTCTATCCTCCCTCATACATATAAATATTTTCAATGAAAAAGCTAAAAGTAAAAAAAAATTTTTTTTTGCCCTACCTTCCAATTTTTTTTTTACACTCCCGGTGCGCATGCTATATACGTACTTATTGCCGCCCATGAGCACATGCTATATACGTTCCTATTGCCGCCGCGGTGCGAATGCTAAATAGGTACCTATCGCCGCCCCGATGCGAATGCTAAATACGTTCATATCGCCGCTAAAAATTTCCCCGACCCCCAATCTCTCCATGCCCCCCCCCCAATTTTTTTTACTCTCCCCGAACCTGCAGAAATATTTTTAGTTTAAAAAATAAAAAAATAAAAAAATTTGGCCCGACCCCTAAAAAGTTTGTCATGACCCCTAGACATTTCCCCGACCCCCCAATCTCTCCAGCCCCCCCCCCTCCAACTTTTTTTACACTCTCCTAACCCTGATAAATATATATATATATATATATATATATATATATATATATATATATATATATACTATGTTTGCATTCCATTGACCATGGAAACTTAATCCAAACCCATAATTTTTATTAGTTTTTACAATCTCTTTATTTTCGATGAAAAATATCAGTATATATTGTGGAATTGTGAAAGAACATGTTGCATCAAATAACGCAGAAGATAGAAAATGCAGTGAAGTTCCAGATTTAGTCCTGATAAAAGTTTGCCAATTTAAAGTATCTAAAAGGCAAAAACTAACATGAGTAATGGTGACAAATTCATAAAAAAGATACCCCCCACAAGAAACTGTGAACCACACTCTAAAACTCGAATCATCATCTCGAACGATGGCTTCAAACTCTGTATTTACGAAGATATCTTAAATAAACCCGGCAAGTTAATCGAAATTCCCCAAATACAGGAAATAAAAACCACAGAAGCACTAAAATTAATTATTAAATTATTTATTTTTAATTGTGATTTATTATTAATTATTATTCTAAAAACTGAAACACCTAAGAAATGATTTTCTAAGAAAAAATCTCATTTCACAATATATCCTGATTATTGACGCGGTCAGACTAATAATACACTTGTCCGAATTTAATCATGAAATACGTGTAAGGGATGAATATTGAATTTGAAAATATTACTTTTGAATGTAAGGTGTGAGAAGCAAAATAAACTTTCATCGAAATACGAACATAAAGTGATTTTAAAAACCAATAAGAATTATGGTTTTGGATTAATTTCCCATGCGAAAATAAGATATATATCTTCTAGATCTTGTAATACAACTCCATTGCGCTAACAATTGCAATCATCTAAAATATAATAAATGTTAAAAAAAATCCTTTGTAAAAAACACACACACACACATACACACACACACACACATATATATATATATATATATATATATATATATATATATATATATATATATATATATATATATATATATATATATATATATAGTGATCCAGTTAAAGTAAACATCCATAGGATAAATGTCCAAAGAATTTCAACTGGGCGTATAAAATGTGCTCAATATCAAATAGAGCTTTTATATATATATTATTAGTTTTATTTATACAGACATGTACATAATTATTAGAATAACCACTTCTACTATTATTATTAGTCTTATTGAATTAATATTATTATTTCTTTTATTAATACTTCTATTATTCTTATTATTATCATATTATTATTACACTTATTAAGATAATTGTTAGTGACCACTATTATCATTATTATGACTATGGCTATTATTTTACTATTATTAATATCATTAGTATTATTACAACAGCTAATTTCTCTATTATCAAATAATTTATTTTATTATCATATTTACAACTATGATTAATATTAATTGCCATCTTCTTTATAATCTTTTTATCCTCTAATATCCCTTGATTATTTTTAACCAACTATTGCTTACTACTATAGATTATTATTATTGATTTTTATTATAATTATTAATATTTTTAAATATTATTATCTGCCATTCGGATTTAATATCGAAATTATTATTATTATTATTATTATTATTATTATTATTATTATTATTATTATTATTATTATTATTATTATTATTATTATTATTATTATTATTATTATTATTGTGAAGTTGTCCAACAGTAAATAATAAATAAATGAAATTCAAGTCGAGGGTTGGTTTAACAAGTGTATTAACAAAGCAAGAAAGTGACTAGCACTTGGCTAGACAGTTACAATACTGTGCTTTGTCTTCTCTGTGTCTCTGGTGACTCGCACTATTTATAGTGACAACCGGTGTAGTTTCTCCTGTGTATGAACGGACGGTGTAACAATTATTATTATTATTATTATTATTATTATTATTATTATTATTAATATTAATATTAATAATAATATTAACGTTCTTTTACTATCATTATCATAATTAGTATATATTGTAGCAGTAACATTGACTATATTACCACTTTTATTATCATTGTCAATAATATTACTATTACCATAGTTGCCGCTATTTAGCTTTTACTACTATTGTTATTATTAATTTTAGTAGCAATGGTGGTATTACTATTAATGATATTGCCATTATTTATATCTTAATTATTTTATTATCATTATTATTATTATTATTATTATTATTATTATTATTATTATTATTACGATTATTATTACTATTACTACCACTATTTGTATTATTTTTATTTTCATTATTATTTATTATTATTTCTATTATAATTATAACTATTGTTATGATTATTATGGTTACCATTGTAATCATTATTATTAATATAGCTATTATGGTTATTACCATTTATAGTATAATTAATATTATTGCAACTACTTATTCTGCTACTATTAATAAAATTATTCCTATTACCATATTTACAACCATTATGATTAATGTTACTACTACCTTCTTCTATATTATTATTAGTTTAATTATTATTATTAATTATTATTTATTATTTAATATTACCTTCTAATATTTCCTAATTATTTTATTTTTTACCCGACTATTACTCTTTATTAATTAGTATTATTATCGATTGCTATTATTGTTATTGTTGTTATTATTATAATAATAATAACAATTATTATTATTATTATTAGTAGTAGTAGTAGTAGTAGTAGTAGTAGTAGTGGTAGTATTTTTATTATTATTATCATTATTATAACTATTATTTTTATTAATACTTATCAATGGTAATTTTTAGCACTTTTAAATTATAACCGATATTATTATTATTATTATTATTATTATTATTATTATTATTATTATTATTATTATTATTATTATTATTATTATTATTATTATTATTAATGTTCTTTCTACTATCATTATCATAATTATTATATATTGTTATTATTATTATTATTATTATTATTATTATTTTTATTATTATTATTATTATTTTACATTACTTTAATTATCATTATAATTATTTTTATTACTACTAATTATGTAAACTTTATTAAATTACTAGTGAATTTGTTTGATTCATTAATCAATTAATACTAGTATGATAAGTTTAAAGGAAATAAAACAGTGTAAATACAGAATTAGTGACCCAATGTGTTAACAATCCCTAACCCCCTCCCACCCAACACACCCGCACGTCTGTATGCTCACACACATATTTGCTGCTACGTATTACAACTGACTTAAGAATATCTGGTTCGCTCTGAGTGAAAAAATCTTTCGACGGTTTTTTGACACATACTGTTGCATGTATATCCCCTTTCCCTCTTTCCACTATTTCTGTCTGAATCATGAGATGATTTCATTTTTCTATCTATCTACCTATCTATCTTTCTATTAACCTATCTATCTATCTTTCTTTCTACCCTTTTTTAGTATATCTCTTTTCACTTTATTTTATTTTATTTGATTTGATTTTATTATATTTTATTCTATATATTATATTTGAGTTTTGATTCTGATTTTAACTATATAAGGTAAAAATTATTTAATATTATTTATTTTAAATAAATATTGTTATAAGCCCTTTAATAAGATTAAAGTTGAGGAAGTTAAAAATAGACTGACACGTAGCTATAAAGCATATTCCAACAAAGTCGGTAGAATCTCTAGTGAGTCTTTCTTGATATGACGCCCTTCGCATAAATAGAGCTTCTTGAATGTGGTAATGTCCCGTTGCCTAATGGCTACAGCGCTTGTTTATGGTGTCTAGATGGATACTGTAGCATGGGTTCGAACCGTGTTACCGTCCAGGATTATAATCCCTGCACTGACGAGCGCAAAAGCTCGAAACGCTAGCGTATGTAAGTAAAAATAATTTAATAGTATGTATTTAAAATTAATATATATATATAGATATATATCGTTTAATGTGACTGACAATTTATGTTAGCATATTTTTGTTTTGATCCTTTCAAATTTCTGCATGTGTTTTCCAGGTTCGAGTGGAAACTGGCCGGTGTATCTGCCGTATTCACTTATATCTCTTGTACTTTTGGATCAATCTGGATCCATCTTCACGAGTTATTATCTAGTAAATAACGCTGTATTAAGATATTTATAAGTAATTTTGGCTTGAATCACGTGTTTGTAACATTATTAATAAAATACTTGTGTTAGTATGATAATCAATTTAGTATGTTTTCACTATTATTGAAATTTATTTTTATATTGATAGCTTTTATGTCTGCATGGCTTGTTATATATGCAGTTTTTGTTTGTTAGGTGTGCATTCTACAATATAACTGTTTTCTACATGGAGTTTTCGAAATTGAGAGCGGAAGCAAGAATGTTGAGTTGTTAAGTGTTGGCCTATAGCGCTAGTGTCGGATAAGTGCATAGTTAACTTCTCTGACAAGGTTGTGATAGAAAAGCCTACGTATATGTTTTTTTCCTTTACTGTCAGAGACACAGTCCCCCAAAAACATTTAAATTCATACACTAAGTATGTCCTATCCAAAACCACAATCGAGGGGGAAAATTTGTTAGTAAGAATGAGGTTTGAAGTTTTGCTATATCAAATAATCGTTTTTTTTTTATTTGAGTGAATGGGGAGTACGTATTTATTAATTGTATATATATATATATATATATATATATATATATATATATATATATATATATATATATATATTAAGGTTATTTTCTTGTATTCGAACCAACATTTATTACCACTCTTTAGATCAGCAAAGCGTCTGCCTAAAAGGAAATACTTATAAAATGGTTAACTGCCGAATTCTTCATCTTGCTTTTTTTATATCATAATAATAATCATAATAATATATATATATATATATATATATATATATATATATATATATATATATATATATATATATATATATGTTGTGTGTATTTAGGCAGCAAGTTTTCATTTAGGCAAACGTTGTTGAATAGAACGGAGTGTTTCTGCTTTTTGATCTTTTTTTAAATTTGTTCCATCTTCCGAATGGTCAACTTCGTACCTCGATCAAACTGGTGTATGAAGTTTCCGTAGTTTTGTTGTTCCATCTTCTTTGCGAGTACTTTCGATTTGCTATCCTCAAATCATCCTCAGGCGTGTTAGTGTGAAAAAAGAATATGTATTTATAGAATGTAAAGAGAGGAAAAGAATATGTCTTTACTTTTTATTTTATTTATTTATTCTATTTATTCATTTATTTTTTATTTTTATTAATTTATTTATTTATATTTATTTTTTTATTTCATTTTTATTTTTTAAATTAATAAAAAAATAAATAAATGAATAAATAGAATAAATATATATATATATATATATATATATATATATATATATATATATATATATATATATGTGGAGAGAGAGAGAGAGAGAGAGAGAGAGATCTATTTTCATGGCAGAAAGGAAAGGCAGAGAAAACACAACAACAAAATAAAGAAGAACTATTAAGTTGTCTTGTAATATATTCAGTTCATAATCTTTGAGTCAGGAAAAATACATGGCGTGATCTTGCTGTGAATTGTCAGGGCGTCCAGAGAATTCTAAATTTTTCAACTATCTTTCTACATTAATTAGAATAACATAGTATTTAACTATTTTTTTAATAGTAAGTGAAATAATGTATTACAACTAATATTTACTATTATTCTAAAAAATTGCTGCTGAAAACAACGAAGGTGTTCATTTTTAAAATCAAATCTGATGCTGATAACGAAAATGGCATCAATCTGATGATATTCCAATTGGATGAAGTACGTTTTGATTGGAATAAAATTCGAATGATATTTTATTGTTCTAAAGGACTGATTATTCAGAAGGAAATATTGATGCTTTCTTTATTGCTAATTTTGACTGTGGTGGTCAGTCTTCCTATCTTCTGAGTTATGTCATTCTTTGGTGCAGCCTATGAATGGTCCAGAGTGTCTTATTAGTGATACTCCCCGGATGTTAATTCCTTTAACTAGATTTCTACGATATAGTTTCGTTTCTAAGAGTTTATTTGTTCTTTTCGGGTATTCTTTTCTGATCTTCTCTTTCATTTCTGTAGATTTGATGGTGTCTGTTTTCTAAAAAGCCCAATTATTATTATTATTTACTCACTAGGAGTTATCGCACTGGTCATCGTCAGTGATCTCCCACTGCCGACAACCTGTGGTATTCCCTGGAGTCTGAGTGACAACAAGTCTCCTCAGACTTCCAGTATGCTCCACCTCTTTTCGTTTATCACCGCTGATGACCTTGCGGTAATCGCAACAGCCACCTACCAACGATTTCCCGCTGATAAGGGCCATTGGTCTCCTCTGGGGCCCGAGTGGCAACAAGCCTCCCCAAGGTCCCAGAGCTGTCCGCGCTCTTCCAGTGGAGGTCTGGTTTGCGCTTTCCCTCCTCGACCCTCTGTCCATAATTTTCGTGGCGTCAGCCTATGCTTGCGCCTCTCTCGTGCGGTTGTATTTTTAAGATCTCGGTATGGTAGTAATTTGTTTGATGATGATGATGATGATGATGATGATGATGATGATGATGATGATGATGATGATGATGATGATGATGATGATGGTTGTTGTTGTTGTTGTTGTTGTTGTTGTTATTATTATTATTATTATTATTATTATTATTATTATAATAATAATAATAATAATAATAATAATAATAATAATAATAATAATAATATCGGAATAAGTCTAGAATAGAGAAAACCCTGAAATAATACTATTATTTCTCTGCATGTCTCGGTGTGGTTTTCAGTCGTCTTGTAGTTTTTGGATTAGATCTGAAGAGGGGCGCTCCAAATAATTACAAAGGATATCCATTGTCTCTTAATACTAGATGGACGCCTTTTTACTCTGTGTGTTGTTAGGCAGAAATTGTTGATATATTTTTCATGAAACGAGAAAAATATGTGTCAATTTTAGATCCGGTTTCAGTGATGAAATGTTTATATTACAAACCAATTTTACTATATAATCAAAAGCACTTTGGCTAATTATCACTTATTTTCATATGTAGTCAAGTAATTATCTTCGGCGAGACGTATTAACAGCGTTATATATATATATATATATATATATATATATATATATATATATTTCTCCACTTAAAATCGTCTTGTCAGTCTGAATAAATTTGCAAGTTTTAGAAGCCAGAAACAACGCGGACATATTTTTTAAAAATAAACATTCATTTATTTTAAAATTTTAAAAATTAGTGAATTTTCGATTGCAAGGCAATCCTCATCAAGCATAGACACATTTGAGTTTTTTAAAGTTTTTTTTTTATCGCCTTCTTTATTTGCTGTGTTATTATGTGCTTTCGACATTGTGTTGGAGAGGTGTTAAAGTCCGTGTGATCTTACCGGCGAGAATTTGAAAATGTTTATTCAAGAGGGGATGTTACGCGTTGGCGTGCGTTAATATGAATAGAGAGTTTTCCCCCACTCACAAGTGTTGTGTCAATCTGTATAAATCTACAGGTTTGAGAAGCCAGGAAGAACACACACACACACACACACACACACACACGCACACACACACACACACACATATATATATACATATATATATTTAAATAAACCTTCATTTATTTTAAAAAAACATTTAAAAGTAGTGAATTTTCGATATTAAAGCAATCTTCATCAGACAAAACATTTTTTTGTTTTTGTGTGTTTTTCTCGTCTTTATTTGTTGTTGTTATGTAACAGGCCGTGTGATCTTAACAGCGAGAATTTGAAAATGTTCTGGATTCTCAAACTTGCATATATAAATAAATATATATATATATATATATATATATATATATATATATATATATATATATATATATATATATAATTTTCTGCATCTTAATCACTTAGGAAAGTGTGACAATCGAAATAATAGTAAGCAAAATAACAACGAACGCTACAATCACCAATAAAAATAATTACATAAAAATACATTAAATATTTAGGTGATAAAAATCGTACATATTTCTAGACAGAGCGTCTTGGTCCAGTGGTAGGACGCTGGAATATAGACATCAATATCGAAGGTTCGATCTCTGTCTAAGTTAGCCATGCTGATGACGGCTATGAGCCAGAAACACGTGTCCATGGATTATTTTTATGTACGTATAAAATAAATAAAAATATATATTAACGAAAAATACGTCCTATGAAGTTAAGGGCGACTAATAATGCAATTTTCTGCATCTTAATCACTTAGGAAGTGAGACAATCGAAATAATAGTAAGCAAAATAACAACGAACGCTACAATCATCAATAAAAATAATTACATAAAAATACATTAAATATTTAGGTGATAAAAATCGTACATATTTCTGGACAGAGCGTCTTGGTCTAGTGGTAGGACGATGGACTATAGAAGGTTCGATCTCTGTCTAAGTTAGCCATGCTGATGACAGCTGTGAGCCAGAAACACGTGCCCATGGATTACTTTTATGTACGTATATAGTAAATAAAATATATATATATATATATATATATATATATATATATAGTAGTAGTAGGCCTTCGTCGGTCGTGTCCGACCATGAATGGCACTATATATTTAATTAATTAATTTATTAATGGCAAAACACATGTATATGAATAACTTCTTTATCTATAATTAAATAAATAAATATATATATATATGTATACATGGATATATAATATATATATATATATATATATATATATATACATATATGTATACGTCTATAAAATAGTAGTGATGTATAGTCTATTGTAAATATTAACAAAATCGGAGCTTTCTAAACTTTCATGAAGAGCTTCCACCCCCTTTTTACACTATTTGCATATAACTAAATTAACCTACATATACCCCACAATACGACCCTTAACCACTAAGAGCGACGTTTCAAAATTGATAATGACTGGTTTATTGATTTAGGAGTGAATCTTGTACATACAAATATATATACATATACACTTACTATAATTTATATAGATAAAATAATCTACGAGAATCTCTGGAAATTCCATGGTGGATTACCTACCGGATTCACTTTGTTAAAATACCCGTCAAAATACTTGTGAGCTAAATATTTCTGATAAGGAAAAAATATCGTTTTAACTTTTACATTTATTTACTTGTAGCAATGAACATCTTTTAAAAATGAGTAGGTTGTTTTTCTTACCGTAACAATAATTGTCAGTTAAAAATTATTTAAATTAAATAAAATTTAAACTTAAATTGAATAACATAAATGTGTCTTTTAATAAGGTGACAAAAGACTTCCATTTATGACGTGTTATTTTATTTTAGAATAATTCCTTTTTTAAATGGGTAAAATCGGAATTTCTAAACGAATGCATTTTCTTTTTTTGTTTATTGGATAATGTCATTTTTTAAATGTACGTGGAAAATAACGTCCGCACAAACGAGCGTACAATCGTAATCTGTCAAAAGCATACTCCAAGTTTAAGCTTATATTGAGAATTTTCATTTTAGATGATTGTTTTGATTGGCTTATCACTCAACAGCCATTTCGCATTTTCTCATATTATACGATTGGGCAGTCAATAAACGCCTTCGTTTCACATGTACGAGGCGCTTTCAATCAAGCCACGGTTGTGTTTCCCATTTATCTGTCAAAAATCACAATGATTTTTAAATAATGTCTGTCAGAGTTAATGATAAAAAGAAAACATTGTCTCCGTCTTCTTCCGTTAAAATAATTGTCATTGTCAGCTAAAAAGTCTTTAAATAAATAAAACGAATATGTCGTTTATTTATTTATTTAAAATTGTACCAATTTGAATCTCTTTCAAATAAGAAATATAGTTGTCAGCTTAATATTTTTTTTACATTTTGAATAATTTATTTAGGGTAACGACTTAAATTGTTTTGAAATTAATTATATTATTGTGTTCGTAAAATAATTGCCAGCTTGATTAGATAAATCAAAACAAATATCATATTCTTAAATCTATTCATTTAAAATTGGAGCAGCTAAGTTCTACTTTGGCTTGTTATCTACAAGGAAAGATATTTACACCGTACGAGTGCTATTTTGGCTTGATATCTACAAATAAAAATATGTACATCGTACGTCTCTCACTTTTTAGAGTTAGGGTTAGGGTTAAGAGTAAAGGGGTAGGGTTAGAGTTTGGGGTTAAGGTTCCAGGCTTTCTCACAACACATACGTTCAAAACCAAGTAGGAAAACTGTTTTTCTTTGTTCTTGTACCATGTTGATTGCAATATAAGGTGTAGAAAGTGTTTTAACTCTTATCCTCTAGTGGCTTTTAGGCCTTGATAAGTCGTGATGCGTAAGTAAAAAAAGAGCGCAATGTAAGTGCAGATATCATACCAAAGTTGGTCTATGATACGTATATAACAAGCAACAACAGCATCTAATTAGATGTGTATTAACATTACATTAGATTAAAGAGAATGCAAAGTGTCGGCCATTACATTTTTTTAGTGGACAAATCGACGGAATTTTATTTTGAAAGTATTCATTAAAACATGTGTAATGTTGGAAATTTTTACCTTAGCGACACCAGTTACATTTAAATTATGTCTTTATATCATTTTTAGTGATCAGGCTATTAAATTTCTGTTCTAGGTGTGCAAGGTGATAACATACGTACAAATGTGCCTATGTGCATGTTATTATACGGTCTAGCAGCACCTAGTGGAAATTCCACTGTTGCATACTTACAGTCTTCTCTTTCTTCTTACCTTAAAAATAATTGTTAAACTAGGTATATAGTTTGAATAAATAAATAAAACGAAAGTTTTCACTTTTAATTTGTCTATATATTGCAACAATTTGAATCATTTAACATAAATAATTTAGTTATTTAAAATTGTAACAATTAGGCGTATCAAAATAAAAAAGAATACAAAGAATATGTTGTAAAACTCTTTAAGTCGAGGGGACGACAACATTCCATTTATATCGGTTCATTCGATTTTAATTTTTGGCAAACAGTGATATTAGCTTTTTCTCAGCTTTTTTTTTTGCATTTAATCTTTGGCAAATAGACGATTTCACTTTGACACATAGGTGTGAAACGTACGTACGAAGACAGACTGCCTTAGCGTATTATTATACGGGTTATAGAGATATTTGCTTAGTAAACAATGTATTTCGCGAAAGTTCTTTACTTCCCCGGATTATCTTCGGCAATTTCCGCTCTTCGACCGTTACTTAATTGGTTGAACGGTCTGTACGCAGTCGTCGCCTTCAGCGAGTTTGTCTATTTTCTATAATCGATGAAGATATTGGAAGTTTTGTTTCGGCTATTCGTTTTGTTTTGTATCTCCATATATTGAATTGGAAACCGATGGGCAGGAATATGGTCAGATGCGCAAAGGATTAATTAAGAGGTTTGTTTTCCTATATCTTTCTATCTCTCTTTTCCCATCTCACTTTTTCTTTTTTTCTATATCTCTTATTTGAGTAGTCGTACTCCTTTTCTCAGTCTGGAAAACATCTTGGTCCAGTGCTTATCTCCGACCGTATATCAAGTAGCGGACAAAATGGCCCTTTCCACCCTGTGAAAGGACGCTAGTTTGTCGTCGGTTATATTTACGATCACGGCCGTTACTCATATATAAACATTTGTGTGCGTTACTTCTCTATCTATTTCTCTTTCTGTGAACTTTATGTTTCTCACATTTTAACATTATAGCCCTATTTATGTGTATCCTCACGAGGGGAAAGTTGGACATGAAGTAGGTTTTGAATGTGGGAAAAATGAAGCTTCCCCCAAAGGGCACTCTGGATCGGGACCAAATAAAAAAATAATTGCCTCAGTATAAAATGGTTCCTTCTTCACTGACTTAAGACAGAAAAAGATGAAGTATAGTGTCAGAACAGATACTACACTTTGCTCTTAACCAAAATGCCGAAGACTCTTGTGTCCATCTCTCTCTTCCTTCATTTATTTCTCATTTTATATCTTAATCTTTTTAAAATTTTCCCTTTCTCTCATTTCTTCTATTTTTTCCAGCAATTTTTTTCTGTTCTTTTTCATTTTACCACCGTCTTTTAACTTTGAGGTGTTATCACTGAATTTTTCCGAATTCTTAGAACTTTTATTGGGAAAACATTAGTTGCAAAGGCATTGCTCAAGTAAGTTTTAAAGGGATAATAGCCGTTAGATCTCTTTTCTGATTCTTTAATGCAATAAGTAATTCTCATGTAAAATTAAACAAAAACTGCCATCCGCCATACTTGTTTCGCTGTTGGCTGTTGAGACGTGTAGGCTGCGATTCGCTTCGATTTATTTATTTTACGAGAATTGTACAGCACGTATCTTAAACCTTACTTATAATAGTCATCATCTCCATATAATAGAAATTGTAAACATCTTATTTCCCTATGTGTATTTAAATAGATACTTGAATTTCTAATTTCTAATAATCGTCATTTTTCTTTCTTTCTCTGTTTCATTCTCTCTCTCATGTATATATATATATATATATATATATATATATATATATATATATATATATATATATATATATATATATGAAAATAATGGAAAGGAATTAGAGAAGCAAAAGCCAAATCAAAATTCAATTTAAATGCTCAGAGCAAGGTATATTCCGCAAAAAGGCAATTTATTCAAGTTAAATTATCCTTAAGCCAGGCTTTTCAAAGATCAAAATCTTATCATCAGAGGATATTGCTGGGATAGATAAGTTGGCAATGGCCAAGATTTAAAATTTGAAAAAAAGAAATAAAAGTTGTAGGGAAAGAAAACGTAGGGCAAAACTCTGCCCGAATGCAAGCAAATGTCCGATTGCTAAAAAGTCCGGTGTCGAAAAGTCCAGCGGAGAGAATAAGGTGTAGCTAGGTGGGTCATTAACGGCACAATAAATAATGAGAGAGGATTCAAAGTTAAAATCCAAGATGCCACAACTTCAGGTACGGCGAAAATAGAAAATCCAAAAGGGTAAAAAGTCCAATAAGTTCGTGGAAGCAGGTAGGCTCAGAGAAGATTGAGGTGGAAAATAGTCGCCATTAAAAGTACTTACTGAGCAGAGATAACAATGGAAAGTGTTTTAAAGTGGGAAAAAGGCAGCGAAAATGTTTAAAGCTAGCCCCTTTAGAAAGCCGGCTTAAAATGAAAAAGCAAAAACTAATATGCGACCAGTAGGCAGGGAGGGAACGGGTAAGGGGTGCGAGGGTGGAGAAAGGGACGGGTACTAGGGAGGAGAAAGGGAGCGGAAGCGGTGAAAGAAGTGCGGTTAAAACTAAGAGTGTGAATGTTGGGGGTAAGATGTGGGGGGTGAGTCACATAAAGTTGAAATTGGATGTCAGCGCGGAATAGGATTCAACTAGAAAAGGGGAAGAAAGGAGTGGGGGTGAGTTAACGAAAGTTCGGAGAGGGAGTTAAAATAACAGAATATGTTTATGAACAGAGTTCGGGGTTTAGATGCTTAATCAGATGACCTTAGATATAAACAATGAGGCAAAATATATTTGAAGGGTAGAACTAGAAGAATGAATTAAAAATTAAAAAAAGTAAAGATAAAAAATAAAGATAAAAATAGTATTAAAAGTAGAAATAAGAAAATAAAAAATGAAAAAGAGATAATAAGATTAGTCTTAGGCTCGCAAGGAAAATTAAGGATTGACCGATGAAAAATAAAAAATAAGAAATAATAGAAAATAATAAAATAATAATAATAGAATGAAGGGAAAGTAGAAGAGATTGGAGCTCAAGAGTGAGAATTAGAATAAAGAAAGGTAAAAAGAAAAATAGACCTCGAAGGGATATCCGGAATGGGAATCTCCAAGGTGGTTAGAGATATGGGTTGAAATAGAATAAGCTGTTACAGGACGCTATTTCTTATGGATAATGGGAAAATTAAACTTTGAATTTTTTTTCGAAAAAGTTATATGGAGGTTAATTAAGAAAATTATTAAAAAGGTTAATGATAGCAGAAAGAAGTAAGAGACATACAAGGTTAAAGAAGTGACAATAGATTAAGCCAGAGGGAGAGTGGAGATCGCAAGTTAAAAGTAAATATTATGGGGGTTAAAAGATGTAGAGCGAGGGCGGGTTGGGGGTTGAGTATGGTCTGAGAGAAGTGTGCGAAGGGCGAGGTAAAACAAGGGGGAATAATCGAGGCTATTATAAGAGTGAGAAGAATTATTTAGAAGTAAAAACAGGAGGGGAAGAATAATTAGAGTGTACAGAGAAAACAGTAAGGAGTTCGATATCGAAGTGTGCAAAGGGGATTAGGGGTAGATAAGGCGAGTCAGCAAGTAAATAAGAGGGCTAAGATAAAAGTGAATAAGGTGGGTTAGTTATCAAGTTGAGAGGGAAAGGAATGGAGTTTGGAAGTGTTGAGAGGGAGCGGACGAATGTATTAAAAGAAGTTAAACGGGGAAGAAGATGGAAAGCCATATAAAAGAAATCCGGTTAAGGAGGTTAAGTTAAAAGATTTAGGGGTAGTGGAAGAAAGGTGTTAGAACTAAGGGGATTGTGGAGCTAACGGAATTCTATGGGTGATTTTTTTATGTTAAGAGAAGGATAAAGGGATGAGGGAAATATAAGGAGGGATTATAGAACAACAGGAATTAGAACTAATCGGAAATAAAATTCGAGATGTAGGGAGGGAAGATCCGAGATGAAGGGTGGGTATTTAATCAAATGGGGGAGGGGTGTCAGGGGGATTACTATGATTGCTATACTTGAATTTACGTTTATGCCTGCAACTGGAGATAAGTTCATTCTCAGAATTAATAATATTTTTAGATTTAGTTGCAGTAGCTATCATAAAGGTTTCCAAAGTACAAAGTTGGCAATGGGATGCTCCCGGGGTATATGATTTGGACTTTTTAAGTATTGACCAGTGAAGTTAATAGGGAGTATTTTTAAGATCGAGGTTTCTAATTAGATTGGAAAGTGAAGTGCCTGTGCTGTTATCGTTGGTATTTTTAAAGGAATAGATATGGTTAGAGATCCGGGTCTTAATGGGGAAAGAGGACGCCCCAATATATGTGTGTATCTTGAAGGGTGGTGCTATAGTTGCATTGAGATTGCTAATGGTATTAGATGAGATTTGGGTTAGGAGGTTCAAGTTATGTGAGGAAGTTTGTTTGGAGAAGTGGGGTGGAGCGGATATGGGGGAGATGTGGGTTAGCCCATGGGCACTATCTATTAATGGGGGTGCTTGGTTAGAGGTATGGCTGTATAAGTGGGAGTCTTGAGTAGAAACGGATTAGGGTTGCGGGGAGATGCGGAGTTCGGGTGGAGTATGGGAACTATGATTACTCACAACATTGGTCGAGGGGGGGAATTGTTTCACAGTACAAGTGTATATCACGTCCTTCTGTACACAGTTGTTGTTAAGGGGACAATCTCTAGGTTTACGGCAATTACAAGTGGTGAGGAATGTGGTGGGTGGTTGTTGTTGGATATGTTTGATTTTCCTATTGTTAGAGGTTATGATAGTTTGTTCAATATTGGGCATAGTAGAGTAAGATATTTTAATAGAATTTTTGTTAAGGATAGTGCTATATCTGTGGGGGTGCTTAAAAGATCTGTCTAAGATTTGGAAAAATTGTTTAGGTATATTGGTTTTAAATATTACTGCTGAAAGTCGGATTAAACCAGATGTTATTCTTTCTTCTAAGTTTTTTTCTTTGTTTGAGCGCCTGTGGGTCTGCCCGAATATCAATATTGTTAGTTTTTATGGGCTTATTAGCGTGTGTTTTGATTATCTTAGGTGCAGATGAGTTAAACTTTTTATTTCTGTGTGTGGTCATGTTGTGTGTAATAATGCCTGAAGATTTGTTAACTTGAGTCAGGGGGTTGCAGTTGTATTTAATTTTGTGATTGTAGCCTGAGTTTAGCAAAGCATTATTGTAGAAGCTAGAATTTTGATCGAAGATAGATTTATTCGCAGATAGCTTAGAGATTCTATTAGATACTGAAGGGACTATTGAGTTTATGATGATTTAGGGTGGTTAGATAGGCTATGTACGTAGAAAAGGGTTAAGTTAGGTTTATGGTATGGGCTGAAGGTTCCCGAGTTAAGATCTAATGTAAGGTCAAGAAAGTTGGATATTCTTTTCTCAGGTTCCACTGTAATGGTCAAACCAAAGTTTTTGAAGAAGTTATGCAAGTTTTTGATAGTGTTATTATATTGTCTCGATCTCTCCCCAAATACAAATAGGGCATCGTCCCTATACAACCCACCCTGTAAATGTCCAAAATTAAAGCCTAATTCTCTCATCAAGTACAAACCTACCAGGTCAACTTCCTCTGATGATAAGATTTTGATCTTTGAAAAGCCTGGCTTAAGGATAATTTAACTTGAATAAATTGCCTTTTTGCGGAATATACCTTACTCTGAGCATTTTAATTTAATTTTGATTTGGCTTTTGCTTCTCTAATTCCTTTCCATTCTTCTTCATATCTACCTGCTCTATCCTGGATATTGAGCTGTATACTCTTCACAATAGGTTTTATCTCTCCTAAAAGTTCGCTTTTAGTACACCTCTTTATATATATATATATATATATATATATATATATATATATATATATATATATGTATATATATAAATATATGTATAGATATAAGTATATACATATATATGTATATATATGTATATATATGTATATATATATATGTATATATATGTATATATATGTGTGTATATATGTATATATATGTATATATATATATGTATATACAGGGTGGGCCAAAATAAGGGTCCTATCTTTAAATTTGAATAACTTTAATTTGAATAACTTCCACAAAATAAAAGTTAAACTCACCAAACTTTATGTGTGTGTAGACTGACCCTTCCGAGATTTCGTAAAGTGGTTGATTCTCTTTGAGGAAAATAAGGTGACCCATTTGATTTTTTCTTTTACAAGTTTATATTCGGTTTATTGAATTAAATTCATTTTAAACTCTTATTCTCACTGGCAGTTAATTCATCCATTTTTGCTTTTTCGTGTAAATTTTATTTTACATTTTCTATTCCAACGATTTGTCTTTAAGAGATGATGGACGAAAGAGCTCTTGAGATTAAATTTCGGGGGACTCAAATTCCGATGGTATTTAAAAGTTAGCATTATAGACATTTTAGTATATTATTGCTGGTATTGAAGTTAATTCTGTTAATTACGTTTTTTTTTTTATAGGGCTTCTTATATGGAGTCTCTGTTTGTTAGTACTATATTCTAAGATTTTGGTATTTTTGGTATCTTGGGAAACAAATGAAATGAACACTTAGGCAGATTCATCGGCCAATTCCCCCATAAACTAAGATTCTGGTTCGGACAATGATAACGATTTACGAAAGGATACCCAGATATAAGTTGTATGTTATAGTAAACAATATACAGGGTGACCCAAAAAAAAGGGCCCCAAATCTAATTAGGCCCCGTTTCTTAGTGTTTCGTCCGAATGAAATTAATTTTGATGCATAACTAGTTTATTATATCCACAACATCATATTAAAACACTAGGTTATTTGACCTTTTTTTCTCCGTTCTACAGCATGTGTTCTAGATGGACTCCTTTTAGCTCCGTGCATTTCTTGAGGCGCAGAACGAAGTTGTCCATGACGTTCTTACAGACTGAATTGGGAATGGCTCACATCTCCTCCCTGACGGCTTCCTTGAGTTCTGTGATGTTTCTGGGTTTCCTTGCGTACATTCTGTCCTTACGATAGCCCCAATGGAAATAATCCCGGGGGCTAAGGTCCGAGCTATGAGGTGGCCACTCAAACTTAGTCTTGAGACTGATCACTCGGCCTCCGAAGTTCTCTTTCAGCCAATCTCAGGACAGGTTTGAGGTGTGAGAACTTGCTCCGTCTTGCTGGAACCAGAACTTGCTCATGAGCAACGGGTAGAGGGTCTGGAGCTCACTCTTGAAGGTTTTGAGGACCTCCACATACCGCTTCTTGGTGACTGTCACTGCTGCGCCAGATTCTTCGATGAAGATTGGTCCGATGATGCCTCTGGCCGAGATTGCAGCCCACACCGTGCAGTTAGGAAAGTGCAGGGGCTTGGTGGCTACTTCATTGGGTCTAGAGGACCCCCAGAAGACATTTGTCTTGGAGTTCGCCTTTCCGTCAAGATGGAAGTGGGCTTCATCTGAGGTCCAAAGGAGGTTAAGGAAACCTGGTGTCTCCTCGATCTTATCGAGCATCTTGACTGCCATAGCGCTCCTCTGCTTCTTGTCTGAGGCTGTAAGGGTCTGCAGCGTCTGTATTCTGTATGGGAAAGCCATGATATTGTTCACCAACACTCTCCTGCAAGTCTCACGGGAGATACCGAGGGACTGACTTTGCTTACTCACAGAGCGTTTCGGACTCTCTAGGAGAGACTCTCTCACACTTTCGGCCAGCTCGGCTGTCCACTTCTTGGGACGTGCCGAGTGGCTTGGTAGGTTCTCACTGGCAGCGTTGAAGTTCTCCACGGTCCCATACTTCTCGAAGTGGTCCACCCAGTTCTGAATTCTGCTTTTGGGTGGAGCCTTTTCACATCCGAACTGATGCATGAAACTGTCCTGGGTTTTCTTAAACGAGCATGCCTTGTAGTAAAATTTAACACAGTGTATTCTTTGTCCCAGCTCCCACTGAGGTCTTGGTGTACTCACGGTCGTTGATTCTGCCATGTCCTGTAAAATAAGGGCAATCGGTGAATAAATAAAAGAGATATCACATTAAGTGTACACGGGGCCCGTTGTTTTTGAGTCACCCTGTATATATATATATATATATATAACATTTATAAATAAATATTAATTATTTATAACATACAGAGATCGATGTTTACTGCTTACGCAATCTTCAGTGCAAGAAGCTAATTCCCGACGGTTGACGGGCGCGAACTCCGACTACAAATCGCCACTGATTCGCAAGTAAGGAGAGTTACCGGTTGGCCACCAGAAATAAGCTCAGAATTTAGGAGGAATTTAACTTTGTAAATACAAATACCATTTTGTTTTTACACTACAATTTAGTAACTACCGACAAAAGCGATAATTTAATTAATTATTTTACCAAATTTCACAACAAGGCTATAAAAGTTTTTCTTGTTATATGGAAATATATTTGTCTTCAATCTTTCTTAAAAATGCTTAAAACTTTTACCCTTTTAAAACCTTTAAAACTTAAACAAATATTTAAAGCCCCTTTTTTACTTCTTATGAGAAACAATTCTTTTTGAAAAGCTCAAGCTTAAGGAACTTAAAATGTTTCGTTGAAAATATCAAGGAAATATGCTAATAAAGATGTTCAGTTTTGAATAATATATTTCCTTGTAATTTACTTAATATTGATGCTTCATTTTCAATATTGATTCCAATATCTATTATCGTATTAGGAGGTTTCACAATATCTCTGGATACCATACTATAAGATATACTTGAAAATATAGTTATAATAAAGCTGTTTTGATATATCACTCAATATATATATATATATATATATATATATATATATATAATGTAGAAGGATGGAAATGAATTAGAAAAGCAACGCTGGCAGATCTTTTTTTCAATTCAGTTGCTCAATGCAAGGTATATTCCGCAAAAAAGCAATTTATTCAATTAATTTTTTCCTTAAGTCAGGCTTTTCAAAGATCAAAATCTTATCACCAGAGGAAATTGCTGGGATAGATAAGTTGGCAAAGGCCAAGATTTAAAATTTGAAAAAGTAAAATAAAGATTGTGTGGAAAAAAGAAAGCAAAATCTGTTCGAATGCAGGCAAGTGTCCGATTGCAAAAAAATCCGGTGTCAAAATGTCCAGCGGAGAAAATGATTTGTAGGTAGGTCGTTAGAAGGCACGGGAAAAAAATTGAGAGGTTTCAAAGTTAAATTCCAGAAATCACCATTATATATATATATATATATATATATATATATATATATTAGTACCGTCTAAACTTAAGGAACAAGAATTAAATTTTCTGAATCTAAACACAATTATATATTAATTTTTGTGAAAATTTCACGGAATATACACATTATGTAGTTGGGTTTTACTGAGATTTTCAGATGAATGAAAATAATATTTATAAAGTTATCCACCATTTTACAGATTTCAAGTGTCCAAAATTAAGGAACGAAATATCATTTTTAACTAAATCAGATTAAACAGGCAAAAATGATTTAATATTTGGTACTTCAACCTTTGTTTTCAATAACTGACGCGCATCTACAACTGCAGGATTTCACTAAATTTTTACATTGGGCCACAGTTATGTTGGCCCATTCATCTTTCAGTTTCAGCCACAAGTCTTCGATGTTTTCCGGATTCTTTGCCATAACATTCTGTCCTAGAGTCTTCCATAAGTTTTCTATAGGATTCATGTCAGGACTCTGAGCAGGCCAGTCCATTACCTCTACTTCTTGATCAGCCAGATAATTCATGACCAGCTTTTCCTTATGGCAGGGAGCATTATGCTGCATAAAAACAGGCTTTTCGATACCAGAATTATGCAACACTGGCAAAACATACTGTTCTAAAACATTCTTGTATACAGTGGCATTTACTCTAGTATTTAAGCGTACAAGTGGTGATGTATCCTGTCATGATATCATGCCGAAAACCTCCACAGAATTTCACAGTTTTTTTGATGCAGCTAGAATCCAAACTTTCGCCTTTTCTTCTTTTTACAAATTGTTTTCTATCACTGCCAAATACATTAAATTTCGATTCGTCACTGAAATAAACTTTTTTCCAATTTTCTTCTGACCATAGAACATTCTTTTTTGCGAATGCTAATCTAGCTGCTTTGTTTTTTTTTATTTTACTTATTAGCGGCTTTTTCCGAAGAGATCTTGCAAAAAGACCTATTTTGTGCAACCTTCTGGACACAGGTCGCCGTGAAACATTCGTTACACCTTCCATTTGTTTAGAAATGTTGCCAGCTGTAAGGAAACGTTTTTTTAACACTAGGCGTTGTATAACTGTGTCCTCTTTTGCCATTGTCTTCCTTGGCTTACCATGTTTCTTTGTGTTACTTAACCTTCCAGTTTCTTTATAGAGTTTGATAACTCGGCTTACAACACTTTTTGAACGTTTCACACGTTTTTCGATTTCTTCTATTGTCAACTTTTCTTTTCTTAATTAAAGAATTTTTGCTTTGTCGCTTAAATCAGTTTTATTTCTTTTTGACATGATTGATATTGCGTGACTTGCAGCAACGATGATAATTAAAGTTTAGAATATTTATTTATACAAAAACTCTACTGTTTTAAACTTTAAACAATTATTTTTACTTAATGTTCCTTAATTTTGGACACTTGAAATATGTAAAATGGTGGATAACTTTAAAAATATTATTTTAATTAATCTGAAAATCTCGGTAAAAGTTCAACTACATGATTTACATATATAGTGAAATTTTCACAAATATTAAAATATAATTTATTTGAGATTAGGAAGATTTGATTTTTGTTCCTTAATTTTAGACGGTACTGTATATATATATATATATATATATATATATATATATAGAGAGAGAGAGAGAGAGAGAGAGAGACATCTACATACAGACGGTTTTGCTGTATCACAGCTCTTTAGTACGGCTAGACCAGTTAGTGCCTTAAGCCGAGATTGAAACTAGACTGACAGTCGGCGCGCCTACCCCTGCTCTATCATTCGGCACTTACTAAATGTAAGTAATATCTCAATGTAAACATTGTCAATTGCCGGAGCTCGAATTAGTTTTACCTAATTAGTTATACCGTAAAGCTAATGGCAGTTGGCGATATCCTTACAAATAAGCTCTACCCAGGGAGGGAGATTCATATAGTCATCAACATACAGACAGTGTCGCTCTATCACAGCTCTTCAGTGCGGCTAGACCTGTTAGTGCCTCAAGCCGATATTGAAACTCAACCGCCGAGCTGACAGTCGGCGCTCCTAAACAGTAATGTGTCTAATTCAATCTAATTTTGTGAATGTGTTTCAGTGTATAAAAATCTGTTACTGTTATTATTTTAATTACTACAGTAAAATTTTCTAAATTATCTTTTTTCGTTTTGTATTATTATTTTTGTTGTTTATATTTTTGTTTAATCGGGATGACATAAATAACAACTATTTAACAATTTGATTCATAGTCTTTACTTAGAAAAAAACAAACAAAAGTAATCGATAAAAAAAGAAGACTACAAAAAAGAAGACTGTAAAATCGATTCACTGAACAGAAAATGTTTTGCACCATGTTTAGGACACCTTGCGAAGATTAAAATAAAAAAATATATGATATTATACTTCATGTTTAGAACCCTTAGTCTAATGTTGATGAAAATCTATCAAAAGTTGTTCATTTTAAGAAAAAAAGTCTTATGTTTTCAGGTTTAAGCGTAGATAAAGTGAAATTCAAAGAATCTTGCTAAATTGGGTTGGAATCACTATGAGTCAAATTTAATGTAAATCAGAAATATTTGAAAATAAAAATTGGCGGTTGTGATCATATTATGCCTCAGAAAACCTCTTTTTAATATCAAAGAAATGAAATTTGAGAACATTTATTAATTGATGATTAAAATTGCATCAAAATCCAGGGTATTCTAGCATTGGTTTAAGCATAAAAATACATTGAACGAAGTCTACCGCACAATCGTGATATTTTCTAAACATTTTCTATTTTATTTTGTATTACTTTTCATTAAGAAATTTTCATCATTTTTGTCAATCGAATCATGGTGGGCGGAAGAAAATCTTAGTGAATAACCCCAAAACTCATGCATTTGTTTCTTTGACACAAAAGAAGATCACCACTTTTGGTATATCTTGTAATTCCCTTTTAAACCTACTGCCCGTGACATTTCTGTTTTATGCATGTGCACACTTGAGCCTGCGAATCAACCTGAGCCGCGAAGAAACTTGAGCTGCAAATGGACGCTTCTACAAAAACGTGTCTCTGCGCAAGCGCAGCAGAGTTCAAATCCTCAAATGAAGGTTCCTAATCATCTTTATTTTCGACTGTTTTTTCTCGGTTGGATTTCAGTGACTTTAACCAGTTAATCCCACTGTATTTTATCATGAACTCGTGTCCACTCGACAAAAGACGATGGCGCAAAACAAAATAAACAATAGTTGACCCATTTTAAACATCAGCATGCAATGGAGATGAGATTTAGGACAGAGGTACATCGATGGACTTTTATATAAATTACACAGAAAGATAGACCCTCAATCTTGCAATTGTTTTCCCTTTAAGACAATTAGAGAAAACATTTCTATTATGATATTTGGTCAAATCAATTGTTACTTAACATTAATTAATATATATAGAGAGAAAGGTATTAGAAGGCTATCACAATGCAAGAAATTAAAATATATCGGCGTTGAGAAGTAAAACAAAAAAACATGATTTTTTTTTATTCACGTGTTTTAGAGATTTGATACACCCACCATTTGATAAAGAGGTCTTCCTCGAAATATATTATGGAACACGGTCACACACATTACATCATAGTGTTGCAGTCTGGCCTAATCAAGTAAGATTTGCTATATATAAAAAATATATATATATATATATATATAAAAACTAAGATCACTTGTTTTTGTCTTACTTCTCAACGCCGACATAGTTCCATTTCTTGCATTGTGATAGCCATCTAATACTCATCTATATACGTATTACACACAATGCTTCAAGCAAACAACCTCTTCTGATAAATATAATATTATAACTCTTAATTAACATGTTGAACTTAACGTAAAGGTTATAACCATTTAAAATTTAAAAATGAAAAACATCAGTTATAAAAGTCAATAAAGACATTTAAACAATTATACTATATTTGTATTCTGTTCATTCGGTATCAAAAGAGAACATTGCAACCCCTAAGAGGGTAAGCTGGCGACGAGGAGTTCTCTAATGAACCAACGATTATGCAATCCCTTATCGCACTGCTGAACATCCAATAGAATTGAGAAGTGCCAAAAGTTGTGTTCTTTTGAAGTGTTCCATTTCCTAGATTATTTGTCCTCACACATAAACTATAGCTGGATCCAAGGGTATTAGTGAAAATGATTAAATAGCCATGAAAGGACTCGAACACGGAGAACCTCGTCCGCACCGAGAACGATCGCTTCCACATGGTTTGTAAAGTGTCAATTCAACCATTAATTCCAATTTCTCCTCGTTTTGTATGCAATCGGTCTTACTGTTTCTTATTCCCGCCGATTACTTGACAAGCTCCATGTATTTTCATATTGTTTCTGCTTCCTTAGTCTTCATCGTATGATCAGATGAGACAGCATTATCTATAATTTAGTTTTTTTTCTTTGTTGTTGACTATTACCACGCCTGGTCTTCTTGCTTGAATGACTTTCGCCATTTCGATTTCCATATTCCAAAAGATTTCGTAACTCATTTTCCAATACTTTCAATTTCCATTTTTATGTTTGTACCGTTTGTCTAAATGTTCCATTTTGATGTTTGTACCGTTTGTTTGAATGTTCCATTTTGATGTTTGTACCGTTTGTCTGAATGTTCCATTTTGATGTTTGTTCCGTTTGTCTGAATGTTCCATTTTGATGTTTGTACCGTTTGTCTGAATGTTCCATTTTGATGTTTGTACCGTTTGTTTGAATGTTCCATTTTGATGTTTGTACCGTTTGTCTGAATGTTCCATTTTTATGTTTGTACCGTTTGTCTGAATGTTCCATTTTGATGTTTGTACCGTTTGTCTGAATGTTCCATTTTGATGTTTGTACCGTTTGTTTGAATGTTCCATTTTTATGTTTGTACCGTTTGTCTAAATGTTCCATTTTGATGTTTGTACCGTTTGTTTGAATGTTCCATTTTGATGTTTGTACCGTTTGTCTGAATGTTCCATTTTTATGTTTGTACCGTTTGTCTAAATGTTCCATTTTTATGTTTGTACCGTTTGTCTCAATGTTCCATTTTTATGTTTGTACCGTTTGTCTGAATGTTCAAAGTGTATTTTTCTGCATTGTTCCCAGTTTAGAACCTTCCAAAACCCAATCATGTCTGTTTTGTATTACGTTTGGATTAGTGCGCTGCATTCACTGATGATGTAGTTTACGTTTCGTCTCTTCGTCAACAGAATATTTAATTTAATGTGTTCCTGAATTCTTTCACTTTCGGCTTTGATCGCGTTGTACTGATGTCACTCGCGATTGTGTTGATCTGTTCAAGTGGTAGTTTCATAGCAATGTCCATGTGTTGTTTCGTTTGCTGCTTCTCTTCCCGTTTTTTATTTTGTTATCAGTTCTGCTGTTTTTTTGTTGTTTTTTTTTTGTATTTTTCATTTTGCTCTTTTCAACGGTAATCAGCCTTTCTGTGTTTTCGAGTTATGTTGTTTTCAAGCTATTTTATTGCATTATCCACGCAGTTTTTTTTTATAATTACCAATCCTCTGACCCCACTTTTCTTTTTTTACATAGAGTCGGTCTATATCATCCTTTATGGGTAATGTAGTGTGAATGGTCATTAATTGCCTACTTATTTTGTCCAGATTTATAATCTGTTTGTTTGTTCAATCAATAAAAAATCAAGAGTCTCTTAGCATGGATACTTCCCACGTTTTTATGTCTTTTATTATGTTTCTATTAGATAATTGGATTTACATTATTATGTTTCTATTAGATAATTGGATTTAAATTATTATGTTTCTATTAGATAATTGGATTTAAATTATTATGTTTCTATTAGATAATTTGATTTAAATTATTATGTTTCTATTAGATAACTGGATTTAAATTATTATGTTTCTATTAGATAATTGGATTAAAATTATTATGTTTCTATTAGATAATTGGATTTAAATTATTATGTTTCTATTAGATAATTGGATTTAAATTATTATGTTTCTATTAGATAACTTGATTTAAATTATTATGTTTCTATTAGATAATTTGATTTAAATTATTATGTTTCTATTAGATAACTGGATTTAAATTATTATGTTTCTATTAGATAATTGGATTTAAATTATTATGTTTCTATTAGATAACTGGATTTAAATTATTATGTTTCTATTAGATAATTGGATTTAAATTATTATGTTTCTATTAGATAATTGGATTTAAATTATTATGTTTCTATTAGATAACTGGATTTAAATTATTATGTTTCTATTAGATAATTGGATTTAAATTATTATGTTTCTATTAGATAACTGGATTTAAATTATTATGTTTCTATTAGATAATTGGATTCAAATTATTATGTTTCTATTAGATAATTGGATTTAAATTATTATGTTTCTATTAGATAACTGGATTTAAATTATTATGTTTCTATTAGATAATTGGATTCAAATTATTATGTTTCTATTAGATAACTGGATTTAAATTATTATGTTTCTATTAGATAATTGGATTTAAATTATTATGTTTCTATTAGATAACTGGATTTAAATTATTATGTTTCTATTAGATAACTGGATTTAAATTATTATGTTTCTATTAGATAATTGGATTTAAATTATTATGTTTCTATTAGATAACTGGATTTAAATGATTATGTTTCTATTAGATAATTGGATTTAAATTATTATGTTTCTATTAGATAATTTGATTTAAATTATTATGTTTCTATTAGATAACTGGATTTAAATTATTATGTTTCTATTAGATAATTGGATTTAAATTATTATGTTTCTATTAGATAACTGGATTTAAATTATTATTTTTTAAATTAGATAATTGGATTCAAATTATTATGTTTCTATTAGATAATTGGATTTAAATTATTATGTTTCTTTTAGATAACTGGATTTAAATTATTATGTTTCTATTAGATAATTGGATTTAAATTATTATGTTTCTATTAGATAACTGGATTTAAATTATTATGTTTCTATTAGATAATTGGATTTAAATTATTATGTTTCTATTAGATAACTGGATTTAAATTATTATGTTTCTATTAGATAATTGGATTTAAATTATTATGTTTCTATTAGATAACTGGATTTAAATTATTATGTTTCTATTAGATAACTGGATTTAAATTATTATGTTTTTATTAGATAATTGGATTCAAATTATTATGTTTCTATTAGATAATTGGATTTAAATTATTATGTTTCTATTATATAATTGGATTAAAATTATTATGTTTCTATTAGATAATTTGATTTAAATTATTATGTTTCTATTAGATAACTGGATTTAAATTATTATGTTTCTATTAGATAATTGGATTTAAATTATTATGTTTCTATTAGATAACTGGATTTAAATTATTATGTTTCTATTAGATAACTGGATTTAAATTATTACGTTTCTATTAGATAATTGGATTTAAATTATTATGTTTCTATTAGATAATTGGATTTAAATTATTATGTTTCTATTAGATAACTGGATTTAAATTATTATGTTTCTATTAGATAATTGGATTTAAATTATTATGTTTCTATTAGATAATTGGATTTAAATTATTATGTTTCTATTAGATAACTGGATTAAAATTATTATGTTTCTATTAGATAACTGGATTAAAATTATTATGTTTCTATTAGATAATTGGATTTAAATTATTATGTTTCTATTAGATAACTGGATTTAAATTATTATGTTTCTATTAGATAACTGGATTTAAATTATTATGTTTTTATTAGATAATTGGATTCAAATTATTATGTTTCTATTAGATAATTGGATTTAAATTATTATGTTTCTATTATATAATTGGATTTAAATTATTATGTTTCAATTAGATAACTGGATTTAAATTATTATGTTTCGCTTTTCCGATGTATGCTCGTCTAATTCTCTCTTGCATCTTTTCATACTGTTCAGATCTGATATTGTATCTTCTGAGTTGTTCTTACTGTGCTAGTATATTTTGTTTTATTTCTTCGTGTTTTATTGGTTCATTCTTTTGACGTGTTTTTGTTTCTACGTTTAGTCTCGTAATTACTGATTTGGTCCCCGTATGATAAAGTCGTGTAGATGGTCTGTAATATTACCTGTTGAGATACATTAGAAGAGTCTGTTCACCTTTGCTATTTCTGATTTTAATATCTTCTATTCTTCCTTATTTATAACGAACGGATATTCAATGTTGGCGATTGAGAAAGACCTGCTGATCTTTCAACTGAGTAGCACGGCTTTTATTATTTTCTGTCATGCCTTTTATTATTATTATTTTTTTAAAAAATTCATTATTATTATTATTATTTATCTTTTAAATTTTTTTATTTATTTTTTCATTTAATTTATTTTTATTATTATTATTGTTGTTATTGTTATTGTTATTGTTATTGTTATTGTTATTGTCATCATCATCATCATCATCATCATCATCATCATCATCATCATCATCATCATCATCATCATTATTATCATCATCATTATTATTATTATTATTATTATTATTATTATTATTATTGGAATTTTGTGCATTAAATAATGATTTGTCGTTTGAACATGACGTTCAAATCACAGCAAGCCTTTTTTTCCGCGAGAATTCCTGCAGACGTACATCAGCGTTTGCCCATTTGATCGTAGGAATCCCTATCTCGCTTCGTATCCCCTCCAGGTTATAATTTCAAAGAAATGAATGTGAATACTTCGATCTAGAATAAACGAGAATTCCACCAACGATTTGACACGAAAGATGTTGCACACAATACCATAAAAACACGCCTTCCATAATGAGAGGACATAACAAAGCCGCCTTTGTTTGTTTGAAACAATGACTTCATTGTACAAATGTATAAAGAACTGGGAGCAACGTTTCATGAGATCTCAAACTGCCATCTTGAGTTGACGCCGATCACTAGATGTTGATTTCAGATTTTTGTCTCCATTTCAACTCACAAAAACCAATAAAGAAAAATAGGATAGTCTATAATACGTTCATTTGTTTAGGGATGAAAATGTGATTTTAAACAACGGGAAACGTGCCGGGCGGACAGACCCCATGACAGAGATGCGTGAGTGTATCCAGAAATACTATTTCAAATTTAAATGAGACAGACTGGAGAAAACGCAATTTGAAACTAAAGCGTAATAGATAGACAGACGGACACTTGGACCATTTTACGAGAACGGATATTTTTAAGATGCGTCCGTAAATCTACGTGTTTGGCTATAAAAATGCTTTTTAAGACTAATCCGTGACCGACTACATCAAAGCGTGACCGACAGACGGACTCATATTATTTTAGATGCGCCTTCACATTGCTGTGAGACGTGAGGGGGTCATCTAAAATATCTCGACTTAGATATGAATAATAAAAAAAGCTTTTAACGAAGTATAGACTATTTCGAAATTTACCTCGACAAACTGACCAACGAACAAAGTCTCTTGGAAGCATCTAGAAGAGGTGCGTCCATTCAAGTTACGCGTTTATCGATGAAGATTACTGTTGTGAAGTAGTCCAACAGTAAAAAGAAGAAGTCAAGTCGAGGTTGGGTTAAGATAACAAGTGTATTAACATAAAAGGTACAAAGGTAAGGAAACTGACTGGCACTCGGCTAGACAGTTATAATACTGTCCTTTTCTCCCTGGTGATTGTCTACTCGCACTATTTATAGTGAGAACCGGTGTAGCTTCTCTTCTGTTAGAACGGCCGGTGTAACAATTACATTTTAAACTTAACTATGGCGGATCGATAGAGATATGTGGTCGCTATCATGGATAGATTTTTTTTGTGGAGGTGAATGGGCGCAGCTAAAATGTGTCCATACCTAGTACGTGTTGCACGATGAAGATGATATCTAAAACTGACAGGTGACGGACTGATAGAGATACGTGGACGATCACGATGACGACGGCAGAAGGCAGCGCACTGGACAATAATAATGATGATTTATTTACCTCCTCTCCAGAAAGTTAGACACAAGGCCAGTTTTATCTTACTCCCGCAGGTAAGATGTGACCCAAGGTCGGGTCGGGAAAGTGGGGTTTGAAAAGCCAGCGCCCGAGAGGTGAGCACTCTGTCCATTAAAAATTGCTTGGGTAACCCCGTCGGCATTCCCCGGTAGGGGCGCCTCAGGCAGTAAGCAATAAACTTACTCCTTCCTAAAAAGGGGAGGCAAAGCCTGGGAGGGTGGACCTCCTAGAACTGCACAGGACAAACCCACAGACCGGCGTAAATCAAACCCCGAAGGCTAAGACAATACTAGTCTATGGGGTGCAGTATCCATCGGAACAGATACTACACTTACTTCCTAGCCAAAAGGCCAGTAAAGTATGATGATGCGGAGAAAAGCAATGCACTGCGATGATGATAGTGACGGCAACGATGTCAGCGACGGCGATGGGCGTCAGTCTACAGAAAGCTACGTAAGACCACTGAGAACATTTGAAATGAAGAACATGTGTTTCCGAATGACGGATAGAGCCTCTTTTAGAGATGTAAGGACGCAGCGAAAATAAGATGCGTCCCCTCAAGTTACACCTTTAGAAATAAAAAACGGTATTTATAACTGAACTATCACGGAGCGATAGAAATTCGTGGGCGTATCTAAAAATATCATCGTTCATGTGAGTTCGAAAGGCGAACATAGCCGCTTGTAGAGATGCATTGTCGCATCTGCAATAAGATATGTCCATTCAAGTTACACGCTTAGAGATGAAGATGTCCTTTTAAACTGAAGTGTGACGGATCGATAGAGATCTTTGGGCGCATCTAAAATATCATTGTTCGTGTGTTTCCAACATACGGACAGAGTCTCTGTATAGATGGGCATGGACGCAACGAAAAAAGGACGCATCCATTCAAGTCTCGCGTTTAACGATCAAGATTACATTTTAGACTGCACTGTGACGGATCATTTTAAACATCATTGTGTATATCTGATCCACGCGTGGACGCAACTGGAATTGTACAAAAACGTAAACTAGCTTCAGAAAAAAACGTTAAGAACCAAATACAAAAAAAATGCAATCTATTAAAAGAAAACATACGAAACTATGCATGAATAGAAAATAATCGAACAAAATATCGGGATTGGTTGAGATATCGTGATGAAAACTCGCCCCCGCGAGACTTTCCAACGTGAGTTAGCGTTTCATTCGATGATTTCAAAACATTGGACTGAGAACACCTCCACAGAGTCTAACCTGATGTTATCATTATTGAACGATATTTACGAAACAGTAGCATTTTCGTTAAATTGAATTTTCTTAGTGTCGTTTTCGCTTTTGTTTCAAATATAAAAGAAACAAAGCTATTCCCATGAACAAATATCGTTTTTGTTTCTACCGAAAGTAAAAAGCAAATAAACGGAGATAACATTCTGTAAATTCATATCAACGTTCGCCTGCAGGTGGCGTTTCTTAATTACACTCTTAAAAACTCCTATGGCGATATCTTAAAGAACTTGTACTGACATGGTTCTAAATTTATGCCATACGTATTTCAAAATTGCGTTTTTTTATAGACACGTGAACTAATATTCTTGAAAATGGACGGTAAGATGTCTAACATGTTACTCTGTTAGATCTTGAACAACAAAAAATTTGGTTTCGAATGTTTAATTTATTTTGTGGGCGTATATTTTGAAGACTAGTCTGAAAAGGATAGTTGCTATTAAGAAGGAGCCGGGCCAGGTACTATGACTTCGGATCAGAGTATCTAAGAGATTTGGTAACTAATAAGAAACTTCACAGTCGTAAAACATCCTAATAAGGGAGCTTGACGCCTAAATGCACATTATGATCGTACCAAGACAGATTTTTGGGTAGTGGAGTAAATAACTTGTACCGATATAATTAGAAAATTATGTCAGCCGTATTTAAATCTAGGAATTCCTTGATAGACATTTAGACCAAAAATCTTGTCAATATGCGATAGCATTTCAAACAAGTTATATTCGAAGTTTGAACTGAAAAGATAATGTATCCAACGATTTAAAAATTCGTTAAGTGGTTAATTTCTAAACAAGTTATTTTAATTATTTTTTTAACAGAAAAGATAATGTATCGAACGATAAAAAAAATCGGTAAGTCGTTAATTTTCTAACAAGTTATTTTAATTATTTTTGAACTAAAAAGATAATCTATCGAGCGATTTAAAGATTCGTTAGTTCGTTAATTTTTTAACAAGTTATTTTACTTATTTTTTAACTCAAAGATGATATATCGAACGATTTAAAAACTCATAAGTTCGTTAATTTTCTAACAAGTTATTTTACTAATTTTGAACTGAAAAGATAATGTATCGAACGATTTAAAAATTCATTAGTTCGTTAATTTTCTAACAAGTTATTTTAATTATTTTAACCTTAAAATATGATATATCGAACGATTTAAAAATTCATTAGTTCGTTAATTTTCTAACAAGTTATTTTACTAATTTTGAACTGAAAAGATTATGTATCGAACGATTTAAAAATTCATTAGTTCGTTAATTTTCTAACAAGTTATCTTACTAATTTTTAACTGAAAAGATTATATATCGAACGATATATAAATTCATTAGTTCGTTGATTTTCTAACAAGTTATTTTTCTAATTTTGAACTAAAATAAAAACGGCAGAGATGAACAACATTCAAAAAGAAGACTTTCAGAGGTGTTTGTAGGCTAAGTGTTTGCAAGCACAAAGGTACCTACTTTTAAGGGATTAGGGTTGCAACCCCGTAACGTATTTGTAATATTTATTCTGGCCTAAGGTCGGATACCTTTTAGACAGGCCTTGGATATATATATATATATATATATATACTAAAGAAAAAAGTGTCAGTCATCTATCTTTTATTCAAAATAGTCATTTTTGTTTGAGAAATTTAAAATATTGACTGATGGAAAAGGTTTTTGTTTGAGCAATATTAAAATGATAGCTTTATGAAGATATTTTTTCGGAGAATTCCGCAAAGTTTTCAGAAGATTTTCGGACTTTTAATAATTTTTAAAAAATTGATAGAATTATAGTGATATTTTTCCGGAGAATTTCTGCATGATTGCAGAAGATATTTGGGCCATTGACAAACTTTAAAATGATTGAAGGATGGTTGTTGTTTTTTTGTCTCGGGAATTCCCGCAAGTTTGCAGAAGATATTTGGGCCATTGACAAACTTTAAAATGATTGAAGGATGGTTGTTGTTTTTTTGTCTCGGGAATTTCCGCAAGTTTGCAGAAGATATTTGGGCCATTGTCAAACTTTAAAATGATTGAAGGATGCTTGTTGTCTTTTTGTCTCGGGAATTCCCGCAAGTTTGCAGAAGATATTTGGGCCATTGACAAACTTTAAAATGATTGAAGGATGGTTATTGTTTTTTTTGTCTCGGGAATTCCCGCAAGTTTGCAGAAGATATTTGGGCCATTGTCAAACTTTAAAATGATTGAAGGATGGTTGTTGTTTTTTTGTCTCGGAAATTCCCGCAAGTTTGCAGAAGATATTAGGGCTGTTGTACACATTTTAGAATGATATAATTGTGGATATTTATCTAGGAATTGCCTGAAAGATTACAGAAATTATTTGGTCTTTTGAGAAATGTTCAAATGATAGAAGTATGGAAAAGATGTTCAAAAACGTTCAAATGATAGAAGTATGGAAAAGATGTTAAAATAATGTTAAAATGATAGAAGTATGGAAAAGATGTTCAAAAAATGTTCAAATGATAGAAGTATGGAAAAGATGTTCAAAAAATGTTCAAATGATAGAAGTATGGAAAAGATGTTCAAAAATGTTAAAATGATAGAAGTATGGAAAAGATGTTCAAAAAATGTTCAAATGATAGAAGTATGGAAAAGATGTTCAAAAAATGTTCAAATGATAGAAGTATGGAAAAGATGTTCAAAAAATGTTCAAATGATAGAAGTATGGAAAAGATGTTAAAAAAATGTTCCAATTATAGAAGTATGGAAAAGATGCTCAAAAAATGTTCAAATGATAGAAGTATGGAAAAGATGTTCAAAAAATGTTCAAATGATAGAAGTATGGAAAAGATGTTAAAAAAATGTTCAGATGATAGAAGTATGGAAAAGATGTTCAAAAAATGTTCAAATGATAGAAGTATGGAAAAGATGTTCAAAAAATGTTCAAATGATAGAAGTATGGAAAAGATGTTCAAAAATGTTCAAATGATAGAAGTATTGAAAAGATGTTCAAAAAATGTTCAAATGATAGAAGTATGGAAAAGATGTTCAAAAAATGTTCAAATGATAGAAGTATGGAAAAGATGTTAAAAAAATGTTCAAATGATAGAAGTATGGAAAAGATGTTGAAAAAATGTTCAAATGATAGAAGTATGGAAAAGATGTTGAAAAAATGTTCAAATGATAGAAGTATGGAAAAGATCTTCAAAAATGTTCAAATGATAGAAGTATGGAAAAGATGTTCAAAAAATGTTCAAATGATAGAAGTATGGAAAAGATGTTAAAAAATTGTTCAAATGATAGAAGTATGGAAAAGATGTTAAAAAAATGTTCAAATGATAGAAGTATGGAAAAGATGTTCAAAAAATGTTCAAATGATAGAAGTATGGAAAAAATGTTCAAAAAATGTTCAAATGATATAAGTATGGAAAAGATGTTCAAAAAATGTTCAAATGATAGAAGTATGGAAAAGATGTTCAAAAAATGTTCAAATGATAGAAGTATGGAAAAGATGTTCAAAAAATGTTCAAATGATAGAAGTATGAAAAAGATGTTCATAAATTGTTCAAATGATAGAAGTATGGAAAAGATGTTCAAAAAATGTTCTAATGATAGAAGTATGGAAAAGATGTTCAAAAAATGTTCAAATTATGGAAGTATGGAAAAGATGTTCAAAAAATGTTTAAATGATAGAAGTATGGAAAAGATGTTCAAAACATGTTCAAATGATAGAAGTATGGAAAACACAACAATTTAAAATTAACAACATCACATATGAAACCATGTTAACATTTAAAAATGCTTAATATGATGCAGTTTCTACAGTGATGTCATCAAGCGTTGCTGAATTTAAATCAACGACTTCCTTGAACAATGCGAAAAATGTTCTATGCGCGTTTCTCCGCAGTCTCTTTAACATTCTCTTCTTTCTCCAGCGTTTTTTTTGTTTGCGTTTGACGAAGAATCGAAAACGTTCGTGAAACCTATGAAACCTATCGAACATTAATGATGTTTTTTTATTTTAACACAAAACATCAGAAAAATTGAAAAAATAAACAAAGGTATAATTAAACAGACATAATTCTGTTATTCTTAACAATGTTTGCATATATATATATATATATATATATATATATATATATATATATATATATATATATATATATATTGAAATAGTTCAATTGGAAAGATATGTGTTCTGACACTAAGAGAATGTGCATAAGCTGAGAATGTGACTTATCTTTCAACTGTTTGGGTGAATAAGAAAAACATGACTAATTGCTTATAAAAGAGTGGCAAAAGAAAAAGTATTTAAGAATTTGCTATTTCCTTTACTTATACTAATAATAGTAAATGTAATAATAATAATAATAATAATAATAATAATAATAATAATAATAATAATAATAATAATAATAATAATAATAGTAAATGTAATAATAATAGTAAATGTAATAATAATAATAATAATAATAATAATAGCAAATGTAATAATAATAACACTAATAATTATAATAATAATAACTATAATACATATGTATCAATAGTAATAATAACAATAATACATATGTGACAATAGTTATGATAACAATAATAACATTAACAATAATAATACATATGTAATAATACTAATAATAACAATAATAATAACAATAATAATGCATATGTAATAATACTAATAAAAACAATAATAATACATATGTAATAATATTAATGTTGCATAGCCGTCCCGGAATGGGCCGTGGCAGTTATCACTTAAACAATTGGTCATTTTTAACACCAAAAATGTATATGTTGCATACCTTTTAATTAATCGTACCTTCTCTCTTTCCTCGTCGCGTGGAGGGGTGTTGTCTCGATGTCGTCTAGTTTCTCATACTTTTTCTTCTTTCGTCGGGTGGAGGAGTGTCGTCTAGTGGTTGAGTCCTCTCGTCGTTTCTGTACTGCCGTGCACGTCGCCGTTCGCTGTGTCTACAACAAAACCTCCATGACCGATTCACGAGACAAACAATCTTTTAAACTTTTAATTCGGTTTGCTTCACCAACGTTGAGGGAGAGACCAAATTACTACTTTATCGTAGTTAATTCCTAGCTTAAGTCCTTAGCCATTCGAGGAGAGGGAAAGAAGGAATCTCATGCCTGTATTCTCTTAGGGAAATAAATTCCCATTTTTCTATTTGAAGACTACATAGAGAAATCATCCGTTCGACTTGCTTCCGAAAACCCAAACTGGCAAAACTCCGTTTCACACACAAAAACCCGTGACGTCACATAGCCCCTATGCGCAGGTGGACCTTGACCCTTGATCTGAGGTCTCGTCAAGGTGGTGGCTCCGTCAACGTCTGTGAGCTCCGACTGTGAGAACCAGTTCATTTTGCATTCGACTGTACGAGTCCACCCGCACTAAATCGCGCAAGCGAAACCAAACGATCCCTCACACATACGCCTACTTCAAGAACGTCCGGCCCCACAGGGCAAGCATCTAACACTAATAATAATTACAATAAAAATACATATGTAATACTACTACGACTACTACTAATAATAATACTAATAATAATACTAATAATAATAATTATAATAATAATAATAATAATAATAATAATAATAATAATAATAATAATAATAATAATAATAATAATAATAATAATAATAATAATGATAAAAACTAGTAACAGGAATAAACACCTGGGCAGTAGAACTAATAAGATTTTTAGGACCATTCATAGGCTGGACCAAAGAGGAACTCAGGAACCTTGACCAGAAAAGTAGAAAATTAATGACTATACACAAATCACTGCATCCAAAAGACGATACGGACAGACTCTACATGAAAAGAGACGAAGGGGGAAGAGGACTGGTAAGTATAGAAGAATGTGTGGAAGACTCGAAAAACAGCTGGAGAAATACATCACTGCAGCAAGAGACACCGTTCCAACGAACAACTCGGGAAGCACCAAACCAGAAACAAAACGACAAGAAAAGAAATATGGGAAGAAAAAAGACTACATGGACGCTTCAGAAGACTGACAAGAGAAGAAACCAACGAAAATAGCTGGGCATGGCTAAGAAAAGGACACTTGAACAGAGAAACAGAATCTTTACTGATGGCTGCACAGAACAATTAAATTAGGACAAACTACATTAAAGGTAAAATAGATAAAACCCAGGAAAACAGTAAATGCAGACTGTGTTGACAAAGTGACGAAACAGTAAATCATATAATAAGTGAATGTAACAAACTTGCCCAAAAAGAATACAAGAACAGACATGACTGTGTGGGTAAAGCAGTACACCTGGAACTCTGCAAACAATTGAATTTCAAATATGCAGACAAATGGTACAGACATAAACCAGAAACAGTACGGGAAAACGAAAAACACAAAATCATCTCGGATATGGATATACAAAAAAACCTAACAAGCAAATAGACTGGATGTTATAATAATCAACAGCCCACAGAGTGAAGCCCAAATAAATGGAAATACGCAGCAAATACACGGAACTAGTCAGAAAACTGAAAAGAATATGGTGCATAAAGAAAGTCAGTATACTACGAATAATCGGAGGAGTACTAGGAACAATCCCCCAAAAACTGGAAAAAGACTGGGAGAAATTGAAATCAAAGGGATCATTGGAACTATACATAGGGCAGCAATGATCAAAACAGCTACAATCTTAAGAAAAATCATTGGATGCGGAAACCAACCTACATAAGCTACAAAGTGTCACACGGAATCTACTACAGGAAGAAAATAAAACCACAGAAAGAACAAATCACAAACAAAGAAACAGAAAATGCAAGAAAAATTACTTTATAAGCTCCCCCCCCAATAAATTACACTGACCTCAACTGACACAACACAAAAATGAACCAATGAACAGAAATAGCAAGAAACACCATCCGCCCCCCCCCAAAAAAAAATGGTACTAGCCTAGGCTGACACCACGCAAAATATTTGAATAGGGTTAAGGAAGATGAGAAGACCGAGGAGGAACAGCACAAACCAGACCTCCGAATTAAAATGTGTTAAATGTATTAAAATTAATTTAAAAAGTATTTTTTTTTACTTATATTCACCTACAAAAAAATCACGTTGCAACCAAGAGGTACTGAGAATTAGGTGCAGAATTATAGCTGCATCCTAAGTAGGGGGTTGTGCAGCGAGATGTTTGTTCACATTACATTTAAATTTTATCATGTTGATACAGTAGGGGGAACAGGTAGCAGAGAAGTAATTCGAAATGCTAGCAGATCGAGGACTAGATCTATTAGAGTAGAAAGCTTTCCGGCATCTGAAGAGCTCTTACACTGAAGGGGTGGGATGTTGCTGTTTGTCGGGGGTATTTACGCTTAGGGAGGGGGCACAAGTACAGGAAGTTCGTCTGAGCCGATTCTATTTAAGTAGTTGTAAAGAAACATGGGATGCAACTTTGCGGCGATGTGACAGGGGCTGGTGCTTGGTAGACAATGTGAGACCCACTAGATTAGAGGCACTTCTTTGGACTCTGTATAAGAGGGAGATACTAGTGGTTGTTTAACCGGCCTAAATGTGGCAACAACACAATATGTATAGAAATGTTTCTACAATTGATTATTAGGGAAGTGGTCATTTGATCAGTACCACTGGAGAGCCATTAATTTTATAACTGTTCTGTTTTTAAATCTTCGAAACAGTTACATGGTAAACAGCTGATGATCCCCGTTTAATGTTTCACAGTTCAAGTGCAGGTCCCCTGTTTTGTGTTTCACTGTTATATACTTAAAACCCCTTTTTTATTTGTAAATTTTCTAGCGGTAAGTCGGCTTATGCAAGTGATATAGTGGTTTGGAGTCATATAGGATACTGGCAGATTAAAAAGGTTTTCTGACCCTCTCTTTCTCTTTATATATATATATATATATATATATATATATATATATATATATATATATATATATATATATATATATATATATGTATATATATGAAGCAATCCAACAAAAGATATAAGCGTCAACTAATATCTAATAATTAGTGAAACATCCGGATAAACACTGAAGCTCAATATACTGGATAGAGCATTAATATTATAATATAAAATTAAGTAATAAAATAAGGTGTCAATCAAATTTTATTAGGATTCAAAGTTCAAGCAAAGTATCCTTCAGTCCTTAGCTCATGAGTTTTCAAAGATAATTCTTCTCTTCGGAGGACCATTACCGCAGTTTCAAAGCGTAATTTTATTACCTGTAGTAGTATAACTGCGGTAATGGTCCTCTGAAGAGAAGAATTATCTTTGAAAACTCATGAGCTAAGGACTTAAGGATACTTTGCTTGAACTTTGAATTCTAATAAAATTTGATTGACACCTTATTTTATTACTTCATTTTATATTATAATATATATATATATATATATATATATATATATATATATATATATATATATATACATATATATATATATATATATATATATAAATTAGTGAAATTTAAACTGAAATGTTTCTACAATTGATTATTAGGGAAGTGGTCATTTGATCAGTACCACTGGAGAGGCATTATTTTTATAACTGTTCTGTTTTTAAATCTTCGAAACAGTTACATGGTAAACAGCCGATGATCCCCGTTTAATGTTTCACAGTTCAAGTGCAGGTCCCCTGTTTTGTGTTTTACTGTTATATACTTAAAACCCCTTTTTTATTTATAAATTTTCTAGCGGTAAGTCGGCTTATGCAAGTGCTAAGTCTGTGATATATTGGATTTAGTTAGTATCCCTGGGAATTTAAACTGCATTTTCTTTCTTAGTTTAGAATGACTCAAATATTCTTTAGACTATATATATATATATATATATATATATATATATATATATATATATATATATGTATATATATATATATACAGGCTGATTCATAAGTCACTTCGCTTAGCTATTTAAAATGATTACCATATGAAGTACAAACATACTATGAACTTTTGATAATTGTTATCTTACTCTCTAATTACTGCTATTTGTTATTTTAAATTTGTTCCCTGTGAACAGAAAGCCTCCTTCGCACAACACCATAATCAATCAAATATGCTACAAAGAGTCGTAAATTCCTTGCAAAAAAGAATGGAGCTATGCATGCAGAACGAAGGAGGGAATTTTGATAATTTACTGTAATTTTAAACTCCCATAAATGAATTTGTTAAAAAAACTTTCTGTTGTGTATTACCTTATTTTTTAACTTTTGAATTTCAAAAATAAATAGCCATGTGACTTATGAATCACCCTGTATATATATATATATATATATATATATATATATATATATATATATATATATACATATTTGTCGCTCCTTAATAATTAGTAGAGCACTTTAGTAGTAGTGCAAATACAGCGTGACGTCATTTGCTTTATAATGCATCATTCCTTAATATAAGTAGAATGCCTGTGCCGCCATCGCCGCTTATAAATGTATTTAATCTACCTCAGTTTAACAGCTGTTCAAATATTGGCCGCGAGGTTTAAGACGTTGGGTTGGAGTTGAAAAATACTTATAATCCAGGGTTTCGAATCGTGTGACCAGTAGTGAATAGTAACACTTCTACGCTGAAGAGTCTTGATTGAAAAAAGACGAAACGTATACGTCCGTAGATAATAAACAACAACAAATATTTTTCATATATATATATATATATATATATATATATATATATATATATATATATATATATATATATATATATATATACATATATATGTATATGTATATATATATATATATATATATATATATATGATGCTATTTTTCTTTTCTACTGATGATAATTAAATCACTATTCTACATAAAACTATAACTTTACTTTAAATGAAAGATTTAAGCATTTCTTAAGTTTTGCATAAAACAGCGCAATGTTCGCTAATGCTATATATGTGTTTGAATAACTGTTTTTGCGCCTCGTATTACGGATTCCGAAACTTGTTTATTGCTTGGAGAAATGGCATTCATCTCGAATGTGACTCGGTGAAATCGACAAAAGCAATTGTGTTCAGGTCCAAGAATAATCAGGCCAGTGAGGTCAGAACTGTTTTTCTCTTTTCAAGCCGGGGGTTTCTTGCTTTATAATAACATTATTATAGTCACAACGGCGAATCCTTCTTTCAGACGAAGTCCCAACATATTTTATCCATAATAAATACATTTACATTTCTAACGTAGATTGTTCGGATTAAGAACTCAGATTAACGGCTTTAAATTTGTGAGGTCTTCAGATGCGCCAATCTTAGAATTGAGAGAAAAGTTAATATACAACTAAAAGAAGAATATCTGAGTCTTGTGAGTCGCCGTCTCCTACGGTCATGCGCAGTAAAGAATGAAACTGAATGTAACCAAGTAGTAATCACGTTTGCAAATAACCCAAGGTCGTTTGTCACAGACAATTGTGATAATAAAAATGGCTGACAAGAGAAAACTTGATAATTCATGATCCAAAAGTTTAAAATTTCCTCATTGGGTACTCTTATAGCTGACGCACCATGTTTCCGTGACGTCCCGTCGTCTACGTTCGGGCAGGTTACGGAAGCGCCCGAGAGTTGACGAGGTGAAAACGAGGCTAAAACTGCCAAGCGCTAAATTGAAGACTGGCAGCTGATAAATTACGACGAAGAAAAACAAGCTAAAATCCATATATAAAAATAAAGAACGAACAAACCATAGCTAAACAACTGTTATTAATTAGATGTTTATGTGTGTTTGTTTGTTTTTTGTCAAATAAACCATTGTTAAGGAAATGTTTTTAAATCAAAGGTTTTTTTTCTGTGTGCACCGGAAAGTTTAAAAGATGCTTTTTTGTTTGATGTATTAAGCAAATGTTTTTGTTTTTAAAATTTTTTGGTTCAATGTTTTTTTTTTTACATTTTTTGTTCAAATTTTTTTTTTTGTTAACATAAAAACCGAAAAAACTATTTCTAAGCATTTGGGGAGGGGCGTATTTTTCTTATTTTAACGAAAAAAAAAAACTGTTTATAAACCTGATTGGTAAATAAGTTCATCAACTCTGCGGCGCTTCCGTAACCTCCCCGAACATTAACGACACGAAGTCACGGAAACATGGTGCGTCATCTATAAGAGTACCTATTATTGAATTCAAGTTTAAATACATTGTAATTGCACTCTCTTTCGATTAGAAGGCGATCTTTCTATAACAAAATAGGGTGATACAAAATTCCTTGTTACCTAATCTTTTGTGAATATAGGTTGTAAAAATGGTTTTAATTTAATCACGAAATGTGAGTTTGCAAAGCCAGATACACTTGAAAACTAAAGGACAAATTCACAAATTTACCTCTTTCTGCTCGCTATCTCTCTATAGAGAGATAGCGAGCAGAAAGAGGTTCAAATAATATTACTCTTTGTGGTGATACTTTCTTTATATTGATGTAAATAATGGATTACTGATATTTTGACTTTTAAAGTTAGTTTTGATTTCACTTAACTCTTAAAAAAGAGAGTGACGGAAGCGAGCTGTATAGAAACTATATAAAATAAAGAGGAAGGCCAAACAACATATAGTGACTGATGATGAGAGTGATAAAGAAAAACGTAGTAAGAGATGGGAATTTGATCAATTAATTGCAAATTACAATTAATTAGAACTATTAAAATGGATGTTTTCAAATATAACTAAATCCTAGAACTAAGGAATATAGTTTTGTTATAAACCTATATAAGAAGAAAAGTGTTTATAAAACCATCTTTGGTCACTCAGCTTTAGTGTAATAATAGATAACTCTCATAGATTTCCAGAGGATAACAACAGGATCGACTGCGAGGTTGTAAACACAACAATAACAACAACAAAGATAATGATAACCGTCAGAAACATGTGAGTCAAAACAATCTCTCATCTCGTTAATATTGGCAAATTACACTTAGTTTATACGAATCGTTCACCGGTTTCAAAAGTCAACACCCACACAAATTTGTTTTTAAAAATAATTTTTTTAAATATTATTTTTAGTATTTTATTGCTTTTTGGATTTCACTCAACAATCGATTAATAGTAAATAACAATTAATCGGCTTCTTGGCCTTTTGGCTAAGATCAACGTGTAGTATCTGTTCCAATGGATACTACACCCCTTAGACCGGTATCGTCTTGGCCTTCGGGCTTTGATTCCGCCGGTCTGTAGGTTTGTCCTGTGCAGTTCTAGGAGGTCTACCCTCACAGGCTTTGCCTCTCCACTTTGGGGTTGAGTAAGTTTATCGCTTACTGTCTGAAGTGCCCCTACCGGGGAATGCCGACGGGGCTGCCCAAGTATTTTTTGTATGCCAGAGTCCTCATCTTCTCAAGCACTGGCTTTTCAAATCCCACTTTCCCGACCTTGTGTCACATCTTACCGCTGTGGGAGGAAGATAAATCCCCCCCCCCCCCCCCCCAAAAAAAATAATATGTAAGTAACGTAGAGACGAGAGACACGGACACATGAGAAGTAGTCACAGTTTTATTATGTAGAAATTGTACTTACTGCTTAAGGGTTATGTAAATTAACCCTTATACTAAATATATACTATAATAAACCCAATAAGTTGAATGATAGAACACGTGTTCTGTAGGAAAGCAGTCCCACGTTAACGTGTTCCACAGGTGGGAGGTAATTGAAAGAAAAGTATGTTCATGACAGTTCCGTTCGATTATATGTACACAAAAGGAAAAAAGAGAAAGTTCATTGCAGAGTTGGTAATGTCTAACAATGAACATATGCGTTTCTATACGCTGTTGAATTTTCTCAATTCTTCAAGTGAAAAAAATGCCACTATTTAAAACGGTCCTTCCTTCTACCATCTTTGAATAAATCTTTGAATAAATATGTCCTAACAAACGGAAGTTTAAAAAAAAAAGTCTACGCAACTCGTCGGTATTTAAACTCATATATAAACTATGACGGAGAACGCAGTTTTTTCTTATTTTCTCAGTTGTGGCATTGTACCTCGTTCTAATTGTCCATCCCAAACGTTATATTGTTTAGCTAAAAAAAAAAATTGATATATTTTAGGAAATATTATACAACATTTTACCCGTTTTTTTATAGCCAATCACACGATTTGTAAAGACGTATTTCCGTTGTGTCTTTCTTGCAATTGTACGCTTACAAATGGAAAGAAAAAAAAACTCAATTCCATATTGATTCGAATGTCTTTGAAGTAGCAATGTCCAATAATGACAGTATGAGTTTCTTTACGACTTCATCGACATTGTTATCAGTGCTAGAATTCCCGAGGCCAAACTTGTTAGGGTGACGCGTGGGTAGAGCGATAGGTTTGTAGCCAAATTGTGAACAGATAGACCAGCGAGTGCAATGGTTACGGCTACAGACTGTGAACTCGGTGTGCCAAGTTCAATTAGCAGGTGTCCATAAGAAATTATGTTTTATTAATCTCATTCCTTTAATATTTAATCTTTGTTTTATTAAATTATTTGGTACTGATATCGATCCTGAACCAGTTTTCGTGAGGTTCGACTCGGAAGCGTTCGGCTGTCCTACGCAAACGCCCGAGTGTTGACGAGCCGAATGGTACCAGACGACAATTTTGATATGGTGCTACGTCCTGTGATTGTAAGTTTTATTTTCAAGAAATTTTCTAAAAGAAACAACAAAAAAAACAAAACAAGCAAAACATAGCGAAGTTACTGTTATCAAATAAATATTTTTTTATTTTGATACGTTGCTGCGTCCTATAATTTTTAGTTATAGTTGCAAGAAATTCTTTAAACAACAAAACAAATAAAACAAGCAAAACGGAGCGAAATTACTGTCATCAAATAAATATTTTTAACCCTAACCCTAAACCCTAAACCCTAACCCAAACCTTAAACCCTAAACCCTAACCCTGAACCCTAAACCCTAACCCTAACCCTAACAACAACAAAAACAAAACAAGCAAAACATTATTATCATAGGACGCAGCACCGTATCAAAATTGTCGTCTGGTACAAATCGGCTCGTCAACTCTCGGGCGTTTGCGTAGGACAGCCGAACCTCACAAATGTATTTACAACAATCTAATTGGTTGTTATTTTCACAATGTTTCGGCCAAAGTAACCTCCGACATTCTTCAAGTGCATATTTTCAAACCCAGGAATATTTGTATAATTTCGATTATTTGAACTGCTGTTCCTGTCTTGAATGTTATTCTCACAACGTTTTAGCCGATGTAACCTCTAATCTTCTTCAGGTGCATTCTGTCGAAATTTCGAACAGCACCTTTTATTTAATTCACGACGGTAGCTTGCTGTCATTCCGTCAGCCATGATCCGGTAGAAATCTTAAGTAACTCGTAAGTGTATTCGTAGTACCGCCTGCACTGAGGATTGAACCTACAACACCCAGAAGAATGTCACACAAAACTGATTATGACTTAACACTTTTATCCGTTACGCTACACGTCTTTGCAGGAATACTTATGTCGAACATATTGGCATGACGTAATTTTCTGAAATAACCTCCATAATTTCCAATCTGATGTGGATCATTTTCCCCAAGTGTTATTGGTGTTGGAAGCTGTTTAGGAACAATATTATCGAGTTTGAACTCATGCAAGAAAAGTACATGCTTTCTTTATTTCTCATCTTCGTCTTTTAAGAATTATATGCTTTAAAATTGTATCGTGAAAAATATCAGAAAGAATACACATCAATTATTAAGCAGTTAGTACAATTTCAACAAAATAAAACTGTGATCACTTCCCATGTGTCCGTGTCTCTCGTCTCTACGTAACTTATATATTATTATTTTTTATTTACTGTTAATTGAGTGTTGATTGAAATCCAAAAAGCAATGACATAAAATACTAAAAATGATATTTAAAAGAATTATTTAAAAAAAACAAATTTAATTACGAAATATAATCCACCACAATGCTTTTCGGTTTCTTTATGAGGAAGCTATTTACATCCAATAATTTTATAAAAATAAAGATTCAAACACCAGTGTCTATATCTGAGTTAAACCGCTCATCTCTCAAATGCAGGATCTCAGAATTACTCCATCGTTCGCCCTTTCTCGCCTTTCGGGTCGTATCAGTCGAGCTTCGTCGCCGATTTGCCATTCAAGACCATTGACTGCCGATCTTCGTCGCTGATCCACCTCTAACAACCTGTGTCTCCTTAATATACTAACTCTTTACTAAAATTGTACACTTCCGGTTTTTCTCAGCTTTCTTTAACCGGAAACTTAATATTTCCGCTTTCTTTCTCGTTCGGTTAATTGGTCATGGCGTCAGTTCGTCTGTGTAACACAATAGATCCGTCTCTTTCATATAATCATTTATTTCTTAGCAAATCTCTTCGCGTGGATCCTGGTTGTAGATGTTTAGTGTAGCCTATAGTATCGTATTAATACCGTTGTTTTGTGTATGTAATACACACAAGAAGATAACGACAACTGATTTTCTTCCAAGTTAATTTACTTACAGAAATTCTAGCTATAAAGTTAACCAAATTTGTAAGAACAAAATGTCTAAAAATACAGCTACATTGAATATCCAACGTTTTCTATTACAATAGAATGAAGTTATCATCTCAAAGTCTTACACTTTATGGTATTTATGTAGCATGTTTGGAGTGTGAGTGTGTAAAAATATTAACAAAATTTGTAAGATTAAATGTCTAAAAATACAGCTACATTGAATATATAACTTTTTCTTTTACAATAAAATGAAGCTATCATCTCAAAGTCTTACACTTTATGGTATTGGTGTAGTATGTTTTGAATGTGAGTGTGTAAAAATATTAACCAAATTTGTAAGAACAAAATATCTAAAAATACAGCTACATTGAATATCCAACTTTTTCTTTTACAATAAAATGAAGCTATCATCTAAAATTTTACATTTTATCGTATTGGTGTAGCATGTTTTGAATGTGAGTGTGTAAAAATATTAACCAAATTTGTAAGAACAAAATATCTAAAAATACAGCTACATTGAATATCCAACTTTTTCTTTTACAATAAAATGAAGCTATCATCTAAAAGTTTTACATTTTATCGTATTGGTGTAGCATGTCTTGAATGTGAGTGTGTAAAATTATTCACCAAATTTGTAAGAACAAAATGTCTAAAAATACAGCTACATTTAATATCCAACTTTTTCTATTACTATAAAATGAAGCAATCATCTAAAAGCCTTACACTTAATGATATTGGTGTAGCATGTTTTAAATGTGAGTGTGTAAAAATATTAAAACAAATATTTTCCACATAAAGGCGTCATTTTATGAAATTCCTTAGAAGCTAAAATATTAGAATTGGGTCTACGTGTTCTGATATGACTTTGCAGTCAGGGGGTATTGTGACAGATAGCGGATAAGTTGATAACATCTTTTCACTGTTTCTAAACCGTGAAATACCCACGTTATATCATGTATGTATGTGATATATGAAATAATTAGTAAACGAACTTAATAACTTCAGATGCTACACCTCTACTATGATCACCTTTAAAACTAAACGTCAATACCGATCAAACTGGCTACTTTCAACGTGTCAACGAACCGACGCCTGGACAGCTGTTTACAATGGATTAAAATAATTAGTCTTCCGGAACTTAGCAATTTGAACTTTCGACAAATTTAATTTTAATGAAAAAAGCAACTGTTGAATTTCCACGGGTGTCTCTCTATTAGAAATCTATAGACGTTTATGGAAGCAGCAGAAGCAATGAATGATTTTACAAATAGTCACTCTCGATTAAAACAAATACCTCAATCAACAGGCTTTTTCGGCTAATCACGGACGTAATATAAAGACCAAAAAAATAGTGTGTTATCCCCTTTTTTAGTTTTTCTCTCAGAGCCAACGCATTTCAGCATATCCAAAAATATAGCCTCCGCCCCTGGACTGATGACAAGTGGCACGTGCAACGAGAGACATTCAATAATGACCGTACGCACAGCGACAGCATGTACCCATCGCTCACTAAATTCATGTACAGACAAGTTCACACACACACAATCTCACTGACAAGACAGCAATAACCTAATTTATACGCATTCTTTACAATGCCTGCTTCATTTAAAGCCACTGCCACACGCGAACCCGTACAGTGACAGATCAAATAAACATGGCTACTCATTCTTGGCCTTTTGGCTAAAATCAAAGTGTAGTATATGTTCCGATGGATACTGCACCCCATAGACTGGTATTGTCTTGGCATTTGGGGCTTGATTTACGCCTGTCTATGGGTCTGTCTTGTGCAGTTGGAGGAGGTCCACCATCCCAGGCTTTGCCTCCCCTCTTTGGGGAGGAGTAAGTTTATTGCTTACTGCCTGAGGCGTCCCTACCGGGGAATACCGACGGGGCTGCCCAGGCAATTTTTAATGGCCAGAGTGCTCACCTCTCGGGCGCTGGCTTTTCAAACCCCACTTTCCCGACCCGACCTTGGGTCACATCTTACTTGTGGGAGTGAGATAAAACTGGCCTTGTGCCTAACTCATGGAGAGGAGTAAATAAATACTTAGCTTCTTCTTACAGATAAAACAACTCTTTCTTCACGTGGAACGTTCCTGGACACAGTGAACTCTCATTTACTACTAACTCTTAATATTGGTTGTGCTGACAAGTTTTCAATAAAACTTGATATATTTTATATAGACTTTGTCATTCTGTGATATTGCCTTATTCTCTACATGTTCAATACATTTGGAATTCACACAACGCAGAGTAAGTTCACTAGTGTTTCATGTGTGTAAAACCGTGTAAAAGCGCGTAAGATATACTCGTCTAACTTATATAATTGAAAAAGTTATCAAAAAAGTAGCCTCGCAGACCGCAATGTCGTAGGTGATGAACAGATCGTAGCAAGAGACGCGAATCAAAGATGGCAACTGAAATCGCTTCAAGGGGGATAACTGCGTAGGCTGTGTCTTCTCCTCGGTGCGCCGGAGGACGCGCCAGAAAATATAGCTTTTAAGCTCAACTGCGTTTGTTTTATTGATGGCGGATAATTGCTTATTGTCTTACAGAAAATGAGGTTAAATTGACGAAATAGACTTTATCTTGACTTCGCCCGTGGCAAACATTTATCCGTTTTTAAAATGGGAAAATAAAAAGGAACAAGGTTTGAAGATATAAGGGGGAAATGAAGCGAAGTAATTTTCTTTCGAAATATCTCGAAATATTGGCGTTTGTATCAGTAAAAACAACTTAAATACTTTTAAAATAAGAATTATTTGCATTATTTAGATAATTCGGATTACTATTCTCATCTTGGGAGATATTTTCACAACTTTTAGGCCGATAAACCCCCCGACCTTCTAACGGCGCATCTTGTCGAACTCGGGAAACTTTATGTCGTACTACGGAATTTCAAACCGCACCATTTATAAATCAACGCAAGTAGATTTTTATCGTTCCGTCATCTCTAGAGTCAATTTTAGTTTTATTCTTAGTTAGTTATACATGTAGAGATGTTGTATTTTATTCTTAGTTAGTATTGCATGTAGTGAATTTTTATTTAATTTTAAGTTAGTATTACATGTAGAAATTTTGTATTTTATTTTTAGTTAGTGTTGCATGTAGTAATTTTTATTTTATTCTTAGTTAGTATTGCATGTAGTAATTTTTATTTTATTCTTCGTTAGTATTGCATGTAGTAATTTTTGTTTTATTCTTAGTTAGTATTGCAAGTAATGATTTTTTTTTATTCTTTGTTAGTATTGAATGTAGACATTTTTATTTAATTTTTTAGTTAGTATTGCATGTAGTAATTTTTATTTTGTTTTTAGTTAGTGTTGCATGTAGTGATTTTTCATTTATTCTAAGTTAGTATTGCATGTAGCGATTTTTATTTTATTATTAGTTAGTATTGCATGTAATTATTTTAACATTTTTTTTAGTTAGTATTGCATGTAGTGATATTTATTTTGTTCTTTGTTCGTATTGCATGTAGCGATTTTTCACCATGTACATGTAGCGCCCTAGATAACATTGGTAAGTAATACGCAATCTTACGTGACAGTCTGCCCGATGTGTAAGGTTCAATCCTCACTACAAGCGAAACTAAGAATAACATTTTTAAAAGAACTTAAGACTTTCACGCGTTCATTACAGACAGAACAGGAAGAATCTACCCCTGTTGATCAAATAAATGCTCCAGTTCGAGAATTGGTATGAATTCCCAAGTGCGACGTAAAGATGTCAGAGTTCGACAAGACGTACTTGAAGAACATCGGAAGTTACATCGGCTGAAACGCTAAGAGGATAACATCTAAGCTTAAAATATTAGTCTGTCTACTATAATTTATCAAAACTAATCTAAAACATTGTCAAACATTTAAGATGGGCTATTGGACATTCGGACAATTTTTTGACGTCAGCAGATTGTCTGAAATAGCAGCTCATCATGGAAACAAAGTCTTGATGAAACGTTTAGATAGTTGGCTCAATAGGTAATGAAATCTCTCTCTCTCTCTCTCCTTCTTTAGTAGCGGTAGTAGTAATACACGTAGTTGTTTTAATATTTTTATTTTTTATTTGAAGTTGTAATAAATAGACCGCAGTTAAAAACAACAATCGATTTTTTCTCTGGGATTTTCTTGTTTGATTAATTTAGTTTTTAATCCAATTTTATTTAGAGGATTACATATTCCTGACTTCCCTCCTGATAAGCATTGTGGACAACCACGAACAATACGTCCGTTAACTGCGCTGTACTATAACCATGCCAACTTCCTATCATGACCCAATTTCCTATACACGTCAACATAATTTTTAGCTTATACCTAACGGAAAATTACTTTTGTTACTTAATTCAACCTTACGTAGAAAAGTTCCTTGTTTATATATGATTTTATCTTCCCGGTCATCTCCCGTAAGGATTGTCGAAGCGCCCGAAAAATACGTCCGTGCACTTTCGAATTCGACACTCAAGAGACGGGAACTATCTGGTTCTTGGCTATCTCGACTTCTTGCAATGACACAGCCTACTTACTCTCTAACTTAACCTTTGATTGACATTTTTTTTGTAATTTATTTAACCTTTCGTAGAACATTTTTTGATACACCTACAACCAAATATTGCTATAATTGACATACGTTTCCCTGTTTAAATCCACCGGAATTTTCTTTGTATTTAATAAAAACATTTTTAAAGGTACCAGTGATTTTACTTAAAATTAACGTACATTGTTTTAATAAAATTGAATTCGAAAAAAGCATATATTTCCATAGCTTTAAAAAAGAATGAGTTAGACAGAGATCAAACATAAAAACGAATTTAGATGCAATTGATGACGTCATTATAAAGACTCTAACCTCCCTCGTTCAAAATCCCTGAAAAACTTAAGTATAATAAAGTTAACCCTTTCCATGATTGTTTTGTTTTTTCGATATCTCGTATATTGGATTAGTTTTCTCATGGAAGCCACGAGATATATCAAGAAAATTCTTGGTAAACTGATGTCTTGTAAGTTGTTCATGTTGCTGGCTCATTCTAACACACGAACACGCACGAACTGCCTCGAGAATTTCATAGCTCTGTTAGCGAAGGGTAACAACTGTTTTTCTTTTGTCAATGTTTACCGTGAGCTTCTGTTTTAATATAGTATTCAAGCATACACCACCACCACCACCACCACCGCCACCACTACTACTACTACTACTACTACTACTACTACTACTACTACTTTCTCTAGCCCCGTGTGTCCTCTTTGTTTCAGTAAACCTCTGTCACCATCATTCAATGTAGAAATAAGCAAGCGCAATTATCATAGTTTGGGTACTATACTAGCTCCCCACCTTCATGGTCTATACAGTTCATTTAGATGACGCGTTCTTGGTGAAAAAAAGACATGAAACATCCAATGCTCCTTTTCTTTTTTCTGTCTCTGATTTGAATGGTGACGTCATCATTTTGTGATGTTATCCACTGAGCCGATTTTACATAATCGTAAGAGTGTTTACTAATGGGCCGGGAGACCAGCGTTCACACCTCGATCGAGTCAAACCAACACTGTAAAAAATAATACTTGAAGCCCCTTACTAAACACTCAGCTTCATAAGGTTAGGATCAAGGGTAAATGTAGTAATCCTGCGAAAGGAGTGGCGCCCTTCCTTACACATCAGCGTAATCGCCAATGAAAAGGGGAGCCGTCGTGTCGCCCTCGACTATAGTCGACAACTTTATATTTATTTATCCATTGTGCAGTTATATTTGTTACATTTGAAAAAACTCCAAAGATAAGTAATAATTGTTGTATTATTAAACAGTGTTTCCTTTGTTTTTCATGCATTCATAGGTATTTTAATGATAAAACTCATTTACTATTTTTGTATTTTACTTAGTAATAATATATTAGCTCTGTTGGATATCATGTCTTTATCTTGCGATTTGTAATATTTCATTTTCTTTTATATTGAAAATATTGTCAGGTTCATTTTATATTCCAATAACCATGTTTTTATGTTATTATTTTTATTTTTATTTTTCACGTTTCCAAAAAACATAACATTTCTGTGAGATGTATTTTTACGGTCCGTTTACTTTGCCGTGAGCCAAACAACATTTTTATGTCAATATCGTCTCTGCAACATTGAAAAATCATCAGAAAAATTCACAAAGAGTAAAAAGTTATTGGATTAAAATGTCTTGAAATAACCTACACTATACAGTGGCTGATTTTTGGGTGAAACCAAATAAAAAAAACAAAGAAAAACGCAAACTCACACGTGGGGGAACCCACTAGTACGTTATTTTGAATTTGTCAGTTCAGAGCTAGTACATCCTAAAAGTTGTGTGGACATTTATAAATTTTAATTCAGTAATATTTCGTAAAATAGTTAATAAGTTCTATAATTTATTTATAAAAATTCGAATGCATTAGAGGGTAATTTTTTTACATTCCAAAATGTTACATAAATTAGACTTCAAATGCCTATTATATGCTTTGTGTTTACTAATTGACAATAATCGAGCTGAATCTTTTAAGGAGACTGCAAAGTAAAAGGGCACTGATAGTATATGCTAATACATATATTGTCATTAATAATTATATATATATATATATATATATATATATATATATATATATATATATATATATATATATATATATATATATATATATATATATATATATATATAAGGAAGACATGGACACGTGTTTCTGGCTATGAACGGTTTAAGAATATACAGAGGACTGCATTCATTCGCCCTTAATCGGACGTGTCATCAATCTTTTCTTAAATCACTCAGGGAGCGAAAAACAATAACCTTACCGATAAACACGCCGGTGCCCTATCGCTAGTAAAAACAATAACAAAACAAAAAATCTACGTAACTTCATAACCGATAAAAAGTCCTTCAAAAATGTGGCAGGATATTTTTGTCTTGTGGTAAAACACTAGACTACGGATATTTACACTGAGAGTTCGATCCTTGCCTGCGTAGTCATGCTGATGACGGCTCATAGCCAGAAACACATGTCTATGTCTAAGTTTGATATTTGCAAAAGTTAGTTCACCAAAAGATCATTAATTAAATATATATATATATATATATATATATATATATATATATATATATATACATATATATAGTGAATGCTTTTATTCGAACCTGTACAAGGTCTGCTACACTGGCATGTCGATGTGATCGATCTACAGCTAGATCTAGCTGTAGATCGATAACATCGACATGCCAGTGTAGCAGACCTTGTACATGTTCGAATAAAAGCATTCACAATACAGATCTATATCTTTATTGAGCACTCTTTTGTAAGCCCGGTTTGATTTCCTTTGGATTTCTACCCTGTGGATTTTTACTCTACCTGGATTACTATACACACACACACACACTCACACACACACACACACACACACACACACACATATATATATATATATATATATATATATATATATATATTATCAATAATAATGAATACACTAAGTGTTAATACTTTGAATCAATTTCACCCGATGGTTAAGAAAAATCCCAACAAATCATTTAATAATATTCACAACAAAAAATATTGCCCGTAAGAAAAGTTCGATATAACCTATTTCTATTGAAAAAAGTAGACAAGATAAGGCATCAGAATTCAGAAAACTATATAGAGATATTCCTGTTCATGACAGACTAATAATTAAACAGTTTAGAAAGTCGATTCTGTATGCCAATAAGATATGAACAAAAAGACCAAACTTTGATGTCACGAGGGCTGACACGATAGCGCGTGGTATTCACGTTAACAGGAATATAAAGAATTAATACGCTTTCGTCTATAATCAACAAAAAATGTATTGGTATTTTTTAAATGGAAATCGTTGCAGACAAGTAATGAAGTCACTTGATGTAAAAAGCTAAAAGTACTACTTCAAGATGAAAAACTTGCCAAGGATAAGTGTTGGACGGATGGATTCTGAAGCAGAACACGGGAATTCTTCCCCCTTTTGTCAGAAACATCGCTCATGGAATGTGAGGACTAAAGGACAAAAAAGGGAAGCAAGAGTAAACCAAAGGTCCAATTTCTACTTCTTTTCTTGTGTTTCTAGGAATGTTGGCCTCATAATAAATTATATAACAAATCTTGCAGAAGTTTACATACAACCAAAATAAACAATGTATTTTTTACAATCTCATCATTTTTATATAGAAATGAAAATGAATCTAAAAGACATCATATTTAATTCAAATAATGAATGATGCACGCCTCATAGAAAACTAAACAATATCCCATAATATATATATATATATATATATATATATATATATATATATATATATATATATATATATACGGACGTCCACCCAGTAGTGGCCATTATTTTATTTTATTTTTCCTCCCAATATGTCTACCCTACATGTATCTGTACTTGCATGACATTTTTTCTCTATATTATCATCCTGATGAAGTCTTATAAATAAAGACGAAACGTTGATGTACACATAAAAAACATCCATTTTTTGGTTTTCCTTTTTTATTTTCCTATCACGTCGGATTACCTTCATCCTTCTCTTCTCTCTCTCTCTCTCTATATATATATATATATATATATATATATATATATGTAGAAGGATGAAAAGGAATTAG
>OY744522.1:193074929-193234929 GCA_963556195.1 Sepiola atlantica
TATATATATATATATATATATATATTAGTACTTCATGTATCCACATAAAATATTATAAGGGGATATAATTTTGTATGTATCAGTTTTCAGTATTTACTTCAACAATGCTCGATACGTAAGTAGAGCTAGGTAGTAAGCAATGAAAATATATATGGCAATCAATCATAGCTTGATTGCCATATATATTTTCATTGCTTACTATATATATATATATATATATATATATATATATATATATATATATATTATGTGTCCCGTCATGTTATATCTGTTTCCTAAAGTGTTACGGGTTTCTCACAACCATCAGACAAAAGCTCACTCTCTATGAGTATAATTGCAATGTTTTATTAAACCTGAAAAAATATATACTACACCACGATACCAAATGTTGTCCATTAACAGAGAAGCCGTTATTAATAATATTCGAAGAATTCTTGGAATAGTTACATGTCAATGTATATTAAATAAAGAAAAAACGTATTTATTAATAAGAATGGAATAAACTAATGAACGGGATATTTCACAGTTCTAGCATAAGTTCTTTATAATCAACGCATTAATTGTTTAGTCCACGTACGTATGTGTTTTCACTGTCTTCACACAAGACCGACACCATGACGCCTATTTTGTTTTCAATGATCGATCGATTATTTTTTGTCTGAGAGTAAAAACCCAACCAATATTCATACTGTAAATCGGAATTCACTCCATCTTCATAATAAGATACACAATTATGCTGATCAATTTATTAATAATTTGTTCATTCTTCTTTTTTATTATTATCATATCCGATCAGACCGGAAGTACTCTTTAGTTTCCGCTGAGCCATATCGAAAGTTTCTGGTAATTTCCGTTCTGTAACCCAGCTTTGATTCGGCTTGGAAAGCCTCGGATAATTTTCACTGTGTCATATTGAAACTGTCCGGCAATTCACACAGTGACACCTTGATTGTCTCTCGGCGATTTCCGGCCGAGGTGGCCTCTCCACAAAATGGTTTACATGATTTCCGGGGGTATCCTGTATATGAGTATTTACCCAAGCCACATGCGAAAGTAAGATACCACACATGGTTGGTTTGAGGAGGGGACCTAGGCACTTTGAAATGTCCATGTTTGTTGGGGCGACACAAGAATCGGAGATTAACCCCGAGTCGCCGTCTTAAATAAAAAAGGACGGTACGGCTAGGGATCAGCTTAGCTTAATCATATGTCTATGCAGATTCATCGATATATTATATACAAACTTGATATAACTTGAGATTTCGCGTGGTTTAAACGGCAGAGAATCATAAGAATACGAATGCTAGTGTTGGATAGCGGAGAGGGAGCCCCTAGGAGGGACTCAGAGAATAGGACATAGAAGGTGGGGGAGGAGCTAAGAGCGGAAGTGAAAACGACGTCACTTCCGTTGAAGAGTCCCTTTGTCCTTCCGAAATAGCGAGCTCCCTGCAGACGGCAGGCGGGCGTGGGGCGAATAGTCCGAAAATGACCTAATCAACTTTCTCTCTCCCCACATAATCACATCATTGCGTCTCGTCGAAGTTATATATGTGATTTTAGAATAAAACTGTTTAAAGCCAAAATCCAGAGTCTAGTTCTCCATTGCGTTATGTACATAAATTACCACCTCCACACCGACACACGTAAATCGGGCCAATAACCAGCACAACACAGCACGGCGAAATCAACCAGCGACATCCGTCCTGAGTATTGACGGGAACAGATAAACAGAGTAAGCAACATCTGCGATTTCAACAATATACACACATGAACATTCGAATATATAACACTCGTATCGGTTAAATATGTGTCTAAAACTACCAAATCTGAAATTGCCCAGCGATGAATTGGAAACCAAGTGTATTACTTCTGCCACCTTTGAACCCTATATTGATTGTCATCATCATTCACCTGCCAATCTATTAATCTCATTAACTCTTATCGAACATTTTTGCCTATATAAGTAGCGACTGATTAGTAAAAAATAGTTACTTGTTAAATCAGTTGATGCGGTTTCCAGGTAGTTTGAAAAGTCTGGCGCCCATATTCAATTTTTTTTTCTCCTATTTTTGTTCACCATAGTCGAGCGTGACCCGAAGGTTCTTTTTTCATTAGCTACGATACCGAGGTGTAGATGGGGGCGCCACTAATTTACTAGAATTACCCACTTAGCCATAACCGTGACCATATAATTCTGAGTTTTTAGCAAGGTAGCATCAAGTATCATTTTCCAGACAAATGTATGTTTATGCGTTATCAGAAGTAATACTAGGTTGCCGGGCTTCTATGTCTGTTGATCACGCAGACGCTGGTGGTCGGGTCCGTGTTATGAGTACTGGTAACATTTTCAGCTGTTTACTGGTTTTATGTTGGCGATGCTGATGATATCAATTCGCCGTAGTTCCTGTTGCTATTTCGTAGCTTTTTTATGTAGCCGATGCTAAATACAGATTTTTCTAGTTTTGGTTGATCTTGTCGTCACCGCGGAGTTACGCAAAGCCCTTAGCACAACAACATTTAGTAGTAATTTCCGTAACGGAGGTTTTGGCTTAGATAAAGGCTGTGCATATTTCATTGACAAGAAAATTCCGATTTACTTTGACGTGGAGATTGGGCACGTCGTTTGGTTTCCGTTAGCAATGTTGTATTGAGGATGCTGATGATTGAGGGTGGCACTAGCATGGTGACATACACTAGTAATTTCCCCAACAGAGGATTTAGGTTTATATCAATGCCGTGTGCGTTTCGTTGGCAGGAAAAGTACGGTTTACATCGACGTGGAGACGTGGTGACTCGTTTGCTGCCGATGGCAATCTGATAAGCCGTTATATTGTCATAGCATTTTATAGATATGCACACGCTATTTGACTACTTTTTGCGTAAGGGATAGTTGGATCATGCGCATTGTCATTTTATATTGATATTCAGACTGATAACATTTAAAAGTCCGTTAATCCCGACGAATTAGATGAATTTAGTAATACTTTTAAGAAAGGAATTTAGATAACATTTCGGGGGTATTTTTAGATCAGATAGTTTGATTTGTATATTTATATTATAAATACTCTATGCGACGTTTATTTTTGTTATATAAAGGTTGAATTGAGAAAAAGTTACAGATGAAGATGGCGAAATAGCAATAAAATACAAATAATAATTACGTTCTTTGCATTCTGGTAGAGCTCTGTTGAATTTGTGAAGCTTTTCTGCCATCTTTTACAGTTTTGATTAACCAAATAAATTATTTCTAGAATTCGCTGGATGTCCATCCCGAAAATGTACGCCCTAGTGTCATGTTGGGTAAATGTGTAAGCTTTTACTCCATCGCAATTTGTTTCTCCACTCAGCTTGTTTTGTTTACTCAGTTGCTAAAACCACAAAGTGGGCATATGCAATCACTCCAAATCGAAACCTTTGCCGCGGGATTGTCGACGATAATCGATCTCCGAAAGCGAACGTTGTTCACTAATTGGATTGGGAAAAGAGAGAAAATGAGAAGAAAAAGAAGAAAAAGAAAAAGAAGAAGAAAAAGAAGAAGAAACAGAAGAAAAGGACGAGTAATGGAAAAGAAGAGGATCAAGTGGCGAAGACGATTCCATTTTTTTTATTTCTCTATTCCTGTTAACGTGGGAAAAGATCAGAAGTTTCTGGAAAATGGCGGATTGGCCAAATGAACCGGAAATGCATTCTAATGAGGTTACATGGAACATCCACCACAGGAAAAAAAAACTTCCCCGATTTGAAATGCCCCCGTTAACAAATAAATAACTACATACACAAACAAACGATAATTTTAAATAGCTAGACCTGTGTAAATCAAACATGTATTTAAAATTAATGCAGTGACATCCGTTTGATAAACTAAAAAAAAGTATAAACAGTTTTACTCGAATGATGGTAATGCAAATAACCAGTAATTTCGTAATTGATACTTTGATATATGTTTGTTAATGTTTAATTGTTTATTCGTTATAATTGAGTTAAATGTAAATTAATATTAATCTCTTTTCCTATAAAATAAATCTATTTCTCTTGTATTTATCACGAGCTGAAGCGGAGTCTGCAATGATTAATTGTTGGTCTCCACTTGGCACCATCACAGGCTTGGTCCGAATAGAGCCTGGTTTTATAGAGATCTTTGTGCAGGGCGTTTTCCCATCTCATTATCGGCGTTCCTGTCGGTCGTTTCCCGGCGACTAATGTAAAAGCAAGTTTCGTGATGGTATCATCGTCGGCCCTCAGCACATGTCCAAACCATCTGAACCGCTGTTTCGTTATCTTGCCGTCGATCGGTGCGATTCCATCGTCATACAAATGCCATTTTTTAAAATAATTCATTTAAAATGTATTAAAAATGTTTAATAGAAGTTAGGACATTGTTGATGTGATGACTTTTTTTAAATTCATACGAAGAGAAAATTTTAGATTGCTGTTCGCGTTTTTCAGCGTTACTTTCTTTATCTTTACTATTATGTTGTTATAACGTGGTCATTCACTGAAATAAGAAGTAATACGAGCAAAGAGAATAGAGGTCAAATAGGACACAAACAACGATGTTACTGGATCGGTCGCCCGGTGCATAAGAACGATTACGCGCCAGGCTTCTGTTTATATACAAAGAAAGAAGACGGGAGATAATTACAGATTACAATGATTTCAGTGCAAGGGAAATAACTGTCGTCACTTCCAAAATATACGATTAAACATTACATCTACCTACTCCCCTTTCATTTTATATTCCTCTGACTTTTCGCTATTTCCTCTTCATACCAAGTCGTTACATGAAAGGCCGATCGATCGATGTGCATGCTGCAACGTACCTCGCCACAAGTTCCAAAAGAAATTCCACTTATGAGTCGATTATTTAGTTGTGTCATCACATGTTTAGTTTTGCAAATTATACTGAAGTACTTCCTAAAGTCATCTTCAGCGCTAGACGGTTAATCGGCTGGCCAAACGGGTACATTACTGGTCTTCGCTTAGTGGAGCAGTTCACATTCCTCTTATTAAGAACCGAAGCATACGTTCGTTCTTGTAACCACTGCAGCTACCCTTAAGAATAGACGTAATTTTGTTCTAGGTTTATTTTTCTACATTTGTCGTGTTCTGTCTATGCATTTTAACATGCTGAACTCGTTAAGAATGTGGCTGTTTATCATGCACAGATAGTCATTCAACATGTAAAAGGATGCATGTGAACCACATAGTGAATTCCAGAGACCACATAAATACAGCCCCTAATCAAATTCCACAATTGAGCACTACAGCTAATTTGCACCATAACTCTAGACCTAGCAATTCTAATATACATCCTCTACCTCAGCAAACCGATAATGAGTTCCCAATGGAAGGTAACGATAACAATAATATACAATCAATCAACCAACCTAATCCACATCATGAAAATACAGTAAATAGAAATAGACCTGTGAATAGGAATATAAATGGCGCGGGAATAAGAGTAAATCCTAGGGTACACACATATATTGGGGCCACAGCAAATTTAATTAAATCCCGCATCTCCATGCATAATTACTCCTTCAATAACGATGTCGGTAACAACAAAACATCCCTGACCACTTTAGTTAAACATTTAAGATCAAATAATATTCAACACAATATAAAATGGTCCATCCTAAAAAAATCAAACTCCTACAGCCCAGGATCCAGATCTTGTGGTCTATGCAATTCTGAAGCCATAATGATAGCTACTGCACCTAAACATTTAAATCTGATAAATTCTAGAAGTGAATTAGTCTCCAAATGTCGACATGGAAGGAAATTCAAATATGCAATATGGAAACCACCATCAGTCTTGCCGTAGCTGTTTGGGCGAGCAATGAAACGGGGCTGTCCAGTCTTCGAGATGGGTCCTTTTTAATCTTCTTTGCCTAAAGGATTTAGACTCTGAGGTTGTAAAAGTTTATACACCTAAATGTTCAGTTACTAAATATCTTTACAATATCTTTACAACCTCTTAATTAGGAAAAATTAAACCTTAAATATATTTATAACTTCTTAATTAGGAAAAATTAAACCCTAATTTAGATTAAACTTCTTGATTGGGCAAACCAAACCTTGATTTAAACTTCCTAATCTGATAAAATTAAATCTTAAATTAAACTATTAAATTATTAAGTTCTAATTATTTTGATAACTTTGTAATTGGGAAAATCAAATCTTAATTAGGAAAAATTAAACCTTAAGGCAAGTTAAACTTTTTGATTGGGGAAAGTTAAACCTTGAATTGGAATTCCTGGGCTGATAGTATTGAATCTTATTTAATAATTTCTAACCTGATAAAATTAAATCTTAAATTAAACTATAAAATTATTGGAATTTAATGACTTCGTAATTTTTAATTTCATAAATATTCTAGATTATTTGATAGGGCGAGATTTGTGAAATCGGGTTTTACTGTAAGCTAGACTTTAAGCAATAATCTTGGATGTGAACGTGATTACATGATCTGACCTATATTCTCTTTTTCTTTTAACTTCTTAACCCCTTTCCCTTTTGACATATAATATTCTCACTTGACCCAGACAGGGAACTTCTAATCTGGGTGGGATGGATGGCGGGGCTGTATGTTGCTTTTTTTAGAGTCCATCAAATGGGCTTAAACAGGATGTAACACAGACATAATTTCAGTTATATTAAAATCATTCAGAGATGTAGACAATTTAATATCGCCTCCTGCTCGTTAAGGATTTGTCATGTCTGGTTGTATCGCTGGTGAGAGAAGATTACTTATTTTTTCGTTCTGCTAGCAAGATGCGACCGGGAATCAGTCTTTTTTTGCTCAATTCGGATTTTACGGGTTTTCTAATTAAACAACGAACTTTGATTTGACTTGGGTTGCACATATCGGGATTTTGGAACTTTGATTGGACTTTCTATATTATTTGATTTATTTATCTTTAACATTGAATATTGACACATTTCGGGACTGGATAACTTTGTCAGCCCCTTCAATTACACGTATTTGGACTGCTGTTTATAACTTGGAGTAATGTCTTTCCTGATTATGCTTCTCAATATGTATGACCTGGATGGACTGTATAGATTCAACAAAAAGTATGTTTTTGGGTTGATGTGTTTGATGTTATGTATTTTTATGTATTTGTGTATATAATTTTTATATATTTTCAAAGCGTAATTTTATTACCTATAGTAGTATAACTGCGGTAATGGTCCTCTGAAGAGAAGAATTATCTTTGAAAACTCATGAGCTAAGGACTTAAGGATACTTTGCTTGAACTTTGAATTCTAATAAAATTTGATTGACACCTTATTTTATTACTTCATTTCATATTATTATTATATATATATATATATATATATATATATATATATATATATATATATATATATATATATATATATATGAAAGAGACGGGAAGGAAAAAGGAGAGAGAATAAAACAGCGTAGATATGTAATTATTAAATGTGTATCCTGAAACAAATATCTAGCTCACACACACACGCACTAACATATACACTCATATATATATATATATATATATATATATATATATATATATATATATATATATATATATATATATATATATATATAATTGACAAAAGAGAGAGAGAGAGAGAGATTGTTGTAAATATCCAGATACGTTATTAAGGCAACAGCAATATAAAAAAAATAATATTGCTTTCTCCGACATGATACGGATAAACAGACATGAATTTTTAGACACATAATTGCGTGCACAGGAGCAAACCATTTTCTCACGCCCTGGCCTCACAAATAACTACCCTTTTCAAAAAAAAAAATAGTGTGTATTTTTCGCCTATGCAAAAAAACAACCACCCACAAAACGCCAACATCGAGTACGCGAGATCGCACTAAATGACCAGCATCATTTGCCACCGGAATGGCACTTAAAACTGCCTGACTTCTGCGAGTCATTGCTCTGATTCCTCATGCGTTTTATTGGAATTCATTTGGATCATCATTATCCGCGCGTTCTTCATGAGTAAAATCATTTATTGGAACGATAAAACGCAATTGCATTAATAATTGTAATATAGCAGAGTTAACTCCCCTGAGCAGGGAAAATTAAGTTGGATATCGAGAAAAATTCAGATCATTATTGACACCAAAAAATTTATAATCGTTTCATCAATATAACTATTCTTAATACAATTACGATAATCCTGTGTTAAAAGGGGGAATGGGTCGAATGATAACAATTTGAATGTTAACTATGCTTATCTACGAAATAAACCCGACTTTGTAACTAAATTTACATAATCACACTAATTTAATGAGAAATTTAGGAAATTCAGAAGCAGTAAAAAAAAAACTAAGTCACATGGATATTCAGTTGTCTATCTGATATAATACTTAGGAGAATTTGATTTGCTTATTCATATTAGCAAGTTGACAGCTAATTATTGATTTAAATAAGACATCATCAAACGCACACACACGCGTATATATATATATATATATATATATATATATATATATATATATATATACATATATATATATATATATATATATATATATATATATATATATATATATATGTGTGTGTGTGTGTGTGTGTGTGTGTGTATATCTAGGCAGAATCTTCTCTTGCAGGCAAGTATTGTTGAATATAAGGGGCAACTTATGTCTGGATATACTTTGGTAGATCCTTTCAATAGTCCGAATATATATATATATATATATATATATATATACAAATTTACTATCATACCATGTATGGAGATGGAGTACTGTTGTCATATTTTGGCTAGTGAAGCACTGTCCATTTGAGGTTTCTTGATAAGGCGCAAAAACGTATCTGTAATTTAATTGACCCAACCTTTTCTTCTTCTCTGCACCCTCTCTATCACAGACGTGATGTTGCCAGTCTCAGTCTTTTCTGTAAATACGATTATGACATGTCTTCTTCAGAATTATGTGAACTATTTCCCGCTTCTTTTGTTCCAGCTCGTTTGACTCGTTGGTCTAGTGGTCTCCAATAATTCGCTGTTTGGATACCTCATTATAATGCAGCTTGCTATTCCAGTAGCTTCGTTTTAAACACTACAGGCTTGTATAAATCCCTTCTTGCTGATTGATTTTCTTTTCAAGAGTAGAGCCAATAGGAATCTCCTGTCTTTACAATAATCATCTTTTGTTTTTGTTAGCTTCTTAAATCAGGTGGCTTCATGCCCTGTTAAAACAAATCAAATATTGACCAGGATCAAATATTAAAAAAATTGAAATTTCAAGTAAAATTTTGCTTACCCGTTACATTTTATTTTAATCTCTATCACTTTTTCTTATATTCACGTACGTCTTCATCTTTTTTCTTATCCTTTGTTTGGCTTCGCCTCACCCTCTTTCTCATTCTTCTCTTTCTTGTTCATCCTCCTTTCCAACTCTCTACATCTTGTCCTCCACTTCTTCATCTGCGTTTTCTTTCTCTTTTTTGCCTTGTGTTTGTGTTACTCGTCTTTGGCCTTTTGGCTAAGATCAAAGTGTAGTATCTGTTCCGATGGATACTGCACCCCATAGACCGGTATTGTCTTGGCCTTCGGGCCTTGAATTAGGCCTGTCTATGGGTCTGTCCTGTGCAGTTCTAGGAGGTCCACCCTCCCAGGCTACGCCTCCCCTCTTTGGGGAGGAGTAAATTTATTGCTTACTGCCTGAGGCGCCCCTACCGGGGAATGCCGACGGGGCTGCCCAGGCAATTTTTAAACCCCACTTTCTCGACCCGACCTTGGGTCACATCTTACTTGTGCCTAACTCCTGGAGAGGAGTAAATCAATACTCGTCTTTTAACTCTTGATTCTACATCCTTTAGTTATCCACCTCTTCTCATTCCTCCTCCTCATCTCCCATCCTCTATCTTCTCTATCTTTCTTATAATGCTCTTTGTTTTCCCTTTCGCCTTCATCTTCGTTTTCTTCTTTATCATCTTCTTTGTTAATTCTTCCTTGCCTGGCATTCGTATTCCTCAGATTTCAACTCATTGTCATTCTTCTTATCTGTTTTCATTGTCTCTTTCTTTCTCTTTTCTTTCCTCTTCTCTCTTTCCTTTTGTTCGTCATCTTCTTGTTTGTCCTCTTGTCGATCTATTTATCTTCTTTCTAAGTATCTTCCTATTTATTTAATAATTTACCCCATCGTCCGGTCTATAAATTATCTCTTCCAGTTTGTCTAATATGTATAGATATACATACACACACATACACACAAACACACACATATATATATATATATATATGTATATATATACATATAATTATAAATATTTGTTTATCTACATACGTATACGTTTCATCCTTCCAGTATCTCTCTCTCTCTATATATATATATATATATATAAATATATATATATATATATATATATATATATATATATTATACATATATATATAAATATATTATATAATATATATATTATATATATAATATATTAATATATATATACATATATATTATATATATATACATATATATTATATATAATATATATATATATATATATTATATATAATATATATATATATATATATATTATATATATATATATATATATATTCGCCTGTCCCCAACCTATATCGTACCTGATTGCTCCAGAGATCTACTGTCTATGAATTAACAAGAAGATGAAAGGAAGCCGCTTTACCGGCTTTCTTTGTCTAATCAACCCGTTTAAGGTTTCGAAATCGACGGATCCTGGCCGACCTCACACCTTACTTATTCCTAAATAAATCACAGTTTTGCTCCGCTTCACTGGCCCCTCACACTGGCCCACGAAAACAAAATCAGTCAGTATCTTAAGCGGTTTGTCTTTTAGATTCTAAATAGGGTCCAATGGTTATTAAGAACTGCCGTGTCTACAAGCCGAATAGCCAATCGTGGTGTTCTATTCTTCGCTTGAAGGCGACCAATCTGCAAAGAGATTCTTTTAATGTGAGATTTCTCGCTCTAATGATAAGACAAAGGGAGAGAAACATGCGCAAATTAAATCAAATGAATAGCTAAGTAGATAGTTTCATGTTATTGAAACCCGTATATATTTCTATTTCTATATTTATATCTATATCTATATCTATATCTATATCTATATCTATATCTATATCTATATCTATATCTGAAATAAAATAAATAAATAAATATATATATATATATATATATATATATATATATATATATATATATATATATATATATATAAAGATAGATGAACGAAGAGTGATAAACATGTACGAATGTCCAGATTTATTTCAAACTTCGATTGTTCACTATTGGATCTACTTCATTTTTAAGCGATTTTCTATGCTGTCTTCACGAAACTCTTTCTTCTCCATCTAAATCTCCTTCCATTGAACACCTTATCAACGGATAATTACCATCTGGACAAACCGCATATTTTTTTTACGCGAACTTTTTTTCACTCTCCATTTTCTTAATAATATTTTTTCAAATGTTATATTTTGCCTTTAATACTGCCAACTTATCTATCTGTATAATTCCTCTGATGATAAGGTCTCGATCTTTGAAAAGTCTTGGCTTAAGGAAAGAATAATAAACATAATTTTATTACAGAATATACCTTGCACTGAACAATCAAAGTCTGAAATAAATCTGGACATTCGTACATGTTTATCACTCTTCGTTCATCTATCTTTATAATTGCTCTATCTCGTATATTGAGCTTAAACCATTTCACTATAGGTTCTATTTACTAAAAGCTTACTTTTAGTTTAATATTTATTCTACTTATTCTATATATATATATATATATATATATATATATATATATATATATATAACTTAGATATGTGTATATGTTTATATATTTTTATGTACAGGATTCACGCCTCAACTTATTAACTTATGATTACGAATTTTGAAATACAGATGTTCCGCGTGATAATGTGAGCAGTTTAATTTAACTTCCTGCAGTAAAAATAGGGTGAAAGCCTTTCATGTAAGTTCACATACCTCCGAATTTTGTGGAACTTAAACAATAAATATCAGACATAATTACCGAAATTTTAGTTTTTTTTAGAATTTTAAAGGGTTTAAAGCAGTTATAATATGGACCCGACCCTCTATTTTAAAATTCAAATATTTCAGATTTTCACTGAATTTAATTCATTATACACCAATGAATTTTAATTTGTTAATACACTTGAAGCTTCAGCGTGAAATTTTAAAATTTTCTAGAATAAAAATCATTAAATAGATTTTGATCAAAATAGGAATAAGTATTCGAACCATAAGGTATAGTATCATTATATCTTTATTTTAAGCAACTCAAGGACATTAAGTTGTGCAAAACTGGTATGTTCGGGTGAATTATTTTACTTATCCTGATACAGATATGTTTCTAATATATATATATATATATATATATATATATATATATATATATATATATATATATATATATATATATATATATTGTTATGGTGCCGTACCTACCTACGGAGAACTAATGGACTCGTCCACCTTATAAATACGGGAAGCACGTGACACTTGTTCTCTTCTTCCAAGGCAAACCGGCAATGGCGGTTGAGAGCACATCTCCTTGTATCTCTTTCTTTCTATTATATAATATATACCTTTGTTCATTTAAACCATGTGTTCCTGTGTCATTCATTCGGCCTTACCCAGGTCCACAACATATATATATATATATATATATATATATATATATATATATATATGTGTGTGTGTGTGTGTGTGTGTGTGCGTGTGTGTGTGTGTGTGAGTTTTTAAAGGCTTACTAAAGCATTACGCTCAGGAGACCAATCATCACCACAAAAGACTTTTTCTTTCAAAGATTATTTATTTATCATGTATATTCAAATTAATTTGAATATACATGATTATTAAATAATCTTTGAAAGAAAAAGTCTTTTGTGGTGATGGTTGGTCTCCTGAACGGAATGCTTTAGTAAGCCTTCAGAAAATCACATATAAATGCTCTGTACCCTGTAATCGAGTTTCATTGAGCTTATTTTTATTGGCCTAATCCGGGTCTTTCACTGAATAATCTATCTTATAAGTGAACAATCTAAATCTCTCTCTCTCTCTCTCTCTCTCTCTCTCTCTCTCTCTCTATATATATATATATATATATATATATATATATATATATATATATATATATATATATATATATATATAATATTTAAATGTTGAATTAAATTAAAGATGATTGAATTATCGTTTAATAATAGTTGCAAGCCTACCAACCACGATTAGGACGGCACTGCACAAATCTGCTGGGCACACGACGTGCTGACATCAAACAGGCGGGACTAGGACCACTACGTACAGCGAAACAACTTCATTGCCTACGACAACTTGCCCATGACAAGGCCAGATGGCCTGGGACTAGCATGGAGGACTGATTGCAGCTACGGGATGTCATTTGACTACCGTAGCCGCAGAACACAGTTTTAATAATAAATAATCTATCGTGATAATATAAAGCTCAATATATTGTATAGAGCAATCAATTCTGGAGATGAAAGATGTGAATAAAAATTGTAAAAGTACAATATTTATTAGAACATCAAAAGTTCAGAGCAAGGAGCTTCATATCCTTAATCTAAGGATTTTCAAAGATAAACTCTTTTCATCAGAGGATAGTAAAAAAAACCCGACAATGTAATTCTAAATATTATCGACAACATTTAACTTTGAAAATTTCACATGTAATAAAAATAAAATAAAACAAAGGATATGAAGCTCCTTGCTCTGAACTTTTGATGTTCTAATAAATATTGTATCTTTACAACTTTTTATTCTCATCTTTCATTTCTAGAAATATATATATATATATATATATATATATATATATATATATATATATATATATATATATGTATATATATATATTTATTAATAAATATTAAATTATTAATACCTACAGACGCTTGCGTTTCAAGCTTATTACTCTCATCAGTGCAGGAAAGTAACAATGTCAGTCAGCCTAGAATCTGCAAGCGGTCACCATATCCACTCGGCCAACGGAAACTGCCACGTAATTAAGGGAAATTAAGATATATATGTACCTAGAAGCGGGCACAGATAGAAGACTAGTCGAGAGTGTTCGACGGACGTATTCGGAACTTTGCATTAGAGCTTTTTGACAGTCTATTTTTAACATCTCCGAGAGTGCTCAACTTTAATTTCTTAAAGGGGCTTAGTATAAGATTTATTAATAAATATCAAATTATTAATACCTACAGACTTATTGTTTAGTATCAATGTCTGTTCGAAAATGCATTTTAAATAGTTTCTATTGGAAGTGTTACAATATTATCGAACGGAAAAGAATAGGATCGAAACCGGACCCTGGGTTTCGATATAAAAGATTTCAGGTTGGTTGCACTAAGAACAAAAACAAGTTATAAGAAAATAAACAAGTTGTTTTATTTTATTGATATTTTGAGAGATTGGGAATCCCCAAATGAAGCGATGACATTCGTAATATGCCACCTGGTTTTCATATGTCGCAAGGCAATAGTTTTTAGTTGCCGAGATAATGTCGAATTGTGACAATATTGTCAGATTGAAAAAGATTAAAATGAGAATGGTTTGTTTTTTAGATTATAAAAACGAAAAATGGAATTTACAAAAAAAGTGTTTCGACACAAGAAGAGACCAGCGAACATTGATAAGAGAGATGGGGTTGTTTGCTTTGCCTCAAGATTTGAGATATGAAAAGACCAGAGTAAAAAAACTAGTGATCCGCAAGATGTTCGCTGTGTCACAAAGCTTTCTACATACTAGACGTTTAATGAATATTGACATGTTAAGATAGCATGTGCCCCTGAAATCAAAACCTTTGCAAGAAATAACAATTAGGTTATTTTTACTGAGATCCCATGCATCGCCGGGTAACGCATGGCAGTGTGGGGGCGGTGGGGGGCTGCTAAATGACATTACCTAGTCTTTATCGTAAATATAAATTAATAGAAATATGTTTTTTCTTCTATGAATAAGTTTGAGGAAACAGTAGGAGATAGAGACATATAAAGACGAAGAAATAATGCGGCGAGGTAGAATCCTTTTGACCCCTCAGAGCTGAAAGGATGGATTCTCGCGAATGGAAATTCCAGATATGGAATGAAATAATAATAATAATAATATTTTTTATTACTAAATATTTTCTATTGGGAGAATGGGCAGAGTAACGCCCAGTCTAAAACATCGGAATCTCAATATAAGCGAGCGCAAATTGAAATTCGAAGACTCGAATTTGCTTGTCAACAAAATCCACGTTGTTGAGAGACGGCCTCCGGACTTACTAACTCAACGTTTGACAGGTAAAAGAGAACTTTTATTGAATTGTTTAATATATATGAATCTCATATAGAAATCAAGTATTAACCCCAGAAAATAGCCCCTTGATTTCAAAGAACTTCGACTCAAGTAAAATGAAACAAAAAATATATAGATATATACGAAAAGAATAAACATACACGCACACACACACACACACGTACATAGATATGTGTGTCTGTGCGTGTGTGTTGTATTATAGTCCGATATTTAAACAGTAATAAACACTCACATCATTTCATGTTGGAAATCAACCATACTTTTATTTCAAAATCAACACATACACAATACTTATAAATTTTTTCATTTTGGCAAAGAGCTTTTTTTTCTCTCAATAAGACCTTGTTATTTTCCACTTGAATAGAAAATATTTATTCGCTATCCAGCATTAATTCTCGCCTTGGCGTCTCGAAGACTTCCTATTTTTTCCACCTCTCAACCATTCGTGAAGTCGATTATTTCTTCTAAAGGAAATCTTTAATTAATCAGTTTTGAAAGATACTTGTACACGCACCACTTGGTAGCCGTCTGTGGCGTTGCTTTGTCTGTATGCCTCTCTGGTCTGCTCTACACGGATAATGAATTCGGCGAGCCGTGTTCACGATCAGCCTAAATCACTATGTTTACTTTAGGGATAATAATGGTCGTGTTAACCTTGTTCTATTGACTTTCTCTAAGAAGGATGGGTATCAACAACATAACAAACCAATACACAATAATTATATATAATAAACGAGGCATCAACATATTAAGAATGGCAAAAATCTGAAATTATGGAGATGGCACCATCCTGACCTCGACCGAAAAGCTATGTAGAGTATTGGAACCATGAGCATGCTTATTGCAACCGAGATATTCGCGAAAGCAACCGGTTGTTATGAAAGCGTACACAATTGTAAACACGATGGTACACGGCTGGTGTGAGGATTTTTTTAACATAGTTCACCCCAAACAAGGCAGGACGCCACTGTAGACGTAAGGGGCTACTGAGAAAATTGGGAGAAGGTTTGGGGGGGGGCAACCTAAATTGGGAGCTGCGCAGCGAGATGTCTGTTTACATTAGTTTTACATTTCTGCATGTCAGTACCGTCGGGAAAACAGGGGGCAGGGAGGAAGTTCCAGAGGCAAGCAGCACGAGTGAAGAAGCTATTTGAGTAGAAGGCTCTCCAGCATCTGGGAACCTCCACAGTGAATGGATGAGATTTAACTGATTGTCGAGTTGGTCTAGTTAATTTACGTCGAGAGGGCACCAGAGTAGCCAGTTCATCATAGCATAATCCATTGAAGTATTTGTAAAACAAGCACAAGGATGCTACATTGTGGTGATGGGACAGGGACTGGAGCTTGGTTGACAGTGAGGGTCCTATTAGGTTGGCGATTCTTTTTTGGACCTTGTCAAGGAGGGAGAGACTATTAGATGATGCACCAGCCCAGATGTGGCAACAATACTCCATGCATGGGGGGATGGTGGCTTTGTAGAGATACAGGATAATGTCAGGTGTGGAGAGTTTACTAACACGGTAAAGGAACCCCACCTTCTTTGCTGCAACCTTGGCAATATCTTCAATATATGTGTTCCAATTCATGTTATCTGTGAAGTTTAGGCCGAGGAGTTTGAATGATGAACTCTCAGGCAGGGTGCCAGTTGCCATGACAATCGGTAGTTGGAGAGGTAAATTGTTAATTATTGTTTACGATATTTTCAAATGTATACAACTATATTTATTTTTACAAAGAAAATATTCAATTTTAACTATTTATTTTTACGATTTCACATGGTCAGATGTTTCAAAAAGTTGTAGAATGAACTTTGAAAAAAAAAGCGTAAACAAAAAATCTAAACTGTGACGTGTGTTTTACGGTGCTCAAGATTCTTGTTATGCGTGTTACCAAGCTCGCCGAATTATAGACTCCAAATAAAGTCTGCCAACATAGCTGGGCTCAACTTTCCCTTTTAACGAGCTCCCATTGCAGGTATGTCTCGGTGAACTCGTCACCGTGTTCTTCGCTTAGATCTAACAAATTCTCCAGAAAAAAAAGAAAGATAATATTGAAGAAAATTGAGCTTAAGCAACATATTACATCCCAATTTCTGATACGATACAATCAAATTAGCCATTAAAACTTCATTATCCGCAGACTTGTGCTTTCCAAAGATACCATTGCATACTCTCTTGAAGCTAACCAATGCTTCTAGTTCCAGTTCAGTCATAGTATCATCGTCAAGCATTAGTTTTTCAAATACACCTTCCTTTACTTTTGCATCACTCAATTTGGGAAAATGTTCTTCTCATATACTGAAAAGCACGTTTAGCATTGTCTAGGCCCTTTACAAATTGCTTGATTAACCATAATTCAATATGCAAAAGAGGGAGACTGATTTTATTTCCTTTTTTCACGAGTGGTTCTCAAATTACGTTATAGGAGTTTAGCGTGCTGTCCATCGGTTCCCATTCTAACGTATGTATTATTCCTTTTTAGCTCGGCTATCCCAATTGCATAGGAAACACATATATTTTGTGAAGCCTAATTGAAGTTCAGTCAAACTTGCAACCACTTTTAAATCACGTACCTTATTTTTTATAGAATACATTTCAAGTTTTCGTAATCCTCTCTTGCTTCTCTCGACTCGGCAACTGGAGTCGATGGAAGTGTGTTTCCGTTTTGCAGAAGTACAGTTTCTATACTGTAAAGTTATGCATTGATTAAACCGTCTCCATTCAGTAGGGTCGTAGCAGTAATTTAAATCAATAAACAGTCCTAGATTCATTTATTTACCTCCCACAAGGTAAGATGTGACACAAGGACGGGAAAGTGGGATTAGATAAGCCAGCGCTCGAGAGGTGAGCCATTTAAAAATTACCTGGGCAGCCCCGTCGGCATTCCCCGGTAGGGGCGCCTCAGACAGTAAGCAATAAACTTACTCCTCCCCAAAGAGGGGAGGCAAAGCCTGGGAAGGTGCACCTCCTAGAACTGCACAGGATGGACAACCCCTCAATAGACCGGCGTAAATCCAGACCCAAAGGCCCGGACGATACCGGTAGTCCTGGAATATTATTATAATATGACAAATTGTTTTCTAAAGAAAATCTATGCACATAGTCATCAGAACGCAATCTGAACTTGCTTACTCGAACATCTTTATGCAGCAAATTATTTTCTTGTAGCCGCAAAACTAACACTTCACTCTGATGTTTTGTTAAATTGAGATCTCTCATGAGATCGTTTAGCTAGGTTTGGGCGAAGAGACTTGGTCCTGATTTTGAATCTTCTATTTCGTAAATTCCATCATGCTTAGATGACGATGCGTCTTCTGGTTCTGACTGTTCGGAATCAGAAACATCCAATAATTGTGTATCCTTTGGTCTTGGTGGAACAAGTATGTTTCAGGACGTATCGGTGATCTACGATTAGCGTATTTAACAGATTCTTTTCTTTTTTCTTTGTGATTCCTGAAATAAAAATAACACATGGGTAACATTTTACTTCATTAAAAACACTAATGAGTACTAAAAGTAAGGGTAAAACTAAAATTTAATTAAAAGTATAAGTTAATATATATTTACCTTGTGTTGTAATAAGACAGAATAGCAATCTTCAGTGTTATTTTACGGCTCCCTCCAGACCATCGGAACACCGAATTTGAGTCCTTTTACAGAACCATTTGCCCATTTCGTTAAAGAAAGAAAACAAAACGAACACCATATATGTGGTGCCCAATTTTTGTCTTTATCTCCCACTTTAATTTATAATGATTTTTTTACGTAATTTGCTATTTTTCGCTTAAAAGCCGTTAGTGTTACACATCTTTCAAAAGCATATGCAATTACCTTTTAGAAAATATTATGGTTTGGTATGTTTATTATAGTGGTGTTTGCGAGTATTTGGCGCTAAATATGATTTGTACAAAAATAGGCATTTTCTATTTAAATTGAACAAAACTTATGAAAGTATGAAACATGAGAAAATAGTATTAGCCGATGTATTTGTGATTGATCGAATGATAATAACACAAATCAATTCAACAGTTGTCATTACTTCAAATTGCCATAGTATTTTAATGCATAAAGATATCGACCTTATTTTGTTTTGCAATTTTAACTAGTGTCGCAATATCTTAATTGGATATTCGATTTGAATAACTTAATCTTTCATCAAAGGGAACACCATCGACCACTGTTTATCCTCACCATCTCGGCCGGATTAACAACATACTTTGACATCAATCGTATCTATATATCGCTGTATAAAAAAATTGCTTAAAAAGCTGTATATTTCTCTTACGTTCTAGAAGCAGGCAAGTTGAACGTTTATGGTCGCTGGAGACTAATGCCTGCCCAGGGTTCAGACCTCGAGGTGGATGCTGTATTTGTATAGAGCTACACTGGTGAATCGTACAAAATATAAACACGTGTATGTGGATAACAATATTATATATATATATATATATATATATATATATATATAGAGAGAGAGAGAGAGAGAGAGAGAGAGAGAGAACGAGAGATAACGAGAACGACAGAGACAGACAAGCAGACAGATGGAAAGAGGGAGTACATATATTAGCTCCTTATAAATTGAGCACTCTAATGTAAGACGGTTTTTACTTAAGCTAAGAAGCAATATTTTTTCTTGAAAATAAATCAAATCCTTGAAGGTTATCGATATCGCACAAAAAACTGAATACAAAACATTAGTTTTAAAAAGGCTGTATATTCCTCATACGTTCTAACAGCAGGCAAGTTGGCCAAGACGGGAATAGCTTTGGAATACATGGTCGGTGGCAACGCAGGTTCGGGCTTCTAACTTTGAGGTTGATGCAGAAGATGTGTCTAGTCACACTAAAAAGTATTTCAAAGACGAAACACATGACTGTGGATAACGATAGATATATATACATTCGATTGTCAAGTATCCACGCAGGCTTCGTTTATTAAAGGAATGCAAGTGTTCTTAACAAATGCACGTGTTTTAGACAAACCAGGACATTTCTACGTAAGTTCGCATTTCGTAACTGCCTTATAAAGGTAAACGGTCCTTCAAACTAACATGTATAATAACAGTGAAAGAAAGAAAAGAAATATAATATATATATATATATATATATATACATATATAAATAGTAAGCTATGAAAATATATTCATGGCAATTAAGCTACACAGAGGCTCTCCAAGCCACAATATTTGCAAAGGAAAGACCGAATAACAAGTACTACGTCGGTATGATCTCCCTAGATTTAAAAACCAGATATTATGACCACAAAAGCACATTTAAAAACAGAGAACGTCGAATTAAAACAGCACTAGCAGGTCACTATTGGGAGCTCAAAGAAAATGGACGCTCACCAATAATTGAATGGAAAATGATACGACAGGCCAGTACATGTAGAAATTTAGACGACCCGTGTAGATTATGCCTGTATGAGAAATTTGAAATCCTAAACTTTAAAGATACCCGAAATCTATTAAACTGTAGAAGTTAGATAGCAAACAGCTGCTTACACAGAAATAAATTTACCTTAGGCTAACGATAAATAAATAAATAAATAAACCTATCAGTAAAAAAAAAGAAAAAAACAACAAAAATAAACAGAAACTTAACAATTTAAAAATTAAAACCTAAAATAGAAATACAAGGAACAACGTTGTAAGATAAATTCACCCATTATATTGACACAACAAAGGAAACGTAATATAGGCCAATCTATAGAAAACAGAACAATAGAACAGGATATAAGAAGTAACACCAACCACACCTTTGTTCGCAGGAAGCCCAACGATTGGTTGAGAGAGCAACAAAGAATCTGATTGATTAACTAGCCAGCCAGCAAAAATACCTGCATGCATTTTAGGCGGAAGATTCCCCCCTCCCCCGCGGAACGAAACGCGGGAGCCTCTGTGTAGCTTAATTGACATACATATATTTTCATAGCTTACTACTTGGCTCTATTTACGTATCGAGCGCTGTTGAAGTAAATACTGAAAATTGATACATAAAAAATTATATCTCCTTATAAAATTTTATGTGGATACATGAAATACAAATAGATATATAAATATATCTCTCCCCCTCTCTCTCTCTCTATATATATATATATCTATATCTATATATATATATATATATATATATATATATATATATATATATATATATATGTTTTTTTTTATTTATGCATACATGTACATAATCTGCGACACTGACATGTCCATTTTAAATGTGTATATATATAATCAAATATCTCCGCAATGGTAGCCCTTTAAACTTTCGAAATTATGTTTGCCTCCCGTTCAAAATCCACTTTAACTACGACCCCCCTACTTTTCAAATTATATACACCTTTTTGACCTGAATCTTCACCTATGGCTACACTTTACCCGCATACTTTTTTCCATTGCTTCTTATGCTTTCTAATGTCACCTCTTTCTTATCTCCTCTTTGTATCAATCGACCCTGTATATGCCTCTCTCTACCGACAATATCGTCCTCGTTGATTCCATTTATCTCGCATTTAACTACGCTCCTTGGTTACTCCTTCAATCGGTCCTTCTACTTCCCTTATAAAACCATTAATTACTTCAAAGCACTGGCACTACTTTTAAGTTTACTTGATTCAACCCCACCCCACCCCATAATACTTATAATGGAAATCAATTGTTACAAGCAGTCTAACCTTATCCCCTAAATTATCTCCTACCCTAAATTTTAATATGACTGAGTAGGACAGGCTAAAGGTATAACTATGCATTGAGCGTGTCTTACTTAATTATTTAATTATTTAATTACTTAATCATTTAAGTATTCATTTAATTCAGATGGGCCTTATTTAATTAATTATTTAATTTAATTATTTTAATAATTAATTATTTATTTATTTATTTATTTATTTATTGTTACTTATTTTATCATACATTTAACCAACTAGGTAGTCGTTTAAATTTTTTAGAAATTTTCACTAGTAAACGCTAGTCGTTAGCCGACTTTTACTTATTCAACATTTAAACTGCAGATTTCTATTCATTGGAATTCTAATCTTCGCATCGGTAACCCTCTTAAACTCTCGAAATTATTTTGTCTTCCGTCCAAAATCCGGTTTTAACCACGGCCCCTGTTTTTATGTTAAAATAATATTTATACTCAATCACCTATTTCTTAACCTCATATCAATTACATTTAAGTGCGCTCCATCTACGATTTGAACTCAACATTTCACCATTGGATTTACTTCACTTTGAACACTTTCTCCATACTGCCTCTACGAAAAAAATATTTTCGCCTTCTTCAAAATCTCTTTTTCATTGGACACTTTTTCAACGGACAATTACCATTTGGAAAAACCACATATCTTTTTTACACGAACTCTTTTCACTCCATTTTTAATAATATTTTTTCAAATGTTTGAACCTTGGCTTTTCCACAGCCAACTTATCTATCTGTACATCTCCTTTGATGATAAGATTTCGATATTTGAAAAGCCTTGGCTTAAGGATAGAATAATACACATTAGTTTATTACAGAATATATCTTGCATTGAACAATCGAAGTTTGAAATAAACCTGGACATTCGTACATGTTTATCACTCTTATTTCTTCTATCTTTATATATATATATATATATATATATATATATATATATATATATATATATATATATATATATGAGAGAGAGAGAGATGAGAGAGAAAGAGAGTGCACATATTAGCTTCTTACAATATCGAGCACTCTAATTTAAGACGGTTTAAACTCATGACATAAGAAAAGAATCGGATTTGTATTCTGTATGATTAGATCTCAGTTTTTAACAGCTGTTGATCGATAATATCGACATGCCAGTGTCGCAGATTATATACATGTATGCACAAATAAATAAAATAATCATATATATATATATATATGTATATATATATATATATATATATATATATATATATATATATAAGCTCTATTTGATATTGAGCACTCCTTGTTAACCCGGTTGAGATTATTTAGATTTTTATCTTGTGGATGTTTACGTTACCTGGATTACTATATATATATATATATATATATATATATATATATATATATATATATATATATAGGGTGTATGTATCAGGTTATATTAAAAAGAAATCAATAAAATGCTCGATCGCAAAGGAGTTGGAGTTAATATAATTGATATGTAACATATAGTTTTCCAATAAATTATATATATATATATATATATATATATATATATATATATATATATATATATATATATATATATGTGTGTGTGTGTGTGTGTGTGTGTGTGCTTCTAAAGAATACTGGATAGAGAGTAATAAACAAAACAGTGAGTTGCAGTTTTTTGAACTTCATTTGGTTTTGATTTGATTTTCTCAATGGCCGACGCTTGGATTTCTATTACTAATAGAGATTTGGTATCTGCCTGTCTAATTCCGACACTAGACTATTGCTTCTACAAATTGTACTATTGTGCAATCTCTTGATACTCAATTCAGTTTACTATACTAGTTCTGACTAATGTACCATCTTCAATACTCTATTCCGGAGGAAATGTATTGCCTGTTCTATTTGTATGAAACCATCCTCCCAAGCAATGACTCCTCTTTTGGATGGATGGAGGTAGTTTAGTATTTGTTCTGATGTTATGAAACTATTCTTCTAGGAATTCCTCTCTCCTGTGGGGGCGAGTTAGTGTAGCATCTGTTCGTTCGTCATTATACGATCACCCAGGCATTATCTCCTCATTTTCTTGTGGGTGCTGGTATTGTATTATTTGTTCTGTTGGAACAAAACCATCCTCGTTGGCATAAACGTGTTCTTTTTTATTGAGCAGACGAGTAGAGATACATATCATCTGTTTTCATGCGGTCATCTCCCAATATATTATCTATTTCTTTGCAGGGTGTTGTAGTATATGTTCGTTCCTTATAATACTATCCCCCAGGCATTATCTCCTCCCTTTTTAAGTTTTAAGAGGTGGAATTGGGATTTGTTTACATGATATTATCATCATAGGCATTACTTTCTCCTTTGTTACTGGTTTGTGTAGTATCTGTCTTGTTGTCACGAGAACATCCTCCCAGGCATTACCTCCTCCTTTATAGGGAGTGTAGTATTTGTCCTTTTGTCATGGGAACATCATCACAGGCGTTACCTCTTTCTTTAGGGGTAGTGTAGTATGTGTTCTGTTGTCAAGAAACCGGCCTTCCAGGTCTATCTGTCGCTTTGATGTGTGGTCGAGTACAATAACACGTAATTATCACAGTCTGCCGTTCATTAGTAAACTTACGTTATATATAAGAAAGGGTATTTAGACATATTTTAAACTATTTTTTCGTAATAGTATTATTTTTTAAACCATAACAATGTGTAGTGTTAAAATAAATAAAATTTGTTTTAATCTGAACTTTCGAGAAATACAATTCTCCTTGTCAAAGTAGTGTTTTCCTTTTCTTTTTCTTCATCCTCCGATGGTAATGGACTTTTGGGTCAGAAAATCACTTTATGTCTATAAGCGAGGCTACGCTAATTTGAACTAGAAAGGGTTTAGTATTTAGAGCAAAAAAAGAAGAAACACTTCTTTGATATAGAGAATTGTATTTCTCAAAAGCTAAGATTAAAATACATTTTATTTATTTTAACACTACACATTTTTATGTTTTTTTCAAAAATATAATACTATTACGAAACAATGGTTTAAAAAATATTTCTAAATACCCTTTCTAATTCAAATTGGCGTAACCTCGCCTGCAGACATGACGTGATTTTATTTATTTTAACACCACACATTGTTTTTTATGAAAAAAATATAACATAATATAACACACACATATATATATATATATATATATATATATATATATATATATATATATATATATATACACTAGCAAATACATGCGATCAGAGGGAACATTTTATTTTTTAGTAAATATAATACACCATAGAAACATAAATTAGTCACTCCATTGGGATATGTAAATATGTTTTATGTACCGAATCTCTTCGAGGGGAAACAACCCAAATATTAAGTGTGTATAAAACCTTATTTAAACATCACTACGTAGTTACCAAGTTAATGATAAAAGTCAAACGTTTCTTGAACAACTTGGTCGATTCACATTTATCGGTTAAATATTTAGATGTTAAATCCAGTGTCTTTTTTAACATAATGTTATAACAAAGTTTGTACACAGTATGGAGACAACAGACGACAAGAATTCAGTATTGTTTAATTAGCAAACACCGAAGTCTAGAAGATACGGATATAATTACAGACTATTCTTGTTGTTGATGTCATTTAGCCAGCTTATCGTTAGGGAAATTGTTTAGAAACGCCCTTAAGGCAGTTCACCTCTTCATAGCAAGTCCGATGTGCTCTCGGTCAACAAAGAGTTTTATCTTTACAAAAATAAATAATTGTTAAATCCTACAGAGTGACGTTAAAGTAATACAACCCTTCACAGACGTAAAGGGTTTGTTTTTTTAATTGTAACTTCATAAAATCGTATTTGTTTTAACAACAACATATATTCCTTTCCTGAGACCAAGATAAAAATTGTAGGCTAGCAAAATAAAAATAAAATTATTTTTCCATTATCACGGATGATATTTAAGTAAGGGAGTATTATAGAAAACATATACAAGTATAAATATTGGAAAAACAGGGATACATCGACGGTGTTACAATAAGGTTTTACTTAATAACAGAATTGATAGACTCTAAATTGAGGCGATTTCTTTACTAATCAGTAACGGTTTATCAATGCCTGACTACACAGGTTTCACGAACGTTTTCGATTCTTCGTCGAATCATCCTCAGGTTTCAAAGGCAAATGAACAAAAAAGCTGGAGAAAGAAGAGATTTTTTTAAATACGGCGGAGAAACGCGCAGAGACCGTTTTCACATTGTTCCGGGAAGTCGTTGACGATTTAGATTCAGCAACACTGGATGGCATCACAGAACTACATCGCATTACGTTAAGCATTTTCATATGTTACCACTGGTTTCATATGTAATGTTATTAATTTTAGGTTGTTGTGTTTTTTATGTAGATAGCATTTGTTTATTTTTTTGATTTTAATACAAAAATGACCATCAGAAAAATCAAAAAAATCAAAACGGTATAATCAAACAGACGAATTCTGTAAATGTTAACAGTGTGTGCATATATATATATATATATATATATATATATATATATATATATATATATATATACATAGGAAAAAATAAGTTTCTCTACAACAGGCTTTTTAACTTTTTCTCTGACTTTTTGTAAGACGTGTTGCTAATGGCGCTGATGAAGTGACGTTTTGGATTAGCTTTATTAATTTATATAATAAGATGAAATTAAGTATTTCCAAACTGTTTTGGAAACAATCGTACGCCATACTGGACTTGATGTTCTAATTCTTGGTACAATTGTAATGTGTTAATTCATTTAATATATATATATATATTTAAATGTGATTTTATGAAGGCTTACCAAAGCATTCCTTTCAGGACACCAATGATAACCATTTAAGATGTTTTCTTACAAATATTATTTATTCAAATTAAATGTTAAATTGAATTAATAATATTTGTAAGAAAAATATTTATCTATATATATATATATATATATATATACATACATAAAATGTTATAAGGAGATATCATTTTTTATGTATGAATTTTCTGCATTTACTTCAACAGTGCTCGATACATAAGTAGAGCTAGGTAGTAAGCTATGAAAATATATTTATGGCAATTAAGCTACACAGATGCTCCCGCGTTTCATCCCCGGGGGGAATCTTCAAGCAATATATATATATATATATAGATATATATATATATATATATATATATATTAAATATTTTTCTCTATAACGAGCTTTTTACTTTTTTCTCTGACTTTCTGTAAGACGTGTTGCTAAAGGCGCTGATGAAGTGACGTTTTGGATTAGCTTTATCAATTTATAAAATAAAATAAAGTATTTCCAAACTGTTTTGGAAACGATCGTACGTCATACTTGACTTGATGTTCTAATTCTTGGAACAATTGTAATGTTTTTATTCATTGAATGTTTATATATATATATATATATATATATATATATATATATATATATATATATATATATTATTATTATTATTATTTTTATTTACACAGACATGTACAAAATCTGCGACACTGGCATGTCGATGTTATCGATCAACATTTATTATAAAGTGAGATCTAATCAGGCAGAGTTAGAATCCGATTTTAACCTTAGATCATATTTGGAAAGAATGATCTAAGGTTAAGATCGAATTCTAACTATGCCTGATGAGATCTCAGTTTATAATAGCTGTTGATCGATGACATCGACATGCCATTGTCGCAGATTTTGTACATGTCTGTGTAAATAAAAATAATCATACATAAAAGCTCTATTTGATATTGAGCACTTTTTTATAAACCCGGTTGAAATTCTTTGAATTACTACCCTGTGGATGGTTTACCTGGATTATCTATCTATCTATCTATCTATCTATCTATCTATATATATATATATATATATATATATATATATATATATATATACTAGCGGGGGTCTCTGATAGAAGAGTTAAAAAGTGTATGCAATTCTTTTTTTAATTCTCCTCCTCTGCTTTTCTACATATTTCCATTCAATTCTCTCCCTATCTCTCTATCCTTCCCCTCAAATTCTATCTCCCCCTTACATTCCCTTTCTCACCCCATAATGTAACTCATTTCTATGATATACATTTCCGGCGATGCACATCATCAAAATAATAGTCACATAAGATGTGAGGTAAGTAGTACTTTTCATTTTTATTTCCTTCTCTATGTACTGTTTATTTCTTCTTTTTTTCCCTCTTTTTCTTTTTCTTCTTCTTCGTCTTCTTAAACTTCTTTTTCTGAGGATTGTTTTGATTGGTGTAATACCTTTCCATTGCCACCCCCCCCATCGAAATCGTTTAACCAGAATCCAAATCCGCTAGACCTATTGTGTTCAATTGCGCACTAGTGCCATTGTAAAACGTATAAATCCAATTTACCCCCCTAGATATGGATAGAATAGAACTTATGTTAACGTAATTGTATACAATAACTGTGTATCAAACTAGTTGTTCAGAAAGAGTTGATGTGATTTATCTTCCTTCCACAGCGGTAAGATGTGACACAAGTTCGAGAAAGTGGGATTTGAAAAGCAAGCGCCCGAGAAGGTGAGCACTCTGGCCTAAAAAAAAAATGCCTGGGCAGCCCTGTCGGCATTCCCCGGTAGGGATGCCTTAGGCAGTAAGCGGTAAACTTACTCCACCCAAAGAGGGGAGGCAGAGTCTGTGAGGGTGGACCTCCTAGAACTACACAGGACAAACCCACAGACCGGCGGAATCAAGCCCCGAAGGCCACGACAACATCGGTCTATAGGGTGTAGTATCCATCGGAACAGATAATACACTTTGATCTTAGCCAAAAAGGCCAAGTTATAGACAAACTCTTCTTCTTCTTCTTCTTAATCATGATCATCATTATCATCATGATCATCATGATGATGATCATCATCGTCGTCGTCGTTGTCGTCGTCGTCGTCGTCGTCGTCGTTGTCATAATCGCGTGTCTTACACTTAGTTTTCGTGACTATATTCCTCATTGTTCCAGAAGTTAGCATTGAAGTGTTTCCACCAACAATATGACCAAACAGGAAACTGCATTTCCGGTAATTGCCGGAAGTGATCTTTCCTCTTCAATCGAAGGCCAGGAGCCATATTTGTTGTTGGTTTTTTTATGTGCGCGGAAGACTTTCACAAAACCGGCGACTGCGACTTGCCCGTATCGGCTACTCGCCATTTTTGTAAATGGGCGGTGGGGTGTAAGAAAGGATAGTAATGGATCAACAGGAAAAGAATACCGTCATGTTCCAAGCCGAAGATAAAAATGGTGTTACTGAACAACAATGACTAATGTTTTGTATTGTTTTGCGTGTCATTTTGTGATTTACCCATTCATTTCTATAAAGATTAAAAAAAACAGATTCTTTACGTTTACTGTGTCACTTTTAACAGAACTTTCCCTTTTTTCCGACAGTCAGTTGTGGATCGAGAGTTTCACCAACGTTTCCGGTTTACTGCGAATAAGAAGGAAAAAATACATGTGGTTTCTTGTTATTTAAGGTCGTACTGCTTTTATTGTAATTTGTTTTAACTGCTGTTTTTTTACTTTATCTGGTTCGTTTTTCGTGTTTATTTTCTCATTTCTGTTCCATGGGGATCTCCTTCTCGGAACAAAGGAAAATACTAAGAAAAAAAAACAATTGGTGTCGTTCAAGTTGCCTTAAGCTAATCAATAGTAGTTTTACAGTTAAGGCATCAAAAAACATTCAGCTATCTAGTAAAAAAATTAACGTCTGTCACTTAGCGTAAAGCATTGATCTTTGTAAGCGAAATGAGCCTTCTAGACAGTCGGTAATGTAAACAAATGTAAAAACTTCATAATTTCACTTAATTCTCTGACGAGTTTATATTGTATAGTAAGACATCACCAATGCTGACTGAATGGTCAGTTTTCGAATCTCAGTTTAGAAACACTCGCCAGATCTCAATGTCTCGACATTCTTCTTTTTTGCGTGTCTTTGAAGTGTCATGTGGTCATATGACAGTTTCCCACTTTTTTTATGCAGTCTTTGCAATAGTGTTATACTCTGCCAGATCTTTCAAGCTACACCGGTTTGGCAGTAGGGAGCAGACCAAGCAGTGTTGCGTAGTATTGTCCTCTTCTCTACATTCACAAATAGCTGGGTCCGTTTTATAGCCCCATCTACTCATAGCAACTTTTGATCGCCTCATTCCCGTTCTCAGTGGGTTTAGTGTTTTTCACTGGAGCCAGAGTGCCTCTTAACCGAGAGGGAGTTTCTCAGAAGCAAGGGTTCCCGTGTCATTATTAGGTGGGCATCTTCTAGCCGTTTCTTCCATAGCTGTAGTCTGGTCTCTTCCTGAAATGTTATTAGGTGTTTGACATGGCTGAGGAGGATTCCCATTGACTTCAGTCGTTAGGAGATGGCGTTCATCACTGATAGACTTTTGTTATCTCCACTCGGCTGGCAACTTCTCGCCTCACATCTGAAGAGTCAATGCCAGTGAGAAGGTGCAGGTTGTTCAGGTTAGTGGGCTTCAGATCAGGCTAGTGATCACGCGACATTGAAGAGCTGTGATAACTTTTTCTTCCGATTATCCGGCGTTGCTTAGGTTTAAAATGTGTTAACAGTTTGTGTTGAATTGTACCCAAGTCTTATTTTATTATTATAATACAATTATTTCGCAATCAATTAAATTACTACAAACCCTCCACAACTTGAAAAGCATAATAACTATTGAAATATTGCCCAAAACCCACGTCGGGCTTATGAAGAGTGTTCAATATTAAAAAGAGTTTTTATTTATAATATAATTATTTTTTATTTATATTTATTTTATGTTCTGTCCAAATATGACCTAAGGGAAGGATAATATTTTCCTTCTCCCTGATGAGATCTCAGTTTCTAACAGCTGTTGATCGACAAGATCGACATGAAAATGTTACAGATTGTGTACATGTCTGTATACATAAAAATAATTATAATATATATATATATATATATATATGTATATTTATATGACAGATAAATATTATTCTCCAGTGTTTACACTAATCTTAATATTCGTATAAAATAACGTCTCAATCAGAAGTAAGAAAGAAAAAAAGATAACGTCTTGAAGTTGAATTTTTAATATATATTGTTGTGAAGTGGTCCAACAGTAAAAAGAAGTCAAGTCGAGGTTGATTTAAGATAACAAGTGTATTAACATAAAAGGTACAAGGTAACGAAACTGACTGGCACTTGGCTAGACAGTTACAAGTCTGTCCTTTGTCTCTCCCCCGTGACTCTGGGGACTCGCACTATTTATAGTGACAACCGGTGTAGTTTCTCTTCTGTTAGAACGGCCGGTTTAACACCCCCCCCCTTGAAAATATCCTATCTGGAGATTAATCACGTTTTTGTTTGGGAATCACCATCATCAACTCAGTCGATTTCCGTTTTCTTTTTGATCTCTTAATCTCAGAAGCAGTCTCTGGTATGGGCACCTGAAAAGTATCAAACACTGTGTCCATGATGTCCTTCTCGGGCGATCTGGTCACCTCACTGTTCGAATATCTTTTCCGGATTTGGTTAGTGTGACGTTTGTGCACGAAATCTGGTCCCCTAATCATATAGACCATATTGCCTATTTGTTTATCCACAATGCCCGACTCCCAGAAAGTCCTATTGTTTCCGTAAATCTTATGAAAAACTTTTTCGCCAACTTTATACCGTTTTTTCGTTATCGTTTCTTTTAGGTTTGCCCTATCCTGGTTTGGTAACAACTTGTGGAAAATCGATCTAACCTTGCGTCCGAACATGACCTCAGCAGGTGTCTTCGACGTTTCGATGTTTGCATTCGGAGTGACTCTGTAAACTTGCAGAAACGGTTGGATTGACTTATCCGTCGGTTATCTACTAGCTTTTTTCAGAGCTCTCTTGAATGTGTCAACGAGACTCTCTGTCTGTCCATTGCTTCTTGGATGATATGGAGGGATTGTTATATGCTCGATGAGATGATCCTCCCAAAGGTGTTTAAATTCAGTAGACGTGAATTGAGTACCATTGTCGGTGACAATGCAGTCTACTACTCCAAACCTAGCAAATAGTTCGTATAGGAAGTTGATAGCTGCCTCAGATGTGGGGTTCTTGCATTTTAGTACTTCCGACCACTTAGCTAGGCTGTCTACAACAATGAGATAGTAGAACCAATCCAGTGGTCCCGCAAAGTCTAAGTGAATTCTAGACCAAGGTCGGTCTCGTTTAGTCCACGATCCGAATTGAGTCGGATGGGCTTTCATAGCTAAGGCGCATCCTCTACACTCTCTGACTTTTTCTTCGATATGCTTATCCATGTTTGTCCAGTAAACGAAAGAGCGCATAAGGCCTTTCATTTTCGATATGCCTGGATGTCCTACATGGAATTCCTTGTGCATTTTTTTCTGTAATGTCATAGGAATTACAACCCTGTCGCTATATGACAGGACGTTGTCGCAAATTGAATAAATTCCATCATCTAGTTGGCTATTGTTGATTTTTTCTTTCGTGCTTATGATACATTCGTCCACCTTTGCCTTACTCTTAATCTCATCAAGCGTTCCTGGAAGTTCTCTTATTGTGTCACATAACGTATTGTTTACTTGAGCTTCCGCTTGAATGGCTGCTATCACCATATCCTCCAATGGTTCTGACTGCTTAGGTATTAACCTTGATAACCCGTCTGCATGACCAAATTTCTTAGATGGTACATACTCCATTTGAAAATTGTTGTTCAGAAGAATGGTACCCGATCTTTGGAGTCTATTCGCGGTATGTTGTGGTAGTCCCTCTTTCGATCCGAAAATCGTTAATAAGGCTTTGTAATCTGTTTGTAACAGAAATTGTTCAGGAAACGATTACATTTCTTTACCACAAATATAATGCTTAGAGCATCTTTCTCAATTTGAGCGTATTTTTTTCGGTTGGTAGAAGTGTCCGGAATGCATGGGCTATGGGTTTTAATTTTTCTATCATCCATTTTGTGCAATATGCATGCTCTTATGCTATAGTTGCTGGTATCGCTTGCAACTACAATATCACGCTTGGGATTATAATGTGCCAGAAACAAGTCAGACGTTAAGATATCTTTAATTTTCTAAAACACTTTTTCGCACTCTTGCGTCCAGACCCATTTTTTGTCCTCCCTTAACAGTTCATTTAAGGGTGATCTTAGTTCATGCATGTTTGGTACGGACACATTGTAGTAATTCGCCAACCCTAAAAAGCTTTGTAGAGACGCAATATTTTTCGGGGCAGGCATGTTCCTTATCGCCAGTGCCCTATCTGGATCTGGCCTTCTTCCTTGCTCATCGATGATTTGTCCTAAGTATTTTATTTTTCCATGAAAAAAGTACATTTCTCATCTCTGGATTTTTTTTGAATACTTGGTTTACATGAGTCTTGTGTTGTTCTTTGCAAACGCTATTCATTAACACATCGTCCAGGTACCCTACTGCGAAATCCATCACACTTAACATCATGTTCATAATTTGTTGAAAAATCGCAGGAGCGACCTTGACCCCAAAAGGAAGTCGGTTAAATTTGTATAATCCCTTATGGGTATTGATGCATAGCAGTTTTGAACACTCCTCATCGACAGGGATTTGAAGATAAGCGTCGCTGAGGTCGATTTTAGAAAAATATTTTCCTCCACTCAGTTTCGCAAATATTTCTTCAGGGCTCGGAAGAGGGTAATGGTGATCTTTTAATGCCTTGTTCAAGCCTGTGGAGAAGTCGGCACAAACCCGAATCTCCTTATTATTTTTCTTAACATAAACTGTAGGTGAAGCCCACTCACTGTGATCAATTTTTGAAATGACAGCCATGTTCTCGAGTCTTTCTAATTCACCGCCTATTTGCTCTATAGCGGCGTATGGAACAGTTATTTTCTTTCTGAACACAGGCAGTTCATTTGTTTTGACTTCAAACTTTGCTACCGCTTTTGTACACCTTCCAAGACCGCCTGAAAATACGTCTGAAAAATTCTCTTTTAATTCCCTCTTGAGTTTTTCCTCCTCCACATTCGAATCCTCAACCTTTTGGCAAAAGGAGCTTAAAGGCAGATCCCATAGTCTAAACTTTTCAATTAGATCAGTTCCAAAAAGGTTATTCGATTTTCACATAACAAAAATGTTGGCTTTTCGGTCTTATTCTGGAAAGAAATATTCGTCAATAATTTCCCTTCGAAGGTTATTCTTCACCACTGACGCTTCTCGTCGTTTTTTGTGATTTGATCATAGTGAGTCTCCCAAGCTTCTTCCATGTCTGTACATTAATGATGGAAATGTCAGACCCACTATCAAGCTGTAGTCTTACCTTTTTTTAAGCATTTTGACCTGTACATATTTCCGGATACTTTGTTAGTCAGGTTCTATTTTTGTCAGTTTAATGGCTGTCTTTCTACCAGATTTTTCCTACAACGTGATACCTTATGCCCTTTCTGGTGGCAGTTGTCACATTGTTTGAATATGTAGGGACACTCATTGTACCAATGGTTATCTCCACATCTCCAATACGGTCCAGGTGGATCTTTTCCATGTGTTTTCTTCTGGTTATTCATTGAAGTCAATTTTTTCTTCTGATGGATCTTTTAAATATGCGACACTCCGTTTTCCTCTATGTCACGACTGCCCTGTTTCAACGCAACAAAACGTTCACAGTCTTCCGCTAAGTTTTGTATTGTTAGAAATGGCTCATTTTCGAGTTAATTTAAAACACGACGTCTGATTTCAGAGTCTTTATTTAAGACCAGACCTTGCATGAATATTAAACATTTGAAATTATCCGATGATAATTCCTCTAATTAAAAATGGTCGCAAAGTTTATTTACTATACTTGCATACGTAATGTAGTCGTCTTCCTCTCTTCTAGTTACATTCATACACTTATATCTCCTGTGGAAAAGAGTTTTCTTGTAGAAAACAGTTCTGTTAGTAAAGTAACTGCCTCCTGGAAGTTCAACTCACTGGTCTTTTTTGGAAGGATGAAATTCACGAACTTTGTATGCTCGGCAGCTCTTAATTTTCTTAGCAAAAATCTAACTTTTTTAGAGTCTGTCCATGTACTGCAGTCCGATACAAAAATATCCTCATATCTTCTATAGAAGTGAGCAAAAGTTACATCATCTTCTGGATTGTAATTGAAAATTTCGAATACGCTCCACACAGCCCTCTGGGAGAATGCATTATGATTCTCGTTTGCTTTCGTTAACTGTGTTGCCTCCAGAAATTTTCTCTGTTCCTCCTGTGTTTTTATCAAGAGTTCTTCGAAGTGTTTCTGCTGTTGTAGCAGTTTTTCTTGGAATCTTTCTTCTCGTGTTGTCGCCAGCTCTTTTTGTTCAGCATGCATTTTTCTTTGGGCTTTTTGCTGTTCCAACAACTCTCTTTTACATTTCTCCTCAATTTCAATTTGTTTTCTTTGAAGTTCCATTTGTTGTTCAACTTGCTGTCTTTGTAACGTAACATTTTGTTCCGTTTGGAATTTAACTAATTGAAAAAGAGAATCTTTGAATTCAGCGTCCATCATTCACGAATTCAAATTATGCACCACACAATTTACACTTGTAAAAAAAACAGTTTTCCCCACAACGTGCTTAATATAATTAGTTTACTCAACAAACACACAAAGCAAGAAATATTATTTCTAAGCAAAAACAAAATTCAATCCCAGTTCTTTTGTTTGAAAAACAAAACTGAGGAAAAAAATCCTTTTTTTTTTATATGTGTAACGTAGTTTTACAAAACCAAGTCCGTCGCTATAAGCCTAATAAGAAGAGTTTCATGGGAAATCTTTTTAATCCCTTTGCATTTTGCAAAAATGCGACTTGCTTATATAAGTTCTTTTTAGAAGCACAAATGACTTACGCGAATATATATTTTTCACTGCGCGTCCTTCTTTGCTCTCGACAATTCTGTGGTAGACCGTTTTAATAAATAGTCAATCTGGATCTTGCTCAAATATCAGATGTTGTCCTAATAATAACGACAAACTTACATAATATCTGTAATAGTTTACTCGGATAACATTTATCTTAACGAGTCAGTGAACTTGAAGAGAAAAAAAAATAAAGGTGTCAGTGTATTCAAATATTTTAATAATTGAAAATGTCTTTCGCTTTTTCTAGTTTTCGGTTTTGGTAGCAAGTTTTGAGTTTGTGTTTTTTTTTGTTTTTTTTTTCGACGCTTAACTACTTTTGAATCCAGATATCTGTTTGAAAAGACGAAGATGTTTTTCCGTGAAGATCTTGCGAATCCTTGTATATCAATCACTTTGAGTAATTTTCTGCAGTGATATCGTTTCGATTTCTCGTCGCCAATCCGTTGTGAAGTAGTCCAACAGTAAAAAGAAGTCAAGTCGAGGTTGGTTAAAGATAACAAGTGTATTAACATAAAAGGTACAAGGTAAGGAAACTGACTGGCACTTGGCTAGACAGTTACAAGTCTGTCCTTTTTCTCTCAATATTTATTTGTACAATTAAAAAAATCATACAAAATGCGGCACAAGGCCAAAGAAAGGGGAAGGGGAAGCGATCGGTCCGATTCTAACTTTTTAACCTAGCTAGTTCCATGCAGGACCATCATTCACCAAAATACCACCTTTATACTGTACATCGTTCTCCAATCACCAAAAGAAATCACTCTATGAATAACCTAATTAAAACCCATATTTACAAATATGCAACGGGGGGGGGGGATATGATAAAACACTATGTACAAAAACAATAAATGAGAATATATACAATGAAAAAAAGTTAGTAAAAGACCCCCTGTTACTAAGATGTGGCAGATGCGCAGATTTGCCAGTCGAAACGAAAAACTCGTAAAAAGGTTTGATGCAGGCCCCAACGCTTTATTAACAACACCTCCTTCGAAAATTCCGAAGGGTGACTTGCATCCTGACAAATCTAGTGCTCTATCACCTAGATGGGGACGGGCTGAAAAAAGAAAAAAAAGGGCCATAATAAAATCATTCACACCCTAGCAAAGTTATTAAACTAATAATAACTAAAAAACTGTCCTAGTCTTAACTTATCTAACAAAAGTCAATGTTCGGTTTTGACCCTAAATCCACTACCTAAGCTACGTCTAAATACCACTCTTTTCTAGCACCAGTCACTCTACACAGTTGTGCACCTCACACCCACCTTTCACCAAAATCTGTCGAAGAGAGTCTCACTCTCTCGGCCTTAATGCGAGCTTTCAGGTAATATTTGAAAATTGTAATAAGGTCAAGAGGAGCGTAGGTTTCAGCTCCGTAGACTGTCTGCATTCGAGTCTTCCATATCGTATCTCTCATGACTGCTAGTAAGCTTTAAAATAAAAATCGTTTTATCCTATCATTTGTCGGAGCCCAGTTGCTACATACATTAATAGGTTCCAGGTTGAAAGTGGATACGTCAAGAATGCGAACCATGAATCCAGAAACAAGCCCAATCAGCGGCACGACTATACGGCAAGTAACGAAGGCATGAACCAAGGTCTCATTCTCGTCACCACACCTAAGACAAGTCGGCGAATTTGCCAAGCGAGCTGGATGAAGCCTCCTCTGGACCCAAGGGGCATTTCTTATCATCAGCCAGATCAACGATGCCACGTCATTATCAAAGCACCTTAACCCAGGCGCCCAAGGCCAGATTGAGCGTAGCTCCCCCCTCGACAAACCGAGCCCCTTAATCCTAACATCTCGAAAGGTTCCCTCTCACCATGACTCGATATATTGCCTTCTGGGACAACAGCAGGGTGTCAGAGAGGCTTTCTTTCACCCTTGAGAAAAATCTCAAAGCGCATCTACATTCGCGAAAAAAATGAACACTCACCTCGGGGCAACCTGTGTGCCTCCCCCTCGTCCAAGTGCACACTTTTAAAAGCAGGGAATGCTTTCTTGGTGTCTTCCATCCAGAAGACACCGCTTCCGTCAGTTTGTGACCTCATTCGATCTAGGTAGAATAGTCTCAATGTGTGCTGACGGATTTCTATACATGGCATACCTAGACCGCCTTAAGAAGGATGGAGATAACAAATCTCGCGACGGACCATAGGGGGCTTACCAAGCCATAAGAACTTGAAAAGAAACCGCTGCATATCCAGCAGTGTATCCGACGGGAGTGGGAGTATCGATAGACGATATAGGATGATCGGGTAGATGTGTGAGCAACACACTTTCGATCTCCCCTTTAATGAAAGATTTCTACGGGCCCACAGACTAGCTGCGCCCCGAATCGCTTTCAATACTTTCGACCAATTTTTTTCCAGCTGAAGATCAGGACCGAACCAGACGCCAAGTAGCTTGCAAGGCCCGTCTGTACAGCTGAAGGGCCCCTGAAAGGAACACCCTTCCAGGCGCCGATGCGCAAGCCAATAGACTTCTCGCAGTAAATGTTGGCCCCTGTTATCGTTTCATACAATCTGACTTCTCTGTCGACGATGCTTATCTTGGCACTGCTCGTTACAAGCACATTCAAATCGTCGGCAAAGGCGGAGTACTTTAACCTGGTACAACCACAGTCCAACAAACCGGCTTCCTACCTGCCACAATTATCGGAAGTTTGTCTTCGCTTATATTAATAAAATGGGGCATGGAGTCAAATCCTGACTTATTAAGGTAAATGTCGAAGTTCCAAACCCTGGCATACTCGTCACAATTAACTGATGTAATTTGTCCAAATTGTAGTAAGAACGCTCCCATATGTTCCCCATCCACGTGGAATGGCACGTTGAAGATGGTTACAGCTGTTCTTCGTTTCCCTATATATTCGGTTCTTAATATGTAATCTTGAGTTATTATTTCGGTCTGGGATAATTTTTGACAAGTCTCCTCATTGGGGAATAAGGTGTTCAGGTGTTATAACCTTTAGTACGAATAATTCTTTGGGGTTTAAACCCGGCTGTTGCCAATAATTTGCAGATTAAATCCGCCGTCGCTCTGATTTTTTTCTTGATTTTTTTGTCAACGACAAACATGATTACACTTCTTTTTTTAATTTCTTCAAGTTTAGGTACACCCACGAGAAGGCCGTCATTTGCCACCAAGTGAGCATACTTTTTGGCTTTTTCAATAAATTGATCAATATCAATAACTATTTTGGGGGTCTAACCCATTCTGTGTTAACTTCGGTCTCCATTTTATCATTTGGTTTAGAGATCGTAGCTGCCGCCATGATAGAAAAAAAACAGGGAGGGGGGGGAAGAAAAAAAAATTAAGTGGGGGAAAAAAAGAAAAAAAAAACAACTTAACGTGTAACAATAAAAGTCAATAACAACAACAGGCACAAATAACGGGAATTAACAACAATAGTTTAATCAGGGTGAAAAAAAACGCGAAAAGAGAAAAAGAAAAACACACACCTTTAAACTTGCCAAAAAATCGTAAATCGCAAAGAATCAGAAACAACCTTTGTCTGTCCTTTTTTCTTACTGGTGACTCGCACTATTTATAGTGAGAACCGGTGTAGTTACTCGTCTGTTAGAACGGCCGGTGTAATATATTTATATATATATATATATACATATATATATACATATATATATATATATATAAGTTATGTATATGTTTATATATTTATATGTACAGTATTCACTCATAAACTAATTAACTGATCATTATCACTTCTGGAACATAGCAGTAATCTGTGAGTGGTCGTAATGTGGGATATTATTCAAATGAGTTAAACGCATGTGGAAGTATTTCGTGAAAACTCAGGAATCTCCGATTTTTTGTGAAATATTTACAATAGGTATTAGACATCAATTAATAAATATTTTCTAGATTTCAGTTTCTATAGAATATTTGAAAGTCATTTGAAGGGTTATGATATAAGTACAACCTATATATCTTTGTAGAAGATCATTTTTAATCAATAATAATGATCAATTGATAACACTTAAACTCTCAAATATTTTATGTGTCCTTGGCTCTGCATAAGATATTGTTGAGCTATGTATTCTCACAAATATATTTGATAATACTGATACCGACTCATGTAGAGATGACAGATTGCCTATTATAAGGGATTTCAACAAGGTCATCGTCAAAATTTTCAAAATATCATACATAGGGAAAAGAACAAAAATAGGCTGAATAGTCTGCGTATTAGCTAACTGTTACACAGGAGAAACTACACCGGTTGTCACTATAAATAGTGCGAGTCACCAGAGACACTGAAGACAAAGCACAGTCTTGTAACTGTCTAGACAAGAGCTAGTCCCTTTCTTACTTTGTTAATACACTTGTTAAACCAACCCTCGACTTGACTTCCTTTACAACACTAACATAACAAATAATTTACATTTCAAATGCCACTCTTGACGTAAATAATAAATACACACGAGCGATAACACTAATCTAATATACGTGAACCCAAATTCGAACAATCCTCTATCAAAAAAGTATTTAACATTTACAACACAACCCTAAATAATAGTAAGTATAATATAATCGAGATTAAATATAAGCTACAAAAGATGAATAAAAATAAAAGAAAGAGGAAAATCGTCTAGTTCAAGCCACCTTATAACCAGATGCTAAAAATTAAACTTGGCAACGAGTTCCTAAATCTTATCGGAAAACATTTACCCGTAACTAATACTTTACACATAATATTAAATAAAACTACTTTAAAAATGCCTTACAGTTTCTGTAAGAACTTAGAAATGATAATCAAATGAGTAAAGTAGGAAAAGAGAAAGATTGCCTACAAATAATGATGAATATAACATTGACAATAACATTACATTGAACTATAATATGATCACTTGAAATAGTTATAACGTAAACTATAAGGCCAATCACCCAAATATAAATAAGAAAGTTTATAAAAAAGAAACAATCTAACTGTAGAACTGGTGCATTTTGTGCACGACACAATATCTGCTTAAGCATAGGCATCGTTTATCAAGCGACAGTATTTAAATATGAAAACTCGGATGACAAAAAATAGAGGAAAACCTACGTGGAAATTTAAAACTAGGTATAATAACCACAAACTCAAATTTAATAGCAAAAAACATCGATTCAAATAATCACTAGAGAACCATAAAATTGATGGTCCAACCCGTTGGAGAATAATTACGATGGACCAGTACATGCAGACATTAGACAACCCGTGTAGATTATGTTTGAATGGGAAAATAAACATTTAAAATATTAAAGATCCCAAAAATTACTAAATTGTAGAAGCAAAATATCCACTAATTGTAGACAAAAATAAATAAATAAATTTAATTACATGATAACTATAGTTCAATAAATTAATAAATAAAACAAAGTAAAAAATCTTTAAAATAACGAGTAACAAAATAATTAGATAATATAATTATTCCAGTCGTTAAAATAATGGTACCTATTAATTTAAACAATTTGAAAACCAATGACATACAAAGGCGTTTGTTTGAGAGGAGTTCGGCCATTGGCCAATGGAAATAATAAATCAAGAGGATGTAATAATGATAACGAATCTGATTGGTTAGGTAGCTAGGGTAAACAATATTTTTTAAAAAATCCGCGAATTTAGCCTGATGATTTCTTGCGGGAATTAAACATGGACACCTCTTTGTAGCTTACTTGCCATAGATATATTTTTGGACTACTACTAAGCTCTACTAATGGATTAAGCACTGCTGAAGTAAATATGGAATATGTATATATATATATATATATATATATATATATATATATATATGTATGATGAGTCAATGAAAAATAATTAGACCTGCAAATGGAAGCAAATCAATATCTTCAGTTGGTCAGAACAAGGAACATTTAGTAAATAAAAATATTTATTCGTCTTCTCTTTCAATTTCATTCCTTAAGCCAGGCTTTTCAAAGATTAAAATCTTATCATCAGAGGAGGTGGTGATTGATAAGTTGACAGATAAGGACAGTCAAAATTCGAAATTTGAAAAAGGTTTTTTTTTTAGTTTTAAAAGTTCAAACGGGTATGTTTCAATGTAAATAGAAGTCACCAAAAACGGAAATCCAAGTAGTATGGGGTTCAAATGTAATTGGTAAATCCAGAGGAATCTGTGTGAAAATCCAACGACGACGATTCCACCCAAGCTCGCAGATCTTAGAGGGGAGGATTAGACAAAATTATCCATGTCAAGAAAACGCGATTCTTCCTGTTTTCAAACAAGTAGATCCAAAGACAATAAATATATATTAACAACCTATTTACATGTGCCCCTATTTTAAAAACAATAGATATCTGTGCCGATTTTGTATATAAGCCAGTTATCGCTTCTTTCCATTACTGAAAGCATATTCGTGCAGTTGATGAAATTTGCGACTACATCCGTTGAATTCAGTTTCAACGATGTAACGTATAGGCAAATAGACGGCATATCTATGGGCTCAGTCCTAGGACCGACTATGGCGAATGTTTTTGTGGGTTTCTATGAGAAGGCTTTATTATCTGGACCCACTAAACCTTTAGTCTAATTCCAATATGTAGACGATACTTTTATCCTTTTTAATAATAAAATGGAGGCAAATACATTCTTCTCCTTACTCAATAAAATGCATCCCGCATTAAAATATACCTATGAAGGAGAGCGTAATTCCACTTTAGCTTTCCTCGATGTATTGGTAACAAAACCCCCATCGAGTTATCTTACATCAATTTACCGTAAACCTACATTTACAGGACGATATACTCGCTGGGATTGATTTTGTCTTAACAAACGAAAGGTAAACTTGATTTGGACATTAACACACAGATCACTTATGATTTGTTCAAAATCAAAATTGGACGAAAAAATTAAAACTATAACGAATACTTTGTCCAATAAAGGCTATCCTCTTGATGTGATTAGGGCAGTCATCAAAAGGAAAATAAATACTTTTTCTGAAATAAAACCAAATACGGTGACTAAATGTCCGATTTACATTCGTTTACCTTGGTTAGGCACAGTAAGTGAGAAATTCTCCAAGCAAATCAGCTCAGCAGTTGAAAATTGCTATTTTGCTTCGAATGTGCGTGTTGTGTTCTCTACAAAACCTTTATTGGCGTCCTCTTGAAAAGACGTTTTACCCCCCACACCATGAAAATAATGTAATTTATCATTTTAAATGTAGTTGCAGTGCTGTCTACGTGGGTAGGACGACATTAAGATTGGATCGTAGAGTCCAACAACGCATTCCGAGTAAGATTAGGAATGGAACCTTCCGATCAACGGACGTTCAAAATAACACATACGGGTCTTCCATTACAGACCATTTACTTAAATACCCGCCGTGCGATAGGAATTTTAGCATGAACTCCTTCACCATAATCAGTCATGCTCACTCATTATACCATCTAAAAATCTTGGAGACGATCCACGTTCGTCTAAAACGTCCCTCTCTTTATAAACAAAGGGAATGTCTATTAGGACTAAATGTGATCAGTCTCTAAGATTCATCCTCCATTGTACATATACCATAAAGCTATTTTCTTTTTCTTTACTCTCTCTATTCACCCCTTTTTTTAAATCCCTCGTTTTTTTTTAAATCCCTCGATAAATCCTTGATTAAGAGAGGGCGAAACTTGTCGGTTAATTTTTTTCTTTTTCTTTCTCTGGATTAACCTTTAATCATGAACGATAAAACTCATCTTTTCTTCATGCTTGCTATGATAAAATGTTGTACTCTCCAAAAAATTATGATATATATATATATATATATATATATATATATATATATATATATATATATATATATATATATAGTGAAGATAGTACTATGTTATATTTGGAGGGAATATTTTTTAAATTTAATAATTTTGTTACTTTTTTAATTCAATCATTCTGGAGAGCACATAATATCAAATAGTTGGATAGTTAGATTGGAGATGTGGGTGGACTAATAATATAGATATATGTTAAATAAACAACAATCGCACCATGAAAAGAGTCAATAATGGGACCTGAAGAAACAAAATATGTATGATAGCATAGAGAAAAAACAATTTTGCCAAGATCTTTGGAAAACACAAAACAATGTAGACATAGACACAACATAAAACTAAATTGATTACAAAAGTGGTTAAAAAGGGAGAAACATAAGAAATATAAAAGTATACAAAAATATATTTAGAGTTTTCGTAGCATTAATTAGTTAGAATAGTGAGTTCTCGTCAGTTGACTACCAGAGCGACTGTTTCGGGGATTTGAAGTAAAAATCATCTGGCTCCTCAAGCAGAACTACCACCCATACTTTGAAATCTTTAAAATACACTATATTATATCTTGAATGTCTAAAAATGTTGTTTATGCCCTTTTCAATGATATGCGAGGACACTTTGCTGATGGTCTCATCAGTAGAAGGTGTGATTTTGAATGGGCTTTACACTCACTGAACCGGATTTTTCTCTGTGAGGTTATCTCAAAGATGATTTCTATCAAAACAATTGTGAAACTGAAACGAGCCATCACAGCTGAAATCTGAGAAGTACTGAAGAGAGGAGTTATTGTTAATTTTACACGTCATGTCCAGGTGTGCTTATCATTGAACGGCGATAAAATAAAGACTGTTGGATATTCATGATTGGAAATTGAGGGCCAAGTCAGACATAGACTGAAATTTATTATATTGTAGAAAGGATTGTGAATTATCTTAACGATTCCATGGATCGAATTTTGCTGGTTCATCCTGTACTATAAAGACGCGTTTGGGCTTTGAATAAAAGAATTATTGACAGACTTCTTCAACTTTAAAGTGGACCTTGGGTTTACTTTCGGCAACCTCGTAACTCTCGCTTCCCTTATTTTTGCCATTTAGTCCTTTAACCCTCACATTCCATGAGCGATGTTTCTGACAAAGGAGGAAGAATTGAAGTTTTCTGGGTCGGAATCTATCAATCTAACACTTATCATTGGCTAGTTTTGTTTTACCTTGAAGTAGTACTTTTTGTAGTTCCTTACATAAAGTGGCTTCATGCCTTGTCTGGAGCGATGTCCTAAAAAGCAAAATCACAGACAAAAATCGAAACTAAATCAATAACAGACGAAACCTGCAACACCCGCAACCTGTTTATTAGTTTAACCGCATTACAACGTAATAAAATAGTTCTTTATTCTTATAATTTGGACCATACTGTCGCGTGTCGTGTGATTGACACAGTCGTGGAGTATCGTGTCGGCTAAGCCAGGTTCAAATCCCAGCGTCTCCTTTCTGATCGTTTATGCTCTAATAGTGTCGAATCATTTATAAACCCGCAATTTCCCAACATCTACGAATAAATAGCAACATATGTTCAATTAATCGCATATACTGAATCTCACACAATAGTTATTCCGTCCCTCCGTTAAATAAACTACAAACTTGCTTTTAAACCGTCCTGAAATCCTATGATAGAAGCTTCCATTAGCATTTTACAACTCTTCAGTTAAAGCAGCTTCCAAATCCCACGGTTCGTAGATGTCACCGTTTATTTAAGGTCTAAGTGTATGTGACTATTAAGCATGTTCAGGAAAATTATGAGACGAATATCATTTAAACAGATGGTTTATTCGAACTGCCAGAAATGGAAGAAAAACTATATTCGTTCTGAGCATGCGCATTCAAAGTGAACGCGGCCGCCATTACTTCAAGTTTCAATGAATGGATAAATGCACAGCAAAATGGACGTTTTCTTTTGTAAGATTTTTTTTCTTTAATTTCATGATTTATCACGAAATATTTCATTTTATAAAAAGAAAACTAAATGAGGAGGTTTTTATTTTATTTTTCTCTCGTGGTTTCTTTACGGGATATTTTTATCTCTTAAATCAATTCTTCCGATGTATGTGTCGTAAATCTGTTCAATCTAACTCCCGACAAAGTGTTTCGTCATTCTGTTTAGGTATGCTTTGATACTAGATGGAATATCCGTCCAAAGACGGGTTCAAAATAAATGTGGAATCTTTACTGACTGCAAAAGGGTGCGAAATCAGAACTGCACAAATATGGTTGTAGAGATTACACGAATTTCGAATTACACCGCTCATATTACACGGAAAAGTTATTGACCCTAAAAAGGTATTGACCCTAAAAAGTTAAAGATAATCGACAGGTCAGGATAGTCGAATATATGTGGCTCAACATCCAAAAAAATTAAGAACATCGGTATTATCCAGATCAAATTATTTTACCTAAGGTAGAGAACGACCACGGCTGTGAGTATTGATTTACTCCTCTCCAGGAGTTAGGCACAAGGCCAGTTTTTATCTTACTCCCACAAGTAAGATGTGATCCAAGGTCGGGTCGGGAAAGTGGGGTCTAAAAATTGCCTAGGCAGCTCCGTCGGCATTCCCGGTAGGGGCGCCTCAGACAGTAAGCAATAAACTTACTCCTCCCCAAAGAGGGGAGGCGAAGCCTGGGAGGGTGGACCTCCTAGAACTGCACAGAACAGACCCATAGACCGGCGTAAATCAAGCCCCGAAGGCCAAGACAATACCGGTCTATGGGGTGCAGTACCCATCGGAACAGATACTACACTTTGATCTTAGCCAAAAGGCCACGGCTGTGAGTATGAACAATGCTTTATATATGTAATGTATAATCTTATTTTTATGTTTTCGGTTTTACTTATATTTAGTAAGTTTCGGAATCTTTTAGATGAGGCTAGATGATTAGTATTATTCGGACTATTGTTCTCATCTTAGATGTTATTCTCACAACGTTTTGGCCAGTCTAACTTCTGACCTTTTTTAGGTGTATAGGAAATCTGTGTCGAACTCAGGGATCTGTACGGAATTTCGAACAGAACCCTTTATTTAATCAACGAGGGTATATTGTTCTCGTTCCGTCACCTATTATGGGGTAGAAGTCTTCAGCCATGACAGGGTAGACGTTTTAAGTAATTCGTAATTGTATTATTTGTATCGCCCGTATTGATTGATTATGGTTATTACTTAGCAGTTTAGCCGTTACTCTACAGGAACTTGCGGACCTGTGGCATAACGGATAAAGTGCTAAGTCACAGTCTTCTGGAGGTTGAAGTTTCGATACTAAGAACATATGACTGACAGAATGTAAGACAAGAAAACTTCCAAAATAACAGCAATACTCCGCATATACCAGCATTGCTTCCAACCGTCTTGTATTAAGCCATAACATTAAACTTAAGCTATGTCGGCTTTGGACAAATGTTGGACGTGATTGTCTTGTGGATTTTATTTGGCTTCAACTGCATGGCGATCTTGGGATTAAACTCCTGCAGCTGAAAGATGACTCACGTACATATTAGAAAATGGAAACGTTGACTATTCAAAAGATCGGGTTGATAATTGCAGAACCTTTAATTGTTTATAATTAATAGAGACGTTTCACGTTATAGAGGTTATACTTTTCATGTTATAGAGGTTATACTTTCCATGTTATAGAGGTTATACTTTTCATGTTATAGAGGCTATACTTTTCATGTTATAGAGGTTATACTTTTCATGTTATAGAGTTTATACTTTTCATGTTATAGAGGTTATACTTTTCATGTTAATAGCAGAATCCTTAATCGCTTATAATTAATAGAGACTTTTCATGTAAACCACAAATTAGTTAGCTTAACTCTAATTATTAAAAATGTACACTCTTTTTTACACGTGGTACTGTCTAATCATTCAGAAATGTTTATCCATCAAACACCATCATCTAATATAATTCCGGTTGTAAATTGCGCGACCATTGCTTCACTAGACACCAGGCATTCACAGATTATGCATTATTTCTCGCGATGTATGAAGTCCAATAATCGCACTATGTAGTTTAACAAACCTGGAGCCGGATAAGTGCAGTTATGGATTTCTCAAGATTTGCCTCACTATAAATAATAACTAGTGCCACTTTAAGATATACAGAATAATATCGTTGACAACCGCTCCTGTTAGATGAGTTAAACGACGTTGAGCCTAGCCAGTAGTAAATGGGAATACCATTTTGGAATTTGAAATGGCTCTGTGCTTATCTTGGTATTGTTTCCAGTCGACCTGAACTTTTTCTGCCAACTGGATTCAAGTAATTCAGATTCAGCGGGCACGGACCCCTAAAAACTGAACAAGGCATTTCCACTCTATTCTTTAATATTCGACCTTCCTCTTCCTCTATCGCAAGGAATCCGTTTTTTTTTACAATTCTTTTTCTTTCTCCTTACTTTCAATTATTTTGGAATGGCAAACAATTCTTTTGATTTTTATCCGAAGAATGTAGCATCTTTGTAAAAATCGAAATTAAAAATATACGACAATAAAATGCAGGTGTGCGGAAGACTAAAAAACAAAACCATTGGCAAAAATGAAGATAGAATCCAAACAAAATAGGATTGATTTTGTGTCGTTGCTTCAATTGGGATTGGTTCTTGTATTCTAAATCGTTTACGATGAGTTCCAGCGACTGAAGTCATCCAGACGGTGAAAAGTCGATTGAAAACGGGAATTAAAAAGAGATGACGAAAACAATAAAACTAAACTGGAATAGTAAGAAAACAAATCGAGAGATTAAACGCACTGATTATACGGAACGTTCATCACTGAACTAGGAACCCGTTCAATATTACAAGATCATTTAGAGAACGGATACGAATTCGTGTCTATTATTGAAAACATGAGATCTGATAAATTAGAAATCTACAACTTACTTACATTTTTAAACTTTTATAAAGGTAGACACATATGATAAAAATGCATTGCAGCTTTCGTTCTGTCTGTGTATCTGTGCAATTGAAAAAAAGTCCTGTACTAAAATCAAACGCAACTTTTCTGGAATAAGAATGAAGAATTAACCTCTGGTATATAGTTTGTATTAGAGTGTAATGTCTTGCACACACAGTCGCGTCTGACGTGGCCTGACTTATTTTTACAAGGGGATTCTAAATATGAAAGTACGTAATGTTCTTTAAATCGTTATACGTGACATTCCTTCTAATGCTTATGTGTCACGAAGTTATTATATTCGTTGATAGGATTCGCTTTTAACTCGTGAAGATCTCACGTTATATAAAAATGAAAATCGACACTTTGTATCGTTCAGCTATAATAGCAGTTGATCGTCTAGTAATTTTCGACAGTAATTCCCCTCAGTAGGTTATAACAAAAAGGATTTGATGTTGCTTACATTTATTGGTTTTTCACACACTCATTTTCTATTTACAGTGAGCCCCTACCAGAGCCCCACTAAGGGTCAAAAGTGCGTGGCTTTCGCTCAATAATGTGTAAATATTTACTCTGCCGTCGCTATTCGATCGACTGACTATTTATCAAAATATGTTTACTTTTACAAATTCCTTTCTTACCTACATAACATAATGTTTATTTTACAAATTTACCGAAATCACAAACTGTCAAAACAGACTCATCCTTGAATTCCAAATGCGACCGAGATCTGCATTTACATCTCTCATCTAAATTTGTATAGCCCACTTTTGTAACACATACAGCCGTGATCATTAATAGTTATCACATTATTATTATTATTATTATTATTATTATTATTATTATTATTATTATTATTATTATTATTATTATTATTATTATTATTATTATTATTATTAACGCACTAGGAGTTCTAACACAGGTCATCATTAGAAATTGTTAAATCCTGCTACTCTATGTGCTGTTTAGTGCTCTCTCCTCGGATTTCCAACCTCCTTAATCCTTTATGGCTATTTTGTATTGTTTCAGCTTAAAATTGGTACCATCACATTATGTGTATGTTATGTGGAGGCAAACGCACATGTATACACGCGGACCGCGGACCATAGCTGACCACACACATGCGCACACATGCAGACGGACATAGTGCCGACAAAGGCATAACATTTTAAGACCAACTTTAAACATTCTGAAGAAAGTGTACTCAACCACCGACCACGAAGATGACCGGAAAGATAAAAGTCAAAATCACACATACTTAAAAAAAAATAACTTTGACCCAGAGAAAAAATCAAGCTGTTAAAAATAAAACATTTTTTCAAATGGAATATATATCTGAAGAGCGTAAGCAAGAAAAGCTCGAAACGCGTTAGAAAATCACCAAAATGATAAAATGATAAAATAATAAAATAACAAAAAATGGTTGAAAAATGTTTTTTACAAATGTTAGTAGCCTCATTTCTTTAAATATATATATATATATATATATATATATATATATATATATATATATATATATATATATATACATACAGGGTGGGCCAAAATAAGGGTCCTATCTTTAAATTTGAATAACTTGAATTTGAATAACTTCCACAAAATAAAAGTTAAACTCACCAAACTTTATGTGTGTGTAGACTGACCCTTCCGAGATTTTTTGAAATAAACAAAACAAATTTTAGCCGAAAAACACTTCTTAAAACTTACAAAAACTAAAGTATTGTTTTTTACACTGTTTTGAGTTTTTTAAGCAAAAATAATGTTTTCTAAATGAGGGTACGTTCCTTAAGGCTAATACGGCTCATGCTTGCTTCGGAAGGGGTCTTTTACTTATTCTAAAAATAAAAAAATAAAAAAAATCAATAAATAAAAAAGTTATGAATTTTTAAAAATAGGACCCTTATTTTTGCCCACCCTGTATATATATATATTAATGCAGACCTAGTTTAATATATATATGTGTGTATGTGTAGATGTGGATGTGTATGTGTGTGTATGTATCGAGTGCGTTTGTTTATGGGGTGCGTCTGTTCACATGTGTACATTAAAGTGCACATATTTACGTGTACGTTTGTGTGTATACATTTAAATACAACGAAAGCAGATCCTGAGCTGCAATATGATGGAATAATTGTTTAATAAAAGTCCGGAATAATGTCACTGACGACTTTGTTGTTTTTCACTGCGACCGTATCAGATGAAGCAGCCATCGATCCGTATCGATCTGTGCCCAGTCATTGTTTGTATCACCAGAAAACGATCGATAACGGTAGCCTATCGACATACGATGACGGTTTCCTTTGTTTTTAGTTGTTTATATGGAACCGATTTTAGATGAAACATATTCTATGGCAACAGTCAATGGTCTGAGGTTAAGAATAATGAGGATTTTTTTCTTATCTCTTTAACAGAAGAGTTCTCCACAATACGTAGTTAGACTTTTTTTTATAGCATGTGTTCTTATTAGCTGTCTATACACTATTGTTTTCTTTGAGCTCTTGTTATGAAATTACAATATCATCGGTAAAAAACACAGACTGTTTATCAAACTGGAATTCCTTGAATAACACGTGAGCTATGGATATAGATGACTGCGTATACTGTTTATATAAACAGGACGATTTATACTCTCTGATAAGAGCGCATTGCCTAAATGTTCGGACTGTCAAAAAAAAAGAGCGGGGTTTTACCTCAGCTTGAAGCACTCGCATGTCTAGTCACACCGACGAGCTATGATCAAACCAAGCAGTCTCGTTATAAGGTGATATATATATATATATGGGAAAATGAAAAAGGAAAACCAAAAAATGGATGTTTTTTATGTGTACATCAACGTTTCGTCTTTATTTATAAGACTTCATCAGGATGATAATATAGAGAAAAATGTCATGCAAGTACAAATATATGTGGGGTTGACATATTGGGAAAAATGAAGAATATAATGGCCACTACTGGAGAAAACAGTAGGGTGGACGTCCGTACTTGGTGAGGACTGAAAAATGAATGTTTATGAAAATAGGTGGGGAAGAAGTGGAAAGATGGGGTTCAGCAAGGACTACTGTGGCTGGTAGTAAGAGAAAGAGGTGGGGGGGATGAGCAGGAATAATGTGGATGCCATCAATTTTACGTAGAAGAAACACAACGTGAATTAAAGAAAAGATTAAATGAACACAAAAGGGACATAAAAAACAACAGCCCTCTCAGTGCACTTTTCTCCCATGAACTAGAACATGGTCATGCCTTCAAATTTGAACAAGCCGAAATCACAAAATACATCCACAACAAATCTCAGCGAAGAACCAGTTACTTACGCTCCATAGCTCCCAAGCTACTATCCCGCTTAACATTGATTCTTCTAATGCTAATAATATACCTAACAATAGCTATCTCTAGTTGGTGCCTAGTAATCAAGATTTATAGTAACAAAGAACACAGCTTTCCTCGCAATAGGAAATTTATAATAAAAAGTTGCGTTAAAAAATGTTGCCCTCGTGTTCAGTATAATAAATACACGTTTGATTGTTTAATAAATTTCATTATATAGAATTATATTAAGAGTTTTGTAGGTTTTCTTAAAATAGAAGCTTGATAAAAATAATATATTAATAAATATCAGAAACTTCAAAAACAGAACTTAGAGATTGCGTAGAAGTCAATAAATTGGAACCGGCAGACGGTTACTATCTACGTCGTCTTATTAAGGGATGACTCTAATTTTAACAATTCCGACTAACCCTAACCCATTTAACAATGCCTAGTAACCCTTAGCCATTTAACAACGCCTACTAACCCTTACCCATTTGGCAATTTCTACTAACCCTAACCCATTTGGTAATTTCTACTAAACCTAACCCATTTAACAATGCCTACACACACTAATCCATTTTACAATGCCTAGTAACCTTAACACATTTTACAATGCTTACTAACACTAACCCATTTAAAAATGCATACTAACACTAACCCATTTAAAAATGCATACTAACACTAACCCATTTTACAATGCTTACTAACACTAACCAATTTAACAATGCCTACTTACCACTAACCCATTCTACAATACCTACAAACCCTAACCCCTTTAACAATGCCTAGTAACCCTTACCATTTAACAATACCTACAAACCCTAACCTATTAAAAAATGCCTACAAACCGTAACCCATTTTACAATGCCTACTAACTCTAACCCATTTAACAATTCCTACTAACCCTGACCCATTTAAGAAATACCTAAGATCCCTTACCTATTAATCAATTCTTACTTACCCGAACCTATTTAACAATACCTAGTAACCTTAACCAATTTAACAATTCCTACTAACCCTAACCCATTTAACAATGCCTTGTTACCCTAACCAATTTAACAATGCTTACTAACCCAAACCCATTTAACCATGCTTACTAACCCTACCCCATTTATCAATGCCTACTAACCCGAACCCATTTAACAATTCTTACTAACCATAACTTATTTAACAATGCCTAGTAACTCTAACCCATTTAACAACGCCTACTAACCCTAACCCATTTTACAATGCCTTCTAATCATTAACTCATTAAACAATGCCTAGTAACTCTAACCCATTAAACAATGCCTACTAACCCTAACCTATTTAACAATGCCTACTTACACTTACCCAATTTAACAATGCCTAGTAACCCTTACCCATTTAACAATGCTAACTAACCCTTAACCAATTTAACAATGCCTTGTGACCCTTACCCATTTAACAATGCCTACTAAGCCTAACCCTAACCCAATTTTAACAATGCCTACTATTACAATGCATGCTAAAACCTTTACAATTTCTTCTTCAACTTTCTAACAAAAAGCATCTCTATTAAGTGTTTTATTTAATTTAATTTTTACTTGTTATTCTCCCGTGTATCACGCGTTCAACTTCTGAGATTAAACTTCATCCCTTATGGCCGTGTGTACTTCTCTCTGTAATTTAGCAAAGCAAACTCAAAAATTCCAGGAGGGAAAATAAAACCAAATAGTTAACGAAATATTTAATTGTTGGTTAATTTCGTTATTATGAATTTAATCAAATTATTCCGAGTAAAAATTTCTGCTGATTGAATTTTGTTTCTAACTATTTTTTCCCGCTTTAAGACACTTTGTGCATGTGTGTGCATATGTATGTGTGTGCGTGTGCATCCATTTTGTTTGTGTTTAACAAAGAACATTTTCTATGATTTTTTTTTTCATTCTTATGTTTCATTCGTCACTGAAATCATTGCTTTCATTTATTATCTCTCTATTTCCACCCCAATTTCTTTTTTTAATGTTCTTCCTCTTTTCACATATTCTTCTTTGTTATTTGATAGTTCATGCTGTTATTCTTGTCTTTTTCCTTTATTTTTGTTTCATCTTTAGTCTAGTTTCATCATTTTATTTTTATTTTAATTTCTTTTATTTTGTATTCTTATTTCATTCGTGTTTCGTTACTTTTTAGCAATTCCTTTTATACATTCTTCTTTGATTATTTGAATTTTTCGGACTACTTTTCTCATCTTAGATGTTATTATCAGAACGTTTCAGCTGATGTAATCTCCGACCTCTTTTTAGGCGCATTTTTTTGAACTTGAGAATCTGTACGGAATTTCGAATGTAATACTTTATTTAATCCACGGGAGTAACTTGCTCTTGTTTTTTCAACAATGACCAGGTGAAGTCTCCAGTAATTCATAATTGTATTCCTATCATCATCCGTACTGAGGATTGAACCTTCAACCCCCAGAGGACTGTCAGTTAGAACTGAATATAACTTAGCACTTATATCCGTTACGCCACAATCTTCATCTAAAACTTCCCGAAACATTATATCTTCTTTCATTGTTAAATTTCTGTTTCAATTTTTAAAGTATCATGCGTTTATTTTCCGATTTTTATTTAGTTTCTTGTTTCATTCTTATTTATTCATTCGTTCTTTTATTGTCATTTAGTTTTTTCATTTATTTTTGTTTTTCTGTCTTTTTTGTTTCATTGTTGTTAATTTCTTTTCTTTTATTTTCTTTGTTCATTTTTTTGTTTTACTTTCGTTTTTGTTAGGTTCTCTCATTTATTTGCCTTTCATTCTTTTTTTTAGTTAGATTATTTTATTTTCTTCCTTTCATTTGTATCTCTATTTTTAAAACTTCTGTTTCTGTCGGTCATTCTTGTCACTTTCATTCATTTTCTTTTTTTTCTTTCTTTCTCGTTTCATTCTTTTATTCTTGTTTCGTCTGTTTCTCTTTGTTTCTGTATCGTTTTTTTATATCATACTCGTTTTTAGATGATTTCACTTTCATTCTGAGACGACATACAGAATGGCAAAACAAAAGTCGTGTTTGTTTTTGAATATAATTTCATCTTGTGGTAAATGAAAATAAAGCATAATGGAAGCAATGACTATTTAATCAAGCTAGCCGAAATATTTTCCAAAATCTCGAAAAACGTACAAAAAATATACAGAAACAGAATTTATTGGTGTATTATTACTCTTTCTACTCTCTATTCTTTTGCTTCTCATTCTCTGTTTCAGTATGTTTCCACCTTGCTCCCCATCATCATAACTCCCTCCCATTCCTATTTCTCTGTCATATATATATATATATATATATATATATATATATATATTCATATATATATTGAAATTTCAAAAATTAAACCTAAAAATATTACTTATGTATGAATTAACGTTTCGTCTTTATTTCAAGACTTCCTGAGGATGATTCTCTGACGAACATAGCACACAAGTACAAAGTGGTTGAAACAAATGTGGTAGCCCCGGTGGGTAACCTGAAGAAGTCTCGAAATAAACACAAACTGTTAATAAATACATAAATAATATTTTTTTATTTTTTATTTTTCTATTTCCATTACGTCGGAACACTATCTCCATTCTATATCATATATATATATATATATATATATATATATATATATATATATATATATATATATATATATATACATATTTATATATATATATATATATATATATATATATATTTATATATATATATATATTTATGTAGTTATATATATTTATATGTATATATTTTATATATATATATATTTGTATATATTTTATTTATATATATATATATATATATTTTATATAAATATATTTATATATATTTTTATATATTTTTATGTATTTTTGTATATATTTTTATATATTTTCAAAGTCTAATTTTATTTCCTGTAGTGGTATAACTGCGGTAATGGTCCTCTGAGGAGAAGAATTATCTTTGAAAACTAATGAGCTAAGGACTTTAAGATACTTTGCTTGAACCTTGAATTCTAATTGAATTTGATTGACACCTTATTTTATTACTTCATTCTATATTATAATATTATAATATATATATATATATATATATATATATATATATATATATATATATATATATATATATATATGTGTCGTTCAAGACCACGGAGTTCGCCCTCTTTATGATCTTTCTGGTCAGTTTCTTGACTCTGCGAGCGATTCGTCGGGTTTCTGGTTTCAATTGATTGATCATGGCGCCTAATGTTGTGTCTTTAGGCTATTTCTCGAGCGCTTTTGGTCTCGCAATTGATCAATTGATACCAGAAACCCGACAAATCGCTCGCAGAGTCGAGAAACTGACCAGAAAGATCATAAAGAGGGAGAACTCGGTGGTCTTCAACGACACATGTTTAATAAACGACTTGTTGCCGAAATATATATATATATATATATATATAATGATTTTCTGTGGGTTACAGGAAAGACATGTTTTATCTTTCATGGTTAAAAGATACGAGATTTTGATGATTTTAAGCTTAAAAACCAGTCGTGTACAACGAAGTTCAGCATTAACTCATTTACCATCTTGAGTTGTGCTCACTCAATCCTCCATCTTAAAATCTTGGAGACTATCCACGCACGTTTTAAACGGCCCTCCTTATTATCTATTGAGGTGAGGTGTGATTGGTTTTTAAAACACATCCTCAATTGTAAATAGCATAACGTTTTTTTTTGTTTTAAATATAGAATTTCCCTTTTTTTCATTTTTTCTTTTTAAAATCCTACGATACATTTCTCGTTAAGTGTAGGCGAAACCGGTCAACTAGCACATTTTTCTTCCTCTCGTATATTTTAATCATGAAAGATAAGACATGTCTACCCTTCGAAATTGACCTAATATATATATATATATGTATGTATATGTATATGTATATATATATGTATATGTATATATATATATATGTATATGTACATATATATATATGTATATGTATATATATATATATATGTATATGTATATATATATATGTATATGTGTATATATATATATATATATATATATATATATATATATATATATATATATATATATATATATATATATATATAAATGTGTGCGCGTGTATTCTTAAAATCTTGCTACTTACTCTGACGACTAGGATGTTCATGTGGTAACTTGAATTTGTTCTCTGAGTGTTTCCAGAAACGTGTGTAAGATTACTTTGCTCAGACATTGATATGATATAATTCTGATCTTTCATTTCATCTATCTATCTTTTTATCTATTAATCTACGTCTTTCTCTCTCCACTGCCCTCTTTTTCTCAATATATATATATATATATATATTTTCCCTGCATACACCCCCCACACACAAACATTCCAACTCACTCTTCCCCTTCAATCTCGACCACAGCCATCTGGTCAAACACCCCCTCCCCCTCTTCCTCCAATCTCTCTCTGCCATCCATTTTACCCCTGCTCATCCCCCACCTCTTTCTCTCATCGCCAGCCACAGTAGTCCTTGCTCCCTCCACCCTTCCCCTTTTTTCTCCCACTCATTTTAATTCTCTAACAAGTACGGACGTCCAGCAAGACGCTGCCATTATTTTTCATTTTATTTTATTTTTCTTCCCAACATGTCTACCCTACATGTATCTGTGTTTGCATGATATCTTTTCCCTATATCATCATCCTGATGAAGTCTTATCAATAAAGACGAAACGTTGATGTACACATAAAAAACATCCAGTTTTTGGTTTTCCCTTTTTCATTTTACCATCACGTCGGATTACCTTCATCCTTCTCTTCCCATATATATATATATATATATATATATATATATATATATATATATATATATATATATATATAACTTCTTTGTAATACAGCAGGAAAAATACCAGCAGAGTGCTCGATTAATTAAGAATTAAAGTTAGAAAATTAAAAATTTAGAGCGTAATATTTATTTATTTTGGTACAGAAAAATTAGTACAACATTCGTACCGTCGGTTTAAAACACGGAAGGACTTAGCCATCCGGCTCTCTTCAGCTTCTGAGATGACAACAGAAGCTGAAGAGAGCCGTATGGCTAAGTCCTTCCGTGTTTGAAACCGACGGTACGAATGTTCTACTAATGTTTCTGTACCAAAATATATATATATATATATATATATATATATATATATATATATATATATATATATATATATGTGTGTGTGTGTGTGTGTGTGTGTGTGTGTGTGTATGGATCTCTTTATTTCATCTTTATCTTCGTCTCTGTCCCCTTTTATCCTCTCTCTACGTATATCTCTTTGTTAATATCTCACTATCTCTAACTTCGTCTTTGTCTGTCTCTTCCTATCCATGTCTACATCCGCCACTTTTCTCTCTCTCTCTCTCTCTCTCTCTCTCTCATTCTCTCTCTCTCTCTCTCTCTTTATTCCTCTCTTTTTCTCCTTGTCTCTTTCTTTTCTTCTCTCTATTCGTTTCTATGATCTTCTCTCACTGTCTCTTTGACATTACCTTCTCATTATCTGACTCGCTCGTTGCGTGTCTGCTTTTCTTTTCTCTCTATCTACACCCCCTCTCCTTTTATATGTGCATCTCTCTCTCTCTCTCTCTCTCTCTATTACTCTGCGTTACTCTGTCCCTTTATATATGTGTCTATATATTTATTCATCTACGAGCAGCACCCTTTTCCCTGCTCTGTCGGGAAAATTCAAGAAACCAAAACTCGCAACTAACAGAGGTATATTGACCCGAAATGACATGAACGACTCTTTTCACCCCAAAATGTTAAGCCTTTAGCCACGATAACAAAATATGTTTGTAAAAAGTAATTCGGGGGAAAGGAATTACTGATTTGTTTACTTTTGCGCCACATCACATCACTACACACAACAAACCCCCTACAGTCAGCTGCGATCAGAAAAAAATCCTTACTTTCAACGTTAAAATTACACAAAAAAGTAACGATACACGACGTTCACAAATCTTAGAATCAATATTCATTAAAACGAAACAACCTAACATTAACAGAATAGCTTGTAACATCCGTTCTTACATATCGAACGTCACTACACTTTAAAAACTAGATAAAGAAATAACATGAAATTACACTTAAAAATGTTTTCACACAATTTATGTGTGCGTTGTTTGGTGGAAGGCTTTGTTAATTCAAGAAAATAACAAAAATAAAATGGCTGACTTCTGAACGAATTAATCGAAATGCATTATGGTTGAATTTTATTTCTTAATAGAATTAATGTGGGGGGGGGGTGCTAACTGACCTTTCAGATTGGTCGCGTTATGCTTGTGATGGGGTGTTTGTTTTATATTTAGAATTTAGCAAAATAATAAAATGACTAACATGTATGCGAATGAACCGAAATGTAATTTGGTGTGATTTTATTTTGTAAAAAAATTAATATGAGGGTTACTCACTGACTTGTTTGTTTGGCCGCGATATGTGTTTGTGTTTTCTTTGTAAATTGAGCTTAAAACACTAGAAAGATTCTTCTCACCTTAAATGCTAATTTTCTATCCACAATATAAGAAATATGCCTTAATAGAACAATTTGTAATTACAAAAAAAAAACAATCATTAGATTAGAAAGCAATAATATTATATAAATTTAGCGTTTTAATCTCTCTGTCAGTGCGATGAATGGTCCCCATGATCAATAGGGATTTCTTCGTTTTTCTCTATATATCTTTTCCTGTGCCTTTCTCTCGCTGTGTGTTTATATATCTTTCTAAGTTGGTGCATCTTCGTTCACTCTCTCCAATTCTATCCCCTTTTCTGCCTCTTTATTTGTCTTTTTCCGTCTCCCTTTCTCTCTCTATCTTCATCTTTTTTTGCATCTTTTCTTCCCCGGTATGTGTTTGGCCACTAACTACTTAAAGGTACGTGATTTTTTTGTCTAGATAATCACTTCCCTTTGGAGACAATTTTAAGAGAGTAATTTTATTTTCTCGGGAAACCATGAAACTCCTGATAGAATTTCATTTACCTCTGATAGTGATGTGATCGAAATTAATTAGAAAATTTAAACACATTTCGATCCTTTCGATGTCATCCTCTCTCTGTTTCAATGGATTACGCAATCCTTCTATGACGTGAGTCACTGTGCACGGATACGAAAAAGCCAGATCCACAGTTTTAGTAATATATATATATATATATATATATATATATATATATATATATATATATATTTTTTTTTTTTTTTTTTGGATTTTATTCCATTAGTTGCGACAAAACAAGTTTTGTTTCATTGGTGCAAATAGCGACCAACTCATCGGCTGTCGATGGAATTCAAATGGCATAAGTTTTAACTTCACTTTAACGGGAGATTGAAAATTGAAAATACATTGGAGGGGGAGGGGGACAGAGTTGGGGCTTTGTCTATAACGGTGACATGGGACATGAGAGGTGAGGGGGGAGGACCCCAACAAGTCGTGTTTCAAATTATTACGTGGGAGGTTTTCCACGTTTATATATATATATATATATATATATATATATATATATATATATATATATATATATATTACTATAAATATATTTGTTAAATATTAAAGTGTGTTATACCTACAGACGACGTTGTTTCGGGTTTTCTACCCTTATCAGTGCAAAAAAAATCAGGCGGTCGCATGGGCTCGAACGCAGTTCGTAAATTGAACCTAGAATCACAAGTCTAATGCCTATGCCCAAACAGCCGCGAGAAATGACCACAGACAATAATTGAAATTAATGTACACTTACCCGAGAATCGGGGTCAAGCGTCATGTTGTTTGTAATGTTCAATGTTCGAGCGGAATTTTGATTAATATATATATATATATATATATATATAATAAATATTTGTTATTGTTTATTATCTATATACGTATACGTTTCGTCCTTTTTAATCGGGACTCATCAGCATAGAGATATGACTATTCACTACCGGTCTTGCGATTCGAAACCCCGGACCACAAGTATTTTTCAACTCAAATCCGACGTCTTTAACCGCTCGGCCAATTTTTAATAGCGGATAAAAAATGATAATTGTAACACTTTATAGGCGGGCTTAACGTCTAAGCATTCTACTTTGTTTAAGGGAAGGAACAATGCATTATAAAGCAAGTGACGTCATATATATATATATATATATGTGTGTGTGTGTGTGTGTGTGTGTGTGTGTGTGTGAGAGACACGTTTAATCTAGTGAATAGTCGGTAAGCATTCAAACAAACTAGTAGAAATAAGAACACAGGCACATCTACAAAGCAGAACCGATATTTCGTTTTATTAAGACGACCGTAATCATTTGTGCAGAAAAGTTTTATTGAAAAGAAGAGGAACCTTATGTAAAGCAAAAAGGACAGAAGAGGGTGTAGTATTTCATCCAGAAGAACGGGTCTTTAGAAAACTTCTTTGATCATGATCTACATATTTTATGGCACATTTTCTTGTTCTAACAAATATTATTCAGGTTAATCATGATGATTGATATCGCCTCGGAAATAACTGAAAAGCTATAAGAAAAAACAAAAAAACAAAAAAATATCCTAGTACGAGATTCGAACACTGGACTATAGCATAATTCCATTAAAAATGGCAGTATACTGAAATCATATGCCCTTAATAGGGTTAAGATGAAAATTCATATACACTAAATGCACAAAAGCAAGGAAATTCCCAAATTTTTACACTTTTATTGTCATTAAGGGTATGCGAGCACAACAGGGCTATGTATTTTACTTGTAGGAATTTTTCTTCCGCGCATCTCACACACTTCATCCACTCATACATAGAGATTTATACTGTAGTGAGGTGATAATGAAATGGTTTGGTTGATATGTAGTCATACCCTTAATGACAATAAAAGTGTAAAAATTTGGGAATTTCCTTGCTTTTGTACATTTAGTGTATATGAATTTTCATCTTAACCCTATTAAGGGCATATGATGTCAGTATACTGGCATTTTTCATGGAATGTCACTACTTTAGTAAAGGCTATGCCTCAATACAATGCCTTATCATAAGGTATTTTAAAATTTTCTGGAAAACTAAGGTATATGGTAAACTGAAATTTAAATGCCATCAACTAGACCCTAGAACCTCTATCTCTGCCAAAGATTAGCTGAATCCATCAAATAGTTGATGAGATACAGGATGGCACATACGTACGTACACACTGATAACATGATTTCATGATTGAACTTTCTGGATCTCTGGGTTGTCTTGACTAATGACGCTGAAATTCTACACACTTATAGAACCTATCAAATAAAAATGTTGTGCAAAGTTTCAACTAATTTGGTTTATTGGTTTTTGAGTTATGATTGATCAAAGAAATGAGATTTCCAGCATAGGCCATTCGGAAGTCTATTAAGGGATAGAGCGCTCGCGCCTCCCTTGATTTGATAAGCGACCACTTTATGTGTACGACTACCGACAATAGAAAATTAGTCTGTCTCTTTAACATACTGATTGTTTTTATGAATTCGACGCATGGTCGTAGTAATCTCTGCACATATATCTAAAATTGTTCGATTGTCTAAAAAAAAATGAAGAAAGGAATATATATAAATAAATGTACAATAAAAATTCTTATTATCGTAAAAAATATATTCGTGAACATTTATCAAATATATTTTATACATTTTGTATTTAAAAACTAATAATTTTTTTTTTCAAATAAAAAATACATACTTGTTCGGTTGGCTGAAAAGGGAACGCTAAAAATGGCGGAACATTTGTTTCTAATGTTATTGTTACGTACTTTTAATTTTGAATGATGACTTTTAAAAAAAGAGTCAAGAACGTCTGGCATCGGAAAAGAGATCGGCTAGAAGTTGCTGATTCCAAATCTTCGGTTTGTTTTTCTCTTTTATCAATTGTTCAACTGTGATGCCGCAACTCACATAGCGACAAGTTTATATTAGCTACTTTGGCTAAGATAAAAGTGTAGTATCTGTTCCGATGGATACTGCACCCCATAGACTGGTATTGTCTTGGTTTTCGGGGCTTGATTTACACCGGTCTATGGGTCTGTCCTGTGCAGTTCTAGGAGGTCCACCCTCCCAGGCTTCGCCTCCCCTCTTTGGGGAGGAGTAAGTTTATTGCTTACTGCCTGAGGCGCTCCTACCGGTGAATACCGACGGGGCTTCCCAGGCAATTTTTAAACCCCACTTTCCCGACCCGACACATCTTACTTGTGGGAGTAAGATAAAACCTGCCATTGTGCCTAACTCCTGGAGAGGAGTAAATAAATACTACGCCAAGGTGTAAAGGAAGGTGTAATTCCTTTCCCAGGATTTATCCACTTGCCCTTGAACCTTAACCTTAATATGTTCAGTGTTTCACAAGGGGACCTCAAGAACAATTTTTAAAAGTCTTTAGTATAACTTCACCAAGGATTAAACCCTGGTCGCTTAATGCCATTAGCGAACAATCTTACCATTATGTCATGTGTGTGTGTGTGTGTGTGTGTGTACGTGTAGAATAAATATATATGTCAGTGTAGTATAAACACAACATGACGTCGCTAACTATGAATGCATTGTTCCTTTCATTAAGTTGAACTCTCTTATGACGTCAAACCGCCGGATAAAGTGTTAAAATTATCACTGTTTATTCGCTATTCAGCGGTGGCCCAGTCGTTCTAGATTTCGGAATTTGAGTTGTAAAATACTCGAAATGCGGGATTTCGAATCGCATGACCAGTAGTGAATTGTTATATATATATATATATATATATATATATATATATATATATATATATATATACGCCTATCTCTTTTTGTATAACCTCGCTTTCTGTTATTTTTCATCCGTTCTGTTATACCCTCCAGCTTTTGTGCTGCCATTTCACTATTTGCCATTATTTCCATACGAATATTATCAACTTCTATCGAACAACATGTTATTTTCATGAACAGACATTTAATTTCAAAATCATACCATGGATAATTTGTTATCCGTGTGTTTTTTAAGGGCAGCTTTTAGCCGTTACTTCTCCACCGTCCATTCACTTGAGATCATGAAAGTTGACAGGTGAAAGGAATTCTGGGAAATAATGGAGAGTGACTCCCATGGTCGTTCTTTCCGAGACGCACTCAGGCATGGCAGGAGAAAATATGTTTATGGGACGCGCATCGGTGCCGACAGGAGTGGTTCAAAGTCGTTTAACGGGGCATGCGCGTGTCACAGGCCATCTTTATGCGCTTTTTTGGAGAGATATTTAAATAGAGTAATATATATATATATATATATATATATATATATATATATATATTAAATTATGTATACCTACTGACGCTAGCGTTTCAGGCTTATTGTGCATAGTAAAGTAACAATTGCAAACGATCGGAAGGCGCGAACCCAGTTCACAGAGTCAGTCACACAGGTCATCAGTGATTGCTCACCGACAACCGGTTGTATTCCCTGGAGTCTGAGTGACAACAAGTCTCCCCAGATTTCAAGTATTCTCCACCTCTTTTCGATAGCCACCACAAATAAATTTGCAGTATCACAACAGTCGTTCACCATTGATTTCTCGCCGGTAAGGACCATTGGTCTTCTCTGGGATTTGGGTGGCAATAAGCCTCCCCAAGGTCCCAGCAGTCTCCGCACTTCCAGTGAAGGTCTGGTTTGTGTTGTGCCTCCTCGGTCTTTACATCCTGCTTGACCATATGCAAATATTTTGTGTGGTGTCAGCCTAGGCTGGTACCATTAATATTTTTTTATTTTTTTAATTTTTTTTTTATTATTATTATTATTATTATTATTATTATTATTATTATTATTATTATTATTATTATTATCATCATCATCCTTATATTATGTCTAGTATACTTTAATTAATTTTTAGTTAAGTTTAGTATAATTTTCGTTTTCCTATTCTCATTATTTTTATTATTGTTATTTTTTTTATAATTTGTAGCGACCAGCTGTTCTTAGCTCAAATTGCATAAATAGCACAAATAAAATAACATGAAATCAAATCAAATCAAAAGTGAAAAATAAACGTTATTAGGTTTAAATGGCTAAACCACTTCTCCCATACTTATCGTAAAAAAAAAAAACAAGACGCGAAACAATTTGTTCGTCTTTTACTTTCGTATAACTAGCATAAAATTGACGCTGTTAAGTTAACTTTTTACAAATAGCGACATCTCGGCGCATATAATCAAGACCTAAGATAGCCATAAAGTATGCCAATGGTAATTGACCACTTTTTTTTTAACAAAAATGTTCATTTCCAATTTTTTACCGTTTCAAATCTGACCACATGACCCTCAAATTTTAAGTTTTTAATTTCGCTTCTTTTTTCTTCTTTTCCCCCTTCTTTTTCGACTCCAAATATGATCTGCAGGAAGGACCAGATTTTCTTTACACCCTGATGAGATCTCAGTTTCTAACAGTTGTGTATCGATAACATCGGCATGCCAGTGTCGCGAAATATGTACATGTCTGTATGAATCAAACGTCATCATTTATATATATATATATATATAGAGAGAGAGAGATAGAAGAAAAAAGATTAATAAATATGCGACGATTGTCCAAATTTATTTCAAATTTCAATTGTTCAATGCAAGGTTGTCAGTAATAAACTAGTGTTTATTTTCCTTTCCTTAAGCCAAGGCTGTATACATGTATATATATATATATATATATATATATATATATATATATATATATATATATATATATATATATATATATATACGAATACAAGAACGATAATCCTAATAATCGAGAAGATCAAAAAAACATTAATTAAACCAACACATTCCGCGCTATATAATAGTGTACGTCTCTCCCTCTCTCTCCCTCTTTCTCTCTCTCTCTCGCTCTCTCTCTCTCTCTCTCTCTCTATATATATATATATATATATATATATATATATATATATATATATGAAGAGACTATAACACATTTCCTCAAATGAAACAACACTCTTTAAAATCGAAAGACATTTGTTCAAATAGATTTACATATCTGATGAAAGCGGACCACCGCTTGAAACGCGTTATATAAAATGATAAAATGATAAAATAACAAAATAATAAATAAATGTGAAAGAAATTTCTTTCCAATTGTTGGTAGCCTTACTCCTTTAAAAACACACACACACACACACACACATATATATATATATATATATATATATAAATGTGTATGTATGTGTGTGTAATCAATTTATCTATATAGTATGTTTGTTCGATTTATCTCGGTATCTTCCTATCAATTTATATGTTTTTGTCAGTCTTTTATATATATATATTCATATGAAGAGACTGACAAAAACATATAAATTGATAGGAAGATACCGAGATAAATCGAACAAACATACTATATAGATAAATTGATTACACACACACATACATACACATTTATATATATATATACATAGAGAGAGAGAGGAGATAGATAGATAGATAGATAGATAGATAGATAGATAGATAGATGTGAGTGTACTTAAATGACAATCTTGTTATTTATGAAAGTTCAGGAAAACTAAATGGTAAAATTTTGGGAAATGTTGATTGATTTCCCGCCAGGGGATCATATACTCGTGTCTTTCGAATCAAATTCAACAGAAAAACAATTCAAAATTTAGCTTTTTCAAAAAACTGAAACTTTGGAAGAATCTCATTTTTTCTGCTTCAAAACTCGTTTCGTTTTGACTATGTTTTTAGATTAATTTTTTTTCTTCACTTTATCAATGTTGTGCTTTATTCGTTTCTTTGTTGCTTTCTTTTATTTTTTGCATCTATTCGTGGCTTTTATTTATCTGATATATGAAGTCAGACTTCCCCTCTATTTCATTGACTGGTATAGCTTTCTCAAGAACAGCTAGATATACAATTAGGACAAGTTCATAAAGAAAATCATTTTAATCGATTTTAATATTAAATCCTGATCAATATTTGATTTATTAGACAAATAAAATCCAAACAAATATTTATAAATAATGTTCTTCTCTATATTAATACAAATATTTGATCAGAAAAAAAAACTATGGATGATTTCTGTTACGTCTCAGTTCCGGTTCGGTTTCGTTTGTTCAATTATGATTATTAGACGAATTAAAAGCAAACACATATCTAAAAATTAATCTTTATTTTGATGATAATAAATAAATATTTGATCATTTATGGTTTTTATGTGTGTATTTTATATGATTAAGTGTGATTTGTACAATCAAAAAAAATATTTTATTAATTATTTATGTTAATAAGAACGGAAAAAAATGCAATGTAACAAATGTAATTTTTAATCTCCTACGACATTTTTTATTAAACAATTATTTTAGCTTCCCCAAATATTTCTTAGATTCTAATGGATTTCACCTTCTATTTCGGCCTTACTACCAACCACCAAGCAATTGTTTTATATATAAATGAAGATTTCACCTTCTATTTCAGCCTTACTACCAACCACCAAGCAATTGTTTTATATATAAATGAAGATTTCACCTTCTATTTCAGCCTTACTACCAACCACCAAGCAATTGTTTTATATATAAATGAAGATTTCACCTTCTATTTCAGCCTTACTACCAACCACCAAGCAATTGTTTTATATATAAATGAAGATTTCACCTTCTATTTCAGCCTTACTACCAACCACCAAGCAATTGTTTTATATATAAATGAAGATTTCACCTTCTATTTCAGCCTTACTACCAAACACCAAGCAATTGTTTTATATATAAATGAAGATTTCACCTTCTATTTCAGCCTTACTACCAACCACCAAGCAATTGTTTTATATATAAATGAAGATTTCACCTTCTATTTCAGCCTTACTACCAACCACCAAGCAATTGTTTTATATATAAATGAAGATTTCACCTTCTATTTCAGCCTTACTACCAACCACCAAACAATTGTTTTATATATAAATGAAGATTTCACCTTCTATTTCAGCCTTACTACCAACCACCAAGCAATTGTTTTATATATAAATGAAGATTTCACCTTCTATTTCAGCCTTACTACCAACCACCAAGCAATTGTTTTATATATAAATGAAGATTTCACCTTCTATTTCAGCCTTACTACCAAACACCAAGCAATTGTTTTATATATAAATGAAGATTTCACCTTCTATTTCAGCCTTACTACCAACCACCAAGCAATTGTTTTATATATAAATGAAGATTTCACCTTCTATTTCAGCCTTACTACCAACCACCAAGCAATTGTTTTATATATAAATGAAGATTTCACCTTCTATTTCAGCCTTACTACCAACCACCAAGCAATTGTTTTATATATAAATGAAGATTTCACCTTCTATTTCAGCCTTACTACCAACCACCAAACAATTGTTTTATATATAAATGAAGATCTATTCCTAAGACAAGTATTGAATTCTTATTCAAGCCTAGCAAATTCCTATATTGTTTAGGAACTGAACCTTGTATTCCATCTCCTCTTATCCCAAATGTGCGTAATCATTTTTGATACTTCTTAAGCTTTAACCCTAACCCTACCCTCAAAGTCTTATCTAGCAACTTTTAGGGGATGAAACGTGGGAGGTTAAACTATTATTTAACATCCCATTTAAAAAAACTGTATTCTCGCCCCAACATAACTTCAATAATCACACGTGGAAATTTTAATTTTTATTCATAAAATTAACAATTAAATAATAAGTTAATCAGATCAAATAGTAATTTAAATGTAATGTTTTAATTTCTGGTGAGTATTATGTCTTTAATCAATTTTTGGCGAAATAGCTGAGGTATTCCAACGCGTCCATACTAACCGCGAACCTTATTTTGGTGGTCAAGTAAAACACTACCGGGCAACGACGTTTAAGGGACAGCTAGTTTTTTTGCCTTTATTTTCTTTTTTCACACATTTTCCGCCATTGTCATGTCTCTGTTTTTTGTTGATTTCTTTATCCGTTTGTCTTTCGTTTTCCTTTTGTAAAACATTTTGAATTTTCTCGAATATTCCTTCTTTGTCTCTCTGCCCGTGGATTTTCTTTCCTTTTACCGTAAACTATTCTGTATAGGTGTTTCTTGTCTTTCTATTTTGCATCCATTTTCTATTCTTTTTCTCACTTTTTCTTTTTTCACTTTTAGTGATTTTTCTCATTTTTTTCATTCGTCATTTTTTTCATAAAATTTTCTTTATTTGTCTTTTCATTTCTTTTCACGTTTTCTCTTTCGTCCATCTGATTATTTTGATTTTTTTTCTTTTGACGTTTTTCTAGAAATTATAAATTATCCTCCTTTAATTATATTGAAAATATTTATTAGCAGGGATAGTTCGAAAAAGGTCACGAAAAATTGCAATGAGTTCGACACATGTTTTGACGGGATATTTTAAAGAAACGGGGAGACAATCAAAAACCTTATGTCTGCCTCGGACGTCTCCAAACAACTTTTACGAAGCGGACAGACTGAAAAAAGCCTCCAAAAAGACGGTTACAAAGTTTATATCAAGAACAGACCAATATCTGCGCAAGAACCTATCGATCATGAAGCAGTCAAAGATAACATTTATATTTCTAAGCTTTCATATCGAAATATTCTATCGCATTTGACATTAACAACTAAACGCAACATTATTTAACAGCCCAACTTGAGGATATATATGAGCCCATATAGCTTTCAGTCTTTTCCTTTTTTATTGTTATTATTTATTGTGTTTCTCTTAATTTCTTTGTCCTTTCTTTTTATTACATTTCCAATTTCATTCTTTTTTATTTTAAACTTTTCAAATGTTCATTTTCATATTTGCTGTTTCATCGTTTATTCTGATATTTTCTCATTTATTCACATCCAAGCTTACTAATTTCTCTTTCTTTCATCTGTTCTTTCTTTTTCACAGCTTTTACGTTCTTAATCAAAATAATAGTCCCTTTGTTTTCATTTTTCTTTCATTAACATTTAATTATTTTAATATCAACCAGCTTCTCTCTTTAATTATTTTCTATTGTTTCCTGATTACATTTCTTCTTTTCCTGTAATTTCATTGCTTTCTTTGTCGTTGTTTTTTTTTAATTTTCTTTTATACATTTCTTTCATAACTTTTCACCTGTATTTATTTCTCGAGATATTTCATTTCTTTTCATGTTTCACTTTTTCTTTCATTTTTTTGCATTTCTATTATTTCATCACTTTATTCTTTTTTTGTTTCTCGTATTAGATTTGATTTTTTGTATTTCTATTATTTCATCACTTCTTTATTTTTTTGTTTCTCGTATTAGATTTGCTTCTCGTATTAGATTTGATTGTTTTGTATTTCAATTATTTCATCACTTCTTTATTTTTTTGTTTCTCGTATTAGATTTGTTTCTCGTATTAGATCTGATCTTTTTATATTTCTATTATTTCATCACTTCTTTATTTTTTTGTTTCTCGTATTAGATTTGTTTCTCGTATTAGATCTGATCTTTTTATATTTCTATTATTTCATCACTTCTTTATTTTTTTGTTTCTCGTATTAGATTTGTTTCTCGTATTAGATCTGATCTTTTTATATTTCTATTATTTCATCACTTCTTTATTTTTTTGTTTCTCGTATTAGATTTGTTTCTCGTATTAGATCTGATCTTTTTATATTTCTATTATTTCATCACTTCTTTATTTTTTTGTTTCTCGTATTAGATTTGTTTCTCTTATTAGATTTGATTTTTTTGTATTTCAATTATTTCATCACTTCTTTATTTTTTTTTGTTTCTCGTATTAGATTTGTCTCTCGTATTACATTTGATTTTTACATGTACGAAATCAAACATCATATCTGTGTTTTATTAATATAACAACAAACATCTATTTAAAGAATTATTTAAATTAGAAAATATAGTCATTATAGAGAGTGATTCATATGTGTTATACAGAATGTCCAAATCACGGACACATAGGGAAAACAAATTATGTTAAAGACCCGACTTTAATAACAACGAATTTAATAACATAATAAAAAATAAACCACACTCTTACAATTCTTCAATCAAGCATTGTTTTATTTACAACTCATCTTTTTCTAAGCTGCAATTTTTTTCAATTGTTGTTTGAGCTGGAAATAATACTTGTCTTTTTGATAGTGTAATATTTTTTTACCAGAATTTGCGTTTGCCTTTGAGCACCTTTCTATACTTTCAGAAAAATGTCTGGAAAACTTTATTTAATTTTCTCCTTTAAAAATGTACTTATTATTTGAAGCTCTCTTTATTTTATTACAACACTTATTTATTGACAATTTGAATAAATCAAATTAGTTCATCCAATCCCTCCTGAATAGGCTTCGAGATCGATCCATGATGAATGCTTCAATTTAACTTTCAATTTAACTTTGTTCATGGTAGTTCATAGTTTTGACCTGAAAATATAATTCTTTACCAGATATTTTTCGATTTTATTAAGTAATTTGCATTGGTCAGTTTTCGTATACAATGTTAATATATCCATCATCATCAAGTCAGATTTGATTGAAATTCAATGTTCATTTTTATTTTATTCACAGTAGAATGGTTAACTTCACGTAACTTGCTGCTCTGGTGCCCCCACGACGTAAATTCACTAGACACACCCGACAATCTGCCAAATCCCATCCATTTCCTGTCGAGGTCCTCAGATGCCGAAGAACTTTCTATTCAAAAAGCTTCTTTCCTCGTGCTGCTGGACTCTAGAAATTCCTCCCTGCTCTATGTGTCCTGATGTTACTGACATGCAGAAATTTAAAACTGATGTAAACAGACATCTCGCTGCACAGCTCCCAATTTAGGTTGACCTCCCCCCCCCCCCCCAAAAAAAAAACTCTCACCCTTTTTCTCAGTAGCCCCTTACGTCTACAGTGGCGGTCTGCCTTTTTTTGTGGTGAACTATGTTAAAAAAAAAGAAAAGAAAAAAGAGAGAAAAACTTATGCTAAAAAAATCAATATAGCGAGATTTTAATTTTTTCTTGGTCCGCAAGTAACGCCTGTTTTTTATAAGTTTGGAGATTGTCGGGTAATTTTGCCGTTGGTTTCTCCACGTTCGTCCTTTTTAAGATTCTCAAATAAAAATCTCTTAATGTAACTTGTCGCCAGTTGTAGACCTGCAAGGGTTACAGAAAGAAGACACGAACTCGAGATTAAGTGAAACAAAGTATATTGAAGAAAATATTAATACAACATATAAAAATAGTGGTTGAACTGGGGTAGTTCCAGGTATTTAATTCTCTCCAACCGCGGAAATATGTGACACAAGGTCGGAAAGTGGGGGAAGAGTGAAGCCAGCGCCCCTAAAGAAGGAGCACCCCATCGGCATTCGCCGGCCAGGGACCTAAGGCAGCAAGCAATAAACTTACTCCTCTCCAAAGAGGGGAGGTAAGGCCTGGGAGGGTGCACCTCCTAGGACAACCCAGGGGAGTATACCTAAGCCCGCCAAATAAAAGGCCACCGAAATGGCCAGTTCCTGCCGGACTGATTGTCGAGAACGAATCCTCAACTTGTAATACCTTACCCCATCCCGGCGTCCTCAATCAACCGAAGTTAATGAGAGACTGATCGTGCTAAGTGTAGTTCCAACACCGAGAGACATTTGCTCCCGGTGTTAATAGTGACGCGGAAGAGTTGATGTAGTTCGTAAAATGGGTACTATAACGATATATATATATATATATATATATATATATATATATATATATATATATATATATATATATATATATATATATATGAAGAAGAATGGAAAGGAATTAGAGAAGCAAAAGCCAAATCAAAATTCAATTCAATTGCTCAGAGCAAGGTATATTCCGCAAAAAGGCAATTTATTCAAGTTAAATTTTCCTAAAGCCAGGCTTTTCAAAGATCAAAATCTTATCATCAGAGGAAGTCGCTGGGATAGATAAGTTGGCAAAGGCCAAGATTTAAAATTTGAAAAATAAAATAAAAGTTGTAGGGAAAGAAACACAGGGCAAAACTCTGCCCGAATGCAAGCAAATGTCCGATTGCTAAAAATTCCTTTCCATTCTTCTTCATATCTACCTGCTCTATCCTAGATATTGAGCTGTATACTCTTCACAATAGGTTTTACCTTTCCTAAAAGTTCGCTTTTAGTACACCACTTTATATATATATATATATATATATATATATATATATATATATATATATATATATATATATATAGTAAGCAGTGAAAATATATATGGCAATTAAGCTACACAGAGGCTCCCGTGTTTCATCCCCGAGGGGAATCGTCAGGCTAAATGCCTCTGTGTAGCTTGATAGCCATATATATTTTCATTGCTTACTACCTAGCTCTACTTACGTATCGAGCACTGTTGAAGTAAATACTGAAAACTGATACATAAAAAATTATATCTCCTTATAATATTTTATGTGGATACATGAAGTACTAATATATATATATATATATATATATATATATATATATATATATATATATATATATATATCAAGCGAGTAGAACTTTCAGATTCAAAAAAGCTTCATATCCTTTCAGATAGAACTTTATAGAAATAATAATATATTTTAGGATAAGTAACATGCATTAAACACACACACACACACACACACACACATATATATATATATATATATATATATATATATATATATATATATATATAAATAGTTAATAATAATTAATATTGACTTTAAAAGGATTATTATACCCTCGTTTACAAGGATTGGTGTACTCTGAGAGAAATTAATAATGAGCAGTAATACTACGGCTTAAATACGAGATTCCAACTCTTTTGTTGTCGTTGTTGAATCCTGTCCCTCTGTTCATTGTATCGCATTCAGATTTGGCGTTGATAGAGTTAAACCGCTCCCAAATTTCAAAGCTAATTGATGGCAGCTGAGGGGAAAGATACACGACTATGAATCAGTGGCAACTTATAAATAAGGTTCTTAGGATTGCGTACGCATGACATATCAATGTATGTAGGTAATAATAATTAACATTTACTTTAAAAAATATTATATATATATATATGTATGGTACGTCAATGAAAATTAGTAAGACCTGCAAATGGAAGCAAATCGGTATTTTCAGAAATATTTCTGAGCCGTACGTTTTTTTGGATTTCGTTATTGGTGATTCCCATGCCCGTTTGAACTTTTTGGAAGGTTTTTTTATAGAAGTTTTTTAGATTTTTTTAATTTTTAATTTTAATTTTAAAAGAAAACTTTTTCAAATTTGGAACTTTGACAGTCCTACCCTGTCATCTTATCAATCATAATTTTTCCTCTGATGATAAGATTTTAATCTTTGAAAAACCTGGTTTAAGGAAAGAAAGAGATGAAAAATAAATGTTTTTATTAACTAAACTACTCTTTGTTTTGAACAACTAAAAATACCGATTTGCTTCCATTTGCAGGTCTTACTAATTTTCATTGACGTACCATATTTTTGCTCTATCCAGTATATTGAGCTTTCCTTATTTCACAATAGGTCTAACTCTCTAAAAGTTTACCTTTTAGTTATAATTTACATATATATATATGTATGTATGTATGTGTGTATGTATGTATGTATGTATATAATAGAAGCATACAAGTTTAATGATGGGTAAATTTAATTCCCCAAACAGAACAGTTTTGCACCACTTTTATGTCTCTCAATGAAAATTAAAATCTATATAAAATGACACTAAAAGTCAAGACAATTGAGGTCAATTTTGATCAAAATCAATTAACTGATTTAGATTTGAGAAAATGTCTAAACTGTAAGGCTTCAGCTTAAGAGGTCTTCAGAATAAATCTAAAATCAGGGAATCTTGCTAAATTGGTGTCGAATTACATTCAATCAAATTTAATGCAAATGGAAAGTTTTACCCATATTTTAATACTCTTTAAAATATCCCCACATAAACTGACAAATTTAACCATTTATATCTCATACATTATTGTTAAAAATCGGAGATATCTGAATTCTTCGAAAGGCTTCCATCCATTATGTACCCTTATTTGCATAAAAATTAGTCAAACTAATAATTTACCCACATTACAACCCCTTATGCCCATCAGCTGTGTTTCAAAATTTATAACGATCGATTAATTAGTTTAGGAGTGAATCCTAAAAATATGCAAACATATACACATACCTAACTTTATATAAATAGAGGTAAGTATAGCTTTGATTTGGTTGTTTTGTTATACGGCAGATCAACCCTTTGTCGGGTTATTTGATGCCGAATTTGGTCATTTTGGTAAAAATAAAATATATTTCTCTTTATATCATCAAATATTTATTCATGGTCTGTTTGTTTTGTAGAGAAAAATGTTGCTTTTGTTTTTAGCTTTGCAGAACATGATTGAGTTTTGCAAAGGGAAAGGAAAAAACAATAACATCAATGTTTGGTGCATTTTAAGTCACGAACCCGGTATCTTCGGATAGCCTGATCTGTTAGCACAAGAAAAGAGAAATATGATTATATATAATTATATAGAGAGAAAGAGATAGATAGAATGAGAGAGAGAGAACGAGAGAGATGGAAAGAGTATTGATTTACTCCTCTCCAGGAGTTAGGCACAAGGCCAGTTTTTATCTTACTCCCACAAGTAAGATGTGACCCAAGCTCGGGTGGGGAAAGTAGGGTTTAAAAATTGCCTGGGCAGCCCCGTCGGCATTCCCCGGTAGGGGCGCCTCAGTCAGTAAGCAATAAACTTACTCCTCCCCAAAGAGGGGAGACGAAGCCTGGGAGGGTGGACCTCCTAGAACTGCACAGGACAGACACATAGACCGGCGTAAATCAAGCCCCGAAGGCCAAGACAATACCAGTCTATGGGGTGCAGTATCCATCGGAACAGATACTACACTTTGATCTTAGCCAAAAGGCCAACATGACAGTAGTAAAACAGATCGATACATATGTATGAAGGTACATATATAACAGAGCCAGATAGTTATGTGTATATATAGAGAAATATATTTATAGACATAAAACAGAGATAGATAGAGAGATGGATGATCGGTAATATCAAGATAGATATGTTCAGATTGAGAAATGGAGATTGCAAGATAAACAGATAGAATTGTTTGATCTGTCATATCAGCAATTATTATTCAAGTTCTTCATTAAATCAGTTATGCTGTGTTAAACACAGATGTAGTCTACTTTTTTTTGGTTCCCAATTATCTAGACTTGCTTAAATGCAAACGATTTTGAGTAGCGATTAAAAACGGAACTAACTGAATCCTGGCAATATTCAATGAATAGTTAATATAGCGTTCGACCACGATTAAAAGACATGAAGAATATTTTACTTAACACTCATCAAATTCCACAACGGCGGAGATATAATAAAAGTGAAGCCGCATATTGAAATCGCAAATCTAGCAATACGGAACGCCATTATTATCTCACGTGGGAAACCAGTAAATAAGTCCCAAATTGAGTTAGGAAATTGTCATTATATTTAATTGATAATTTCAACAATCTCTTCGTAATAATATCAGTGAGGCTATTAGATAATTCGTTCAATTCATTAATAATTAGAATGAAATTATAATTAAATGCATTTTTAAATGTTTAAAATGTTACTATTTCTATCATATATCTCTTATAGAATATATTAGTAATGGGACGATTTCAAAATGTTTACCGATTCCGATACAATTACAGATTCTGTTTTTAAATTCTCGATTCCGATACAATTACCTATTCTGATTCCGATTCATTTTTAATTTCTAAATATTTAATAAGATATTTGTTGCTTTTTTTTCTTTTTTTTTAATTCATCTTTTTTATGGATATCGCTTCGGACAAAACATAAATCCACTTAATCCAAGGAGCTAAAAATACTACTTAGTGTCAAAAACTAGCCATATATTCGTGTTAAATGGATAGATTCCGACCCAGAAAACAGCATTTCTTCCCCCTTTGTCCAAAACATCGCCTATTGAATGTGATGACTAAATGACAAAATAAGCGAGAGTTACGAGGCTGCATAAAGTAAAGTCAAAGTCCACTTCTTACTTGCCGACGTCACGACCTCATTGACATATATGTTATCGATATACGCCGATGCTGCTCCCCTTATCTTTTCATTCTAGGCTAACATATCCTCAAGCACAGCTCGCATTACTAGCGACGTAAAATTTAAGCTGACCCCTAACCTGGTTAGAAAAAATAATAATATTTTATACTGCAACTAGTTAGCTCCGTTTACGTATTGAGCACTGTTGAAGTAAATCCTGAAAATCTATGCAAGACATATATCACTTTATAATGTTATATGTGCATATATATAAAATAGTCATTTGCTCTCTCTCTCTCTCTCTCTCTCTCTCTCTCTCTCTCTCTCAATATATATATATATATATACATATATATTGAGAGAGAGAATTACTATTTCATGTATATACACATACAACATTATAACGTGATATAATATGTTGTGTATAGATTTTCAGGATTTTATCTCCTTAACATTCTCTAGAAGACACATTATTAACTCTCAAAGTAGTAACGGCCAAATATACGCTCTTCGTAAACATTGACTGACGGGATTTGTATATAAATATATATATATATATATGTATATATATATATATATATATATATATATATATATATATATATAAATATATATATATATATATATAAATATATATATATATATATATATAAATATATATATATATATATATAAATATATATATATATAAATATATATATATATATGCACATATATATATATATATATATATATTCCATTTTTAAACCTCAACTGTTATATTCCCCCCCCCCGTTTTTTCAAACCTTATTAAACCACCCTAACACTAATTTTAAACAAATATACATCACACTCTAAACAAATAACGCATCCAAACGAGAGGGACACGTGACTTCACATTTCTGACTTCACATTTCTGATATAGCTGAAGAGAGCTGGATGGTTAAGTCTTTCTGAACTTGAAACAGACGGTACTAATGTTGTACTTATTTTTCTGTACAAAAATATATATATACATATATATACATGTACAAAATGCCGCTACACTAGCATGTCGATGTTATCGATCAATAGTTATAAGAAACTAAAATCTCACCAGGCGTAAAAAGTATGATCTTTTTCCAACTTTATTATATATATATATATACATATATATGCATATATATACACACACACACACACACACACACACACACACACACATATATATATATATATATATATATATATATATATATATATATATATATATATATATATATATATATGGGGGTGCAAGTGTAGTTGAAAGTCAATTTTATACAATAATAATGGATTAATGTTCAGGCACATACGACAACTTATCCCTCGTTTTCCATCTGTGTATGACATACGTATGTATATTTACATGCGTATGACATAAGGACATTTACGTTAAGTGTTTAATACATTGACCCACGCTCTGTTTTCAATTCGAATTATTCTGTCTTTTTTTCGGTTTCATATCTATTGTTTATAAAATGTTTAATCATTTCAGATTTCAAACTCACTCTGATGAAATTTTTCAAATATTAAAGACGAAAACGTAAGTTTTTTACATGAACTTATTTGAATCTAGTTTGTTGGTTTTCTACAGTTCTTTCAATTAACCTTTTTTATATAAGATTGTATATATGTGAATTATGGCAATCAATGAAAATTGAAGTCTTTTAGACTTTTTATTATTTGGGTTATTCAGACTACTGTACTCAGCTATGATGTGATTCTTACAACGTTTCGGCCGATGTTACCTCTGATACCCTTCAGGTGCATCTTGTCGAACTCGGGAATCTGTCCGTCGAACTCGGGAATTTGTACATAATTTCGAATGGAACCCTATATTTCATCTACGAGGGTAGCTTGCTCTCTTTCTGTCAGGATTCCGTTCGAAATTCCGTTTGTAAATGTATATTTAAGTGTGACATGCGCTGTATATTTATGTCTAAGAGATGATGAGAATATTACCTATTTCACTCAATTCTGAGGGTAACCAAACGAAACTCATGGTCACAGCGGGAAATCAATCTTGTCGCGTCTTTTCAACGCGAAGTCTCGCGTGACTTCTCCTGACTCCGCTGAGTGTTGACCGACAGGCTGAGACGAAAATGATTTTCTTGTCAATTTTCATTAACGCATTCGTTATCTCCCTCCTCCATTCTTTGTTGATTTATTTTCTCTTTTAACCCTGTCTTCTCGTCGTCTCTTTAAAATGTCTGTCATATTTCGAAATGTGGCAATAATATGACATTATTAAAGCTTTCTTCTTATCTCTTTTCTTCTGCCCCCCCACCAATTTAATGTCTATGTCATATTGAAATAAAACATAACATTTGACATTCACTTCAGATGAAATATAACGATGATAGACAAAAAATATTTATAATATAAGTTGATTTAATTATTTATCACTACAGATATATATATATATATATAATTATTTTTATTTATACATACATGTATAAACAACCGCTACACTAACAGGTCGATGTTATCGATAAATAGTTATAAGAAACAAAGATCTCATCGGGTGTAAAAAAAAGTCTGATCTTTCACTTGAATGTTCATATTTTAAAGGAATGAAAACAGAGGAAAAAGAAGACAGATTAAAAACCGGAAGGTCACATGGTCAAGTTTAAAACAATTGAAAAAACATTTGTAAATTTAGGTTGAACGGTTATAAGATTCGAATGTTAATCTATTTATAGCATATTTTCAAGGTTTCAGATCGTAAGTTTAGATAGTGAAAAGGGTACTATTTTATAAGCCCGATTAAAATTCTTTGGATTTTTATCCTGTGAATATTTATGTTACATGGATTACTTATACATATATATATATATATATATATATATATATATATATATATATATATATATATATATATATGTATATATATATATATATATATATATATATATATATATATATATATATATATATATATATAAACGATATATCTTTATTAATATCGGATTTCATAATCAGCACAGGGATTAGACATCTATTTAAAAATTCACAGACACTCCCACCAAATTAGAAATAATGATGACAATTAGGGTTAGGATACATCAAATCAGTACAGGCCGGGCGAAAAACAATATTTTGGGATGTACCGTGGGATTCAGAGTTGAAAAAAACTTGTAAGTAAAATTAATGTCGAGCACTTTAGAGAGATGAAAAAATATACATTCACTTAATGCTTCAGTGCGAAACTCAGACTGTCGTTGAGTTCTATCTGAATGTCGTGATGTTAACGTTCGCTGCTCTGAGTGTAAATATAACTTAATTTATCTGTTATCACGTGACAACACCCATAGACAATGGGATTTGACGACTGCTACCAGATTCAAGGTGTCTCTGTGAACCGGGATCGCGCCTCGTGACCGTCTGAAATTTTCATTTCCCTACACTGAGAAGAGCCGAAAACTCCAAACGACGTCGTATGTAAGTAGAATATTAATAAATATTAGTTTATATATATATATATATATACGTAATACAGCAAGTTAGAACATCTGTACCATCGGTTTCGAAATTCGTCAGCGGAGTTGTTCGGCTTAAGTTTTTCTTCTGTAGTGTGGGTGAACTACTCAAGAGTGCTCGATCGTCGCGTTGTCAGTGTGTCTCTGTCACACGTTCCGGGGGCAATATACTGGCATGTTGTCATTCATTAAGCCGAACGACTCTGCTGGTGAAGGTCTGCATTTCTCAGATCTGAAACCGATGGTACAGATGTTGTTCTAACTTACTTTATTACGTATAACTGAATATTATGCTCTTATTAATAATCTAGTTAATTTTTATTTTGTTTTAATAATTGAAAACTCTGCTGGGAAACTCTTCCAAATACCATTAAAAGTATATATATATATATATATATATATATATATATATATATATATATATATATATATATCAATGAAATAACAATATTTGGAAAAGAAATGCACTCTCCTTATAGAACACTGCGTGTATACTGGTTCCACAATAACTAGCCGTATAAATATATTTCAACATCAACCCATGGGACATAAGTAACTATATAATTGTATTTTATTATACACCTATCCAACTAATAATCGCTGGACAGCTTTGACTGTAATTGCTTTTAAAATTAAATTCCCGTAACGCCCCTCCTCGTAAATTTTCCTCGTGCTTATTCGTATAAAAATGATTTCTTACATGTTCCATATTTCTTTCAGTTCTCTGGCATCATCATCATCATCATCATCATCATCATCATCATCATCATCATCATCATCATCATCATCATCATCATCATCATCATTATTTTGATGATGATGATGATGATGATTATAATGATGATGATGATGATGATAATGATGATGATCATCATCATCATCATCATCATCGTCGTCGTCGTCGTCGTAGTTGGTGTGGTTGTTGTTGTTGTTGTTATTATTATTATTTAATGCCAAAACATAATGTTTTCATAGTATACAATTAATTAAACACAGGTTTCTATTTTACAGTAACAGTGCGAAAGTAAAAACGATACCTCTGATGAGCTTTGCATTCGATATAGACGATCCATAGCCTGCGATGTTATCCATTATGCCAATAATACATCTAAGTGTGCGGTTGCTCAAATTGTTTGTATGGCAATTACCATCGCATGAAGTGTTGTTTGGGTCATACTCGTTTTAGTTCACGAATGCGCACAAACCTCCATTGTTTCTAATTCTCTAGACAGTAGGAAATTATGGGTAAGTCGAATCATTTCCGGGGTGAGCGACAAGGAAAGTGTCCGTGTCTTTCCTGTGTAATCCCATCTGATTGATCTCTATATGCAGTCGGGTATCTGTATGACGTATATTAAACATTTGAATAGGCACAATGACTAAATCGCTATAAAGACCTATTTGGTATGTGATCAATCATTCATATATATATATATATATATATATATATATATATATATATATATGCAAATATTGTTTAAGATAACAGAATTCGTCTGTTTAATTATACCTTTTTTTATTTTTTCAATTTTTCTGATGGTCTTTTTTGTATTAAAATAAAAAAATAAAAACTCATAAATGTTCCATAGGTTTCACAGGTTTCACGAACGTGTTCGATCATTCGTCAAATCATCCTCAGGTGTCAAAAGCACATGCACAAAAAAAGCTGGAGAAAGAAGATAATTTTAAACAGCTTTTTTTGTTCATTTACTCTTGACACCTGAGGATGATTCGACGAAGAATCGAAAACGTTCGTGAAACCTGTGAAACCTATTGAACATTTATTAATTCTTTTGATTTTAATACGGAAAACACCATCAGGAAAATATAAAAAATAAAATAGGCATAATTAAACAGACGAGTTCACTTATTTTTAACAATGTTGGCATGAATGAGGAAATGTTGCTTAAATACACACAGTATATATATATATATATATATATATATATATATATATATATATATATATATATATATACTAGTAGAATATCCGTATCAAGACGGTTCACTGCAATACACATAGCATTAGTTACAATTTTTTACTGTGTCTTCTTTTTGTGGGGATATAGTACGGTTTCGTTGGCACCCTCTTTAAGGATAAAGTTTACAAAAAAATAAAAAAATAATCACTCACGCTTCTTCTTCTTTCGTGTGAATCAGATGATTCTGGTGTTGGCATTAGTTTCCCCGATGTTTTTCTAGTTAGAAGTCTTTCTGGAAAGACATTGAGTACTTACGGGAAGGATCACGAGAAGGTTGCCAGCATCCCTAAATGAAAGTAGTACTTTGGAACCGATAGGATTCGAACTTGGAACACCCACGTCTTCAGTCCGTGTCGTTATCCACTTAACCACCGTCACCTCCCATTACACACGTTAGAATACATATTCCCTAATTCGTAATGATAATTTCAATAATTTAGTATTTTACAAAGCACATAGATATCATTGAAGTTTACGCGCGAGCACCAATCCTTTTTGAAAAATGTATTACTTAATAAAATTCAAAAGTTGATGTAGAGCAGTTATTTTCTCTATTTAAGTTATTGTATCTAACTTATTTTAAATGTTTTTTAGGGGTGGCGGTTGCACCCGAGAGTTCTCTGTCTGGCATCTCCGCAGATGTGGAAACAGTACTCTATCCTTGAGCGTATCTGGTTCTTGTACAGCTGGAGAAATGCGTCAGGAGTGTGATACTTTCTGGAGCCGTAGAAATGTCTAACCATTTTTCCTGCGACTTTAGCAATGCATTTGATGTAAGTTTTCCATTTTCAGGTCTGGAGTGAAGGTTAGTTCTATGAGTTCATCAAAGCGAGGCGCATTCATTTTAACTCAGGAAAAGCGAGGATCCGAGCGACGGTGATGAAAGAGGAGCAGAAATTGGTTTAGAAATATTAAAAGTAACAATCTACTCTTTTCCCAATTGCACCACATGCTACAAGTCGGAAGAGAGAGAACCAGAAAGAGCTATGCTACAAAAGGAAATAAAATATATTTCGAGGTAAGACTTCCTTATCAAATTTGAAAATTAATCATTTAAATTTCTCCTTATTTTGACTTAATGTGCCAAGGAATCTGAAAAATTAACCATGGCAAAATAGAGCGTACGTCAACGCCGCCAAGTGGTAAAATTTGTCAATAGAAATCAGGGGGAGATGATTCAGACCGAGAGAGCATACTACAATCTTAGAGAGGCACCGAGTGTTAATGCAAATAAGATCTGATTTATCGTTTCGAAAAGCAAGAAACAGTAGTTTATCTTCCACGTTTTGTCAGGTCTCCTTGTGTCAGGTCTGATGAGACACGTCGATTTGAAGGCGATTACAACAGCTACAGATTTCATTTCATGCTAATGGTTTTCATCAGTTTTTGCTCAAAGCCGCTGTTACTTCGATGCCTTTGGTTTGAATAAGTTATTACTCATGTCATTGTTTCGTATTAACATTAACGTCGCGATTGTTAGAATATCGTTTTGTACGTGAACTTTCAAATAAGGTACCCAAACAAAAACATTTTGACTAATTATACATTTCAGTTCCGGACAAGTATGTTGTGGGCTGATATATTTTTATCACAAAATGTCAAAAAAAATTATTTGGTTTTCGGTCCCAATTTCAATCGTAACAGAAAGGATTTTGGCACAGTCCGTTTTTCCGTTAATCTGTTATTCCTTTAATCCACTATTCTGTTATTTTTATTTGCTCAAAATCGGTTCATTAATTTATTACGAAGTTTTGCATGAAGTTATTTATATAATGAATGCAAAAAATTAGACTTAGATAACATTTTCGAGAAAGCTATGCTATGTATCCGAAAATGCTAGTGTTTTGGTAAATATATGAGATTAATGTGTTCTGTTGGTAAATCTGACTTGATTTTGTCATGCAAAACAATATTATCAGCGTTTAAGCCAACACAAGTCTCAGGAGATTTGAAACGCCGACTATTTGACAAAGAGGTGCTACCTCAGAATATATCGAACATGGTTACACACATTAGATCACCGTGTAAAAGTTATAAGTAAAGCAAATAAGATTTATTAGAAAAAAGTTTTAAAAATCACTTCGTCTTTTTATTCCTTCTCAATGCCGGCATATTTCCACTTCTTGCATTGTAATAGTTTTCTATGACTCCTCTATATAGATATTACACACAATGCTTGAAGCAAACTATATCAACTTATTATCGAAAATTAAATTCGTGAGACGCTTCATATAATCTACCGCACGTTAGGATTAACTCATGTATTCGCCTTATACACACTGAAAATGCCTCTCAAATTAGCGCAGATTTTTTCACAAATGTCTAAACGAACATTAATGACGTTTTTCTCTAAATTCTACAATATTCGTTATTGTTCGTAGTAGTAATCATGTAGGACTATGGTGAACCAATTTTTAGATGCCAGCATTTTAGCCGAATGGCGGTTGGAGGTCTAAAATTAGCAACTCTTTTATCTTATTTATTTAGATTATTTATTTCTGGTGTTTTTAGTCGTCGCAATCACCATCATTCATACATGTGTACATATTATTCTTGTAAATAAAAGTAATAAAAGTCTGGGATTGCCTAAGTATTCTATCCCATAAAAAATGTGGTATCATGGTGAAAGTATGTAGTTTAAGAGAAAGTTATAGACTAGCATAGCACACACTGTGATTTATTCGCTATGTGCTTTATCTGTTATAAAAATTTTGATTTAAATTTGATAGCGAATAAATATAATTCGGAGGACGAAACATTACAGAAACATTTGGAGTATTGTTGCATTGCTGACACGTATCAGTATCAGACGACCAGTGATGTTTATCTGTTCCTTTACCCATTCTTATTCGAGTGATTTGGTTCCTATTCTTTTTTTTCTTTTAGCAACAGTAGTTGTAAAAAGTATGAATAAAGACAACATACGATCATATTGGGTTTAATAAAATCTTCCGGGTTTTCTTCTTTCTTTACAGTATACAATATACATACATAATACCCTGTGGATATCCCCCATCCATCTGCCATGGGGGGCAAACAAGACTGCTCATTGTCAACGTTAAGAAAGAAAGAGAAGGATTTTATCAGCTTATCTGTTATGTGTATCTCGACTTTATTTCTGTAACGTTTTATCCTAACACGTAACACTAATTCTAATCGTTTAACTTCTAATAACATTTTTCAGTTTCCTTCTAGATTAAACCTATGTGGAAAATACCAATTTTAGTATTTTTATATTTCTTCGTGTAATCCTGACACAATCACACGACAACCACACACGCTTTTTGCTTGTTTGAAAATCATTTCGATCATTTAATTTTAGATTGTTCTGAAGAAAATATCATTGCTAAAAATCAAACAGTAACACCCTAACTGACCAATAAAACAAATATTCAAACTTCTCTGACGTCACTCTGTCATACTTCCGGCTAAGAAATATTTTTTTCTCTCGGTTCGTAGGGCAAATTGAATCAACGTTGGCGAAACAATGTGGAGTTATCTTTTTTTTTAATTCGATTTAAACATTTTATTAATTCATCTCTTTCGTTTTAAATTTTCAGAAACAAATAAAAATCGTTTAGTGCTATTTTCATGGCCACTGGTCATTTTCTTTATTTCTCTCCTTTTCTTTTTCGTAATTCTTTAAATGTAGAAATTTCTTCTAAAGTTTGTACACCATTTCCTTTGGCTTAATATTCACGAAGGAACCCCGCTTTATTTCACACGCGGAAAAATATGTCGCCCAGTGGGGAATATATTCCCGTCAGAAGACTCATTCAAATATGAAGAAAATACAAGTGGAAGTACACGTTCACACAGGGTAGAATATCATGGAGATGAAATTGAAAAAAGATCCGAGATATCCATTTTTAGTATTAGTTTTGTACAACTTATATTTGTCTGGAAAAATGCAGAAACAAATGATAAACAATCTGAGCCTTCACTCTGTGATTTTTTTCTGTATATACAAACACAGATTGAGAGAAAGTGGGAGAGGCGGGAGAGATATAAAATTGTCCAATATAAAAATATAGTTAAACAACAAATGGGTTTTTACCATATCACACCTACTTTAACAAAACGCATACTCTAAGAAAGTAAAATAAAGTTAGACACAATTTAAAAATTGTCCCAATAAATTATTTATTTCGGAAATCTAATGTATTTCCCTGTCATGCCTTCAAAGCTTTAGCCTTTTCACTAAACAAATTATGGGTATAGACATTTCCATTGTACATTGTTTCTCTTTGCGCTCATGCTACTGTTTTCATTTCTGATTGTATGTTCAATAAATTACTTGTACAATTTAATATATATCCTCATCCAATACAGATATTTGTGCGATTCTTCGCCAAGGCATGAGATCACAATGTGTATGTTGTTCTTTTAACTTTTTCGTTCCCATCTTCTTTTTCTATTCCCCTTCTTTCTCAAAATCTATATAATTTTTGAAAATTCGAAAATAACATGTATTCTGTCCGATAATTAGCGACTCTGCCGTTAAACCAACGGTATCGAACTCATAAATATATTGTATAGTAATTTTATGCACCTGTTAATTAGCCGTAAACTTTGATTTTCTCACACCTGAATACCTATACACCCAAACAGCTGATCATCTGAATCAAACAGGCAATAGATTAGATAACATCAAATTCATAGTAATAGACACATAATTCCCGTCCACATATACACGCAAACAAAACGAATCAAAATAGATATTAAAACTAAACATTCGCAAATAAGGTCCGAATTCCGAAGACAATATTTTTTATATGTATAGTATTTACTCACTAATAAATATGTCGTTTTAGGGTTAGGGTTAGGGTTTTTACTCACTAATAAATATGTCGTTTTAGGGTTAGGGTTAGGGTTAGGGTTTTTTACTCACTAACAAATATGTTGTTTTAGGGTTAGGGTTTTTTACTCACTAATAAATATGTTGTTTTAGGGTTAGGGTTTTTTACTCACTAATAAATATGTCGTTTTAGGGTTAGGTTTTTTTACTCACTAATAAATATGTTGTTTTTGGGTTATGGTTTTTTACTCACTAATAAATATGTCGTTTTAGAAAAAATACTTGTAAATTGAAAAATGTATGAAGATACTTGATCAAAATGTTTCCAGATAAATAATAAAAATGTTTCAAGATACATGATGAAAATGTTTTAAGCTGCACGATAAAATATTTCAAGATACAGAATAAAATGAAGCATGAAGTATTACTTTGAACATGCCTAAATAAAAAAGGTTTCAGGCGGAATATCGATCTACACATACAACTGTTTTATACTTCAGTGTATTCTATTTTGATTTTCATTTTATTTCACCGTTATTGTTTACGTCTCTAGGAGGCACTTAGTCGGTCGGGTTATCATCAAATTAATATGTAACGCGCGTTTTCTCTTTGCAACGGTACACACATTATACAACTACGGGGAATCTTTTATCTTTTTTAATGGAAATCGCTCCAGACAAGGCATGAAGACATTTGATGTAAGGAGCTAACAAGAACGTCATATGATTATCGCAAATATAGGAGATACCTATTGGCTTTAGTCTTGAAAAGACGAATATTATAAGTAGGAGGAAAACAGTCAGCAAGAAGAGAGTTCCACAAGCCTGCGGTTCTTGGAAAGAAGCTACTGTAATAGGAAGCTATATTACAATGAGGTATCAAAACAGCAGAATTAATGGAGACCAATAGACCAACGAGTTAAACGAGCTGGGGAAATAGAAGCGGGGAATAGATCATATAATTCTGAAGAGCATATGCCATAATAGTAGTTATAGAAACGACTGAGACAAGAAGCATCACGTCTGTGTGTGTGTGAGAGAGAGAGAGAGAGAGAGAGAGAGAGAGAGAGGGTACAGAGAAGAAGAAAGGGTAGGGTGGATCAAATTCCATATCTGTTTCTGCACCTTATTAATAACCCTCAAATGAGACAGAGATTCAACAGCTTAAATATGACAACAGAACTCCATACATGCTCTGATTGTACATTTATAAATATAAGTTCGTTCAAGAAAACGAACCTTCAGTGACAATCTCGGTCAAACCACAAAAAGAGGCGCAAAAACATCAAGACTAATACGAATACAGTGATAGACTTATACACAAATATACACGGTACATCCACACCATTAAAAATACAAGTTCACACATGTATAATATTTGTTTTCTCCATCTCTCTCGCTGTTTATCTCTATTTCCATCTGTTTCTCTATATCTACACACACGCGCGCCAGACACATGTTTTTGATTTCGAACACACACGCCATCAGTCAAGTGGCATTACACGGCTATCACATGAATTACTAATTGATATATTGATATATATTTATAGTCTAAACATTTCTAGTGTCAAGCATAACATTTTGGCCGTCCGGACGTCTATTATATATATATATATATATATATATATATATATATATATATATATATATATATATATATATATATATATATATATGTGTGTGTGTGTGTGTGTATATATATATAGCGTTTTTTGTATATATATAAATATATATATAGCGTTTTATATATATATATATAGCGTTTTTTGTATATATATACATATATATATATATATATATATATATATATATATATATATATATATATATAACAGGTTTGAATGCAAAACAGAATAAACAACACTTTCAACTTTACGAAGCAATCATTACAAAAAAGTGCGGATTTCAACAGTCGTCCACACTCGAAAGTTGTACATAATATAATACCGGTATAATTTAGTTTTGTTTTCAGTTAATATACGCTTATATTTGAAGTCTAGATGTAATATATTCGTTCTTTTATTGTTAAAGGTCTCAATTTTAACAAATTGGATTTATCGCGTTTTGCATTTCAACTCTTCATATGTTGGTTCGTGTGCGTGTGAAATATGCAAATAAACATAATATCTCTAAAAGATATCTTATCTTGAATAGTCAAAGCTCGATATACGAGATAGAGCAATAGTTTAAGTAGATACATGATGATAATAAAAATTGGATAAATACAATATTTATTAAATCATCAATTGTTCAAACAAGGGTTATATATATATAAAAAAAAACGTTTTTCCATTCCTTAATCCATGGATTTTCAAAGATATGCTCTTTTCATCAGAGGAAATAGGACAGATAAGTCAGTAAAATTTACTATAATGCAAACAGTTGAAAAGGGTGTTGTATTTTCATGTATTTTATATTGTCATATTTTCAAATGTTTGCAATGAACGCACGCAACACTCGTTCATATCTGTTGTCATTGAAAATGATTGAGCCTGGAAAAATACAGCGGATATTTGAGACAAACACACACGAGTTTACATCGAGCGCCTAGAGGACCGGGATCAATTGGGCAAAATGCAACAACCGCAAGATGAACACTTCCAGTATTAACCAAAGAAAGATAACAACATGAATCAAACAACAGAAAACAAAACAAAATAACAGCTGAGACGTCACCGGAAAAGAAGAATGGAATGGTAGGTCAAAACCAATTCATTTTTGTTTTTCTCATCTGTCTCTCGTTAAATCTTTTTTCGCTCCGTTTTTTTAAGATTTTGCAAGAGGGATAATAACGAGATTAAGATGTGATAGTGTTAATATTTTCATAATTTGAATTCACTTTATACTATGAATATTAGGTGAGTGAAGAGAGATAGATTTTAAAAGAAAGAACTCCTATGGATAATTGCAGCATTTTTTCTTTCTGTCCATTGTTTGTCTGTATATAGAGTAGACATTTTCTTGGTATGATGGGTAAGAGTTCTTGAGCGTTGGAGTAGCAATGTGCTAATACTGTCACATCGCCCAATGTTGCTTCCTTGTGTCTGTTTTAAAAGTATTTCAATGGACTGTGCTCTTATAAGCGTGCTGCTTTGGTATCCCCACGACGTAAATTCAATAGACCAACCCGACAATCTGCCAAATCCCATACATTCACTGTGGTGGTCTAAAGATGTCGAAGAGCTTTCTACTTCAAAAGCTACTTTCCGAGTGGTGCTGGACATTGGAACTTCCTCCCTGATCCCTGTTTTCCTGACGGTACTGACGTGTAGAAATTTAAAACTAATGTAAGCAGACATCTCGCAGCGCAGCTCCCAATTTAGGTTGACCCCCCCCCCCCCCCAAAAAAAAAAACTCTCACCCCTTTTCTCAGTAGCCCCTAACGTCTACAGTGGTAGCCTGCCTTGTTTGGGGTGAACTATGATAAAAAAAAACTTTTTTTAAATACTCCATAAATGATAGGGCATGGATGATTATTTTTATTGGCGTCAGTATAGAAAAATAATAAAAGATGGAAGTATAAAATCGTGAAATTTTGATGCCAGATAGATTAACTTGTTTTCAACGAATTGAGAAAAGTTTGGGGCGACGTTCCCTGACAATTTACACATTGTTAAGTGTTTTGACATTGAAGATAGTTCCCTACACGTTACCTGTGGTTGTAATATATGACCACATGCACCCCCCCCCCTGATGCACATATTACATATGTTCTGTGTTCGGTTGGGCAGCGGACTGTATAGAATTGAAGTTTGATTAATTATAACGTATGTATAATTATGTAACTTATTTAGGGGATATACTCTTTATATGTTAATTGACTTATAAATAAATTGATTAAACTGAATAAATATATATATATATATATATATATATATATATAATATTCGGTACAGAACATTAGTACAAAATCAGTACCTACTAAATACTGCTGAAGATAAGACCGAGAATATATATATATATTTCGGTACAGAAAATCAGTACAAAATTAGTACGATTGGTTTCAAGCTAAGAAGGTGTTGACCTCCCGGATTTCTTCAGCTTTGTTGTAACTTTGTAGAAAAAATAGAGCGCCTTATATATAAGCCACGATGGGATACGTTATTTGTCTTGAGGTGTTAAATTAGTATCGTCTAAATTTAGTGTTGAGAAAGATTAAAAAGCTTAATATAGTCCAAAAAGGGGGATTCAATTTAAAAGACTCTGCTCTGAACCCGATGTAGCCAAGCACGTTATTGTAATAAGGCGCTGCCTGTATGACCTTTTTGGGGTTGGATTAGAGGTTTGAGATTTTGGGGCTGATGTTATTAACTACGTTTTTAGAGTTTTTTGTTTTTTACATATATAAGCATATGTTTTATACTACTACTAAGCTCTCCTAAGGTACTGAATACTGTTGAAGTAAATAATGAATATTTATATATATATATATATATATATATATATATATATATATATATATATAACTTCTTTGTAAAATGGTAGGAAAAATCCCAGCAGAGTGCTCGATTAATTAAGAATTAAAGTTAAAAATTAAGAGCATAATATTTATTTATTCTGGTACAGAAAAATTAGTACAACATTAGTACCGTCGGTTTCAAGCACGGAAGGTCTTACCCATCCGGCTCTCTTCAGATGACAACAGAAGCTGAAGAGAGCCGCATGGGTAAGACCTTCCGTGCTTGAAACCGACGGTACGAATGTTGTACTAATTTTTCTGTACCAGAATAAATAAATATATATATATATATATATATATATATATAAGTATACATTTTTATATATACAAACATTATTGGTTACATATGTGCATACATGTTTCGGTTGCACTCTTCGCAGAAAGTCAACCTCATCAGACCAAGGATTCAGAGAAAGGATATTCATTTCTCTGAATCCTTGGTCTGACGAGGGTGACTTTCTGCGAAGAGTGCAACCGAAACATGTATGCACATATGTAACCAATAATGTTTGTATAAATAAAAATTTATACTTATAAACAGCTCTACTTGTTATTGAGCACTTTTTATAAACACTTGAGTTACAACGGATTTACATCTACAGAAACTAATACAATACATGTACAATATATATATATATATATATATATATATATATATATATATATACGCCATATGTTATATTATTTCATAAAATTATATTATATATGAATAATTTGGTTATTCATTTATGACATCTATATTACCACAGGAATAGCTTAATATTATTTAAATCAATTCTACCACATAGACTTTTCGAATACTGTATAAAAAGTAGAAACCATAGACTTAAACACATGTATTCGTATGCCTAATTTTCATAAACAGTTTTAAACACTTTCTGATACATGCATTTTGGTGTCGTCTATTTGTAATTTTTTGTCCTATATATATATATATATATTATATATACAATAGTTTAGTCGATATTAACAGTAGTTAATAAAGTAATTTAATAAAAAGGATAGATTGCCAAAAGGTTTTTTAGAATATTATGTCTATTAATTTTTAAAATATGTAATTCAAATTGAAACTGTTACATCTTGCCGTATATATATATATATATATATAGGGTGGCGCAAAAGTCGCGCATTGGTTTGTTTAGGTGATAGAAACTAGGCTTTTCTCATTTACTTCGTAATTTTGTTGCAAAAATGATATCCTTTAAATGGCCACCATTTTCGGTCTCACAAAGACGGGCTCTAGTTAGGGCATTTTTCATTACACTCCTTAGAATAACTGGCTCTAGTTCTTGATTTCATGTCTGATATTATTTTTAAGCTCTTGAATCGTTGTAGGCTTGTTCACATATACCCTTTCCTTAAGATAACCCCAAAGGAAAAAGTCTGGGGCTGTTAAATCCGGTGAACGTGAAGGCCAGTTAAAATCAGAAAATCTGCTGATTAAGCGCTCGCCAAACAATCCCGCAAAAGTCACGCATTAGTTTGAATCAGTTGCGCCACCCTATATATATATATATATATATATATATATATATATATACATATATATATATATATATATATATATATATATATATATATATATATTCGGAGAGACATTACAAGAGTGTAATGTTTGTTCTTCTTGAATAACATTTTATTAGAAAAGTTGGTTTTAAACAAGATCATTGAACGATAATCGAATTATCACAATATTGACTTTAAAATTCAAACATTATTACTGTTATATTCCCATAAGTAATCGATCTTACATTAAAATATCGATTACAAATCTTTAAAAATTATTGAGTTATAAAATCATTGATTTTTCTATACTAGACAACACACGCAAAATGACCATCGTACGCATATATACACAAATCAACCTAGCATTAACAATATGAAAGTGTGTGATACGCCTCGCCGGAAGACATGGTGATTGTTATTATGAATTAAAAACAGATATGACTATTATATGGTATCCAAACACGATTTTGCGAAGTATACTTACCGAATACTGAAGACAAACATTTTAATTATTTATTTTTTTAAAATGTAGTTTATTTATCAGAACTATTCGAGGACAACCGTAAATCGCGAGATGCAATTTGTAAACAAATTCATGAGGAACGCATTTTCGGGCTTCGGACACCTTCCAACTTGTTGACGATGACGATGAAAAGTTGTATGGTTTGAGGACATCTTAATCACTAATTATTCAATTGATACTGCAGAGTGTCCTTTAATTAATGTCACTTGTGCTTCATCAAACTCAACTAATCAAAGTTCATCTTTGTTTCTATTTCTGAATCTTGTTAATCACATCTTGCACGCCCCTTCATTCAACGATTCTTCTCCATCGTATTTCTAACCGCTTCAGTTGCAGAGGTGCTTTAGTTTAAACTCATAAAGCAATATACACTATGTGATGGGAGACGTGTTTACGTTATAATACATGAGACTAAGTGTACAGGTTATAATATCAAATGGGAAAAGGTATGAGAAGGATTCCACCATAAATAACTCAACTTCTAATGTTCAGCTTATGCTTTAAGTATATATAATGGCATAGTAGTTATAGATTTAACAGTTCTAAAGAAAAAGGCGTAAAAAAACCGCGAAAAAAAATCCGCGGGAAAATAAAATTAAAAAAAACGCGGGAAAATTTTTTAAAAACGCGGCAAAACTACAAACCTATGTTGCGTTGCTTCTATTCTATTATTAATTGAAATCGGAAACCTTTTCTTTTTACGTTTCTTTAATCAAAATCGTTTGATAAATTCGACTTGTTTATCTTGTATAACCATTTACAAGTTCGAGCTTAAGTCTATAGAATTATAGTAGTTATTGATCTAACAGTGTCAATTAAGGGAATAGATTTCCTAAGTATGACTTTATTTACGTGGCCTGATGTGAATCAAGTATATGTATCGGTTCCCCATTCGATTTCGATATCTTAAAATCAAGATCATAATCAAATAGCATCGAATATGGTGGAAATTATAATTAATTACGGTGGAAATGCATACGATCTAAACTGCTTATGTGTAGGACATAAACAAAAAAGAAAGTTCACTATAAAAATAGGGTGGTTATGTTTTGGATAAAATAATACTATCATTCATTGGTGTGTGCGATTTAAACATACTAATGAAAAAGCAAATATGGGATTATGGGACCATAAAATATTTAAACCATTTCGTATGCATACAATAAGATAGGATCTCATCCTTTTTATTTAATAGGTTACCAGTATGTTTAATTATGGGTTTTTATTCACGCAAGCATAATCTACAAAATATATCCTAAAGCCTATACGTTCTACCTTTTTAAAACTATTAGCCATCTCATGTTATATAGAATTTTTTAAAAACACATTATGACTAGGAAATGAATTAAATTTAGAAATATTTAAATTATTGAATTTATATTTATAGTTAGAGATTATTGGATTAATAAAAACCGTACGTGACCCTTATGTATGTGATTGTAGTACTAACCGAGTTTTCAAAGCTGGCTTTGTCACTATTATTCGTTATTATTATTGTTATTATTATCGTTATTCCTATTGCTTGAGTTGTTTCATTGTTTAATTATATAATTGTATATGATTCTGTCATACATACAGGAATATTCCAGACGCCAGGTATTTCTATCTAAGCAATTGCATCTAATGCAAAGGGTATTGGTCATATGAACTTTCTGGGCTATATTAATGTTATTTGTATAAACTCCTATCATTTTTGTTTTAAATGTCGTACTGTAGAGACTTAGGGCCTAATTGTATTTATATTAAAATGTTTACTGTATTTGTGTGAGACCTTGAAGTTGCCGTCTACAATTTTAAAGAAGTATTTAGGAAATGTATACTAAACGGTGGATAGAACCAAATGCATTTGCTGCTTTTTTGTAGACTTACTCTCCCCGTTTATTGGTGTCTTATCTATTATTACTGTGTACAGACAGAGATAAACATCTTTTGAAATTATCCTGAGACATGAGGGGATGTTTTTTCGGTAAAAATTTGTTGTAATATAATGTACCATAGGACCTGTGACCAACTGTTTTTATTTAAAGTGCTAATCACTGTTTTCTGTATTTTTCAAAGAAAGATTAACATTTATCTCTGAAATCCAATTTTCACAATCAACTTTTTAAAAAATACAGAGAAATATGGTGTTTGGACCTGCAACAAATGATAAGGAATTCCCTTCTGTAGATTTGTGCTGATGAAGTGATTTATTAGAAGTGTTTTGAAACATATGTAAAAATAATATTAAGTTGATGTTTAATTTATGAAGCATGTTTACATCATATCTATGATGTCATACATTTTTTTATTCTAAGATATGAGCTCTGTGGGACCTAAATCCCTACCATTTGAACGAGTATGAAACCTGCAGTATCCACTAGTATCCTACATATTTGAATTACTTCACTTTTAATGTTTCGTAAGATTAAAGTAGGTATTTGTTCTGGCTTATTAATACACAACTAAATTTATTTAACACACTCTCTCACACACTTATCTATCCATCTATCTATCTATATACATATATATATATACACACACACACACATATATATATATATATATATATATATATATATATATATATATATATATATATATATATATTAGAGGAAGCATTATTATAATCAATGAAACAGACGAGTGGAAAAAAAAGGAAAATTGTTAAAATTACCTTAAGGCCTTATCGTCTGACCCTCTGAGAGGTAACATCAGAATGGTAAATTAAAAACTAAAAGTTGGAGATCTTTAATGATTCAAAGCCACCATAACGTTGAGAGATTTACCTTTTTTTTCCTCTCAATCGTTTCCTCCAACTGGAATAAGTTTTTTCCCCTCATATCTCATTCGACTTTTAGTTTTTAATTTACCATTCTGACGTTTCCTCTCAGAGGGTCAGACGATAAGGCCTTAAGGTAATTTTAACAATTTTCCTTTTTTTTCCACTCGTCTGTTTCATTGATTATAATAATGCTTCCTCTAAAATTAATCCTACGATTCTGTTGTACACGAAATTTACTTATATATATATATATATATACATATATATATATATATATATATATATATATATATATATATATATATATATATATATATAAAGAATACAGGAGTGTGACGGTGGCTAATTGGTTAACGACGCGGACTGAAACCCGAGTGTGCTAGGTTTGGATCTAGTTCGTTCATCAAAATCCACACCTGACCTTGTGTCTAACCTCATACAGGGGAGGCAAATAAGATATATAAAGAATACAAGTCTTCAAATCAAAAATCATCGTCTGCTTCTACCGGTTTCAGCTTTCAAAGAGTGGGACACACATCTATTTATTTTCCTCTGTTCAGAATGATGGCCTCACAAAAGGATGACGTCATCCAGTGTACACGGTGAAAAACAAGCAACATTAACAGCGTGTGTGTAGTAGATGGACAGATTGACATATGTCCTCATTTTTTGTTGATTATTTGATTAAAAAAACAACGTAACCAAACGAAGACTAAACACATGTAAAACCATAAAAATAGCGCGTAGAGATATTGGCGCCAATTCAAAAAGACGATGATAAGTTGGGATTAAGGTGTAAATAAATAAAGAATGCGGCGTCTCCTAGGTAATCAGGGAAAAGGAAGATGAGGAATACCAATTTGAGGCTAAGAGACTTAAAGTGATAACAATAATTAACTCGTGAGAAAATTTGGTGAAAATGGAAAAGGGAATTTGGTGTCAATTAATGCCGGCGTATGAGGACAGTAGTGAATATTCCCACATATTTGAGACAGAAAAGAAGCCGTGACACATGTAGTTATCTACACTCTCTAAGGAACTGTACACATTACACACACACACACACATACATACACACATATATATATATATATATATATATATATATATATATATATCCATAAGTGTGGACTTTTTCGTTTTACCCATAGCACGTAAACCCGTGGTACACACACCGGCATGCAACACAAGTCGTCATTATATGAAGACGAATTTCGACTGCGACAAATATGTCTAAACCAAGAAGGATTAAACGAAAGTAAGAGGCAAAAAATCCCTATACTTTTGAAAATGACGTATATCGCTGAAAGTACTCAAGATAATTGTTTCGTTTTTGGAATACCATTCACCACCTGGATCACTTTTCAATCAACATCTTGGATGTCTTACCTGAATATGTTTTAAATTGTATGACATTGGGCTGATATATTTGATGTCTTATATACTTTTATGTATTTTTATATATATTTTTATATATTTTAAAAATGTAATTTATCATCTGCAGTAATGTCATTGCGGTAATGGTCCTCTGAGGAGAAGAATTTTCTTTGAAAGCTTATGAGTTAAGGACTTTAATGTACTTTTCCTGAACATTGAATTCTAATAAAATTTGATTCGCACCTTATTTTATTATTTCCTCTATTTAGTGCTATTAATGCTCTATCCAGTATATTGAACTTCAGTTTTATCCGGATGTTCACTAATCTAAGATATTAGTTGCCTCTTATATCTTTTGTTGGATTAACTTTATATATATATATATATATATATATATATATATATATATATATATATATATATATATATATATATATATTTGTGTTGTATTATTCTCTACACAGTCGGAGAAGAAAAATATTTTTCTTATTTTTCTTCTGGTTTAATTATTTTTGACAAAGGGATGTCTTTCCCGAAATATCAAATAGTAATTTTTAATCACCCGGACATCACACGAACAGCTAAAACACTCTGTTGTTATGTAAGATTTTAGAAAAAAAAGGAAAAATAAATAGTAAGTCATATTTCGTACTCGATTTATTGTTATTGTTTTTGTTCCTTACAACTTACATCTTACCCGGAACTTGCATTGCCCACAGCCTTTCAAAAACTTACTACTACTATACCCAGCAATGCTTCAAGCAAACTACCATTCTCTAATATATATATATATATATATATATATATATATAAGTGTTTAAAGTTCATATTTTTTGTTTTAAAAAGCATCTATTGTTAAATTTAAGAAGGAACAGGTAAAACAAATACCTTTATAAGCATTAAGATGCGATATCAATTTTTTTTCCATAAAGGTATTTGTTTTACCTGTTCCTTCTTAAATTTAACAATAGATGCTTTTTAAAACAAAAAATATGAACTTTAAACACTTATACAAATCACGTGTTGCATCACGTTCTTCATATTTGATGATGGGAAACGACACCTTGCTCATTCGGCTGTATAACAACAAGCCGTTAAGAGATAAAAAAATACTAATCCGATGACATCAGGATATATTTACACACCGATGATGCCAGGTCTTGGCGAAATATCTGTATCACTTTAAACTAACAAAAAAATGCTAGTTTTAATAAAAAAAAGAAAACGAAAAAAAAATCGGTTTCGATTTAATGTTTTTCTTTTTTTTTTATGGAAAAAAAAAATTGATATCGCATCTTAATGCTTATAAAGGTATTTGTTTTACCTGTTCCTTCTTAAATATATATATATATATATATATATATATATATATATATATATATATATATATATATATATATTGTCCTTCTCATTATTAGCGTTCTTATTATATAATAATTATTGACTATTATTAATATTATTATTTTATATTATTATTTTGAAATGCTAATTATTCGCCTTAACATGCGAGTCGGCCCGCCAGAAATCATTCTCCGTGGTGGCAAAGCGAATCTCTGCTATTTGTTTTAATCAACATACTTTCTTCTATTAAAATGCTGTTACTAGCAGTAAAAAAAAAAACATTATTTCACCACAAAACACACATTTTAAAACGAGATTATTCTCACTCTTTAAGGAACTTATACATATTTAAGACACACACATTGGAGTTCCGACCTTTTTGTTCAGATTTAAATGCATTTTGTTTTGTTTGCGTTCATATGTACACAGTAATTTGTTGTATGCTAAAAGGCATTTCTTGTTATCTACTGTCTGTCTTGTTTGACTATTTGGGATTTGGGTGTTTTTGTGTTATACAAAGGTTTGGTGTTCCAATCTAAGACTACACGCTAATGTTATGTCGTCTATATATCCGCTATACACACATATAAAGAATTAAGTAATTTCATAATTTGGATTATTCGAACTACTGTTCTCATCTTGAATGTTATTCTCACAACGTTTCGGCCACTGTAACCTCTGGTCTTCTTCAAGTGTATATTTTCGAACTCGGGAATATTTCTGTCAAACTCGGGAATCTGGACGGAATTTTGAACGGAGCCCTTTATTTAATCCACGGGGATAGCATGCTCTCGTTTCCTTCGCCATGACTGGGAGACGTATTCAGTAATTCGTAATTCTTCGTAATTCTTCGTATCGCCCGCATCGAGGATTGAACCTTAAACCTTCAGATGACTATCATTTAAAACTGAGTTTTACCTAGCACTATATCCACTGCGCTACGAGTCCTTGCGAAATTCCGTTCAGATTCCCGAGTTCGACAGAAATATTCCCGAGTTCGAAAATATACATCTGAAGAAGGCTAAAGGTAACAGCGGCCGAAACGTTGTGAGAATAACACTCAAGATGAGAACAGTAGTCCGATAATCCAAATTATACTAATTATAAATCCTCATCTCAAAAATTCAGTAACATAAGTAATTTCAGTTATTAGTATCGTAAATAAATATAAATAAATCAATGACTTCCTGTACAAGCTGCGAAGGATATTTGAGGACATATTGTTTTAAGTTTACTACGCACTCAAATTATTTATAATATATATTTTTTAATTTCAGATAACCCGTTAAAAGAAGGATTTTAACCCAATAAATGAAAATACATGCAGTCATAGTTATCTTGAACTGTAAAACATTGAAACTGTGATTTAGAAATCAATAACTTTTTTACATGTTGCCAACTCATTCTTTCATACGGTGTGGTTGGATCTAAAAGGATGTTATAGCAACGTTTCCCCTAACCCTAACTCTAACCCTAAGCTTAACTCTAACGCACACGCTAACCCTAACCCTTACCCTAACACTAACCCTAACCATAACCTTAACCAAAACTCTAACTCTAACTCTAACCCTAATTCTAACCCAAACTCTAACTCTAACTCTAACTCTAACCCTAACCCTAACCCTAACCCTAACTCTAACTCTAACTCTAACTCTAACTCTAACTCTAACTCTAACTCTAACTCTAACCCTAACCCTAACACATACCCAAACCCTAACCCATACCAAAACTCTAACCATCACCCTAACCCTAATCCTAACCGTAACTCTAACCCAAACTCAAACCTTCACCCTAACCCTAAGCCAAACTCTAACTTTAACCCTAAATCTACTCTTAACCCTAACCCTAACTCTACCCCAAACTCTAACCCTCACCCTAACCCTATCCCTAACTTAACCCTAACTCTAACCCTAACTCTAACCCTAACCATGTACATCTTCTTGTAAAGTACCTTGGGTAATACACATCAAATATCCGACTACTGTGATTATTTTAGAAGTAATGAATAGTGAAGGTCATGATTTGCCGCATTGCATTTTCCCACAAGCTCTTAGGGTTAATGTTGTTGGATACGTTGATGTCGTTAAAATGGTTGTTAAGTAGGCAATAGGGAATGCAATGGGAGGTCGTATGTCTTTTAAACTGATCATGCACCTTCTCACACAGCCATTTAACCCAAGACTGGTTATCTGATCATTTTTACGACCATGTTGCCCCCAACACGTGCCCCCCCCCCTCATTCGGCAGATTTAAATTCTATGACTATTACGCGTGGAGCGTTGTTTAAAGGAAGACTAATCGACATTCTCTAAGAACCATAGCTTCACTAAAGGCCGCCATTGTTCAGGTAATGTCTGAAATGAATAAGGACAACTTAAATTCAGCTTGTCGACGGTTTCGAGGTCGAATATAAGCAGCCATGTAAGCCAAAAATAGATTGGTTGAACAATTAGATAAAGAACTATCATAAAGGATATGTGTTTTAATTTGATTCAAATATATACATTTTTTGTTAAAATATTGCTGTTTATTTGACATACTAAAATGTCCTCAAATAGACCTCGCACTCGTTATACAATATAGTTTTACCAACTGACACTACAGTTTCCTTTAACTCCGTTTGCCAGAGCACTAGATGTTCGCCACTTGGGTCCCAGTCACGAATCTCGCTAGTCTAAGCCACACTGATGAGTCGTTACCACGACGAAACATGTCTGTGAATTCAAGATATTATGTATATCTATAATGAGAGAAGGAAGGTGGGAGGCGAAAGAAGGGAGAGATATACGATTGCTACAACTCATGCTCGCGTACTGACATCGCCAGATATTTTTATGGCATGCGTGAACAGTGCATATGTCTTTATTGCCTTACCAATGATTTACAAATACGTCAAGTATGCAGACCATTTGCAAAGAATACGGATTCATTGCCAGACCATCATATGACGTTTGAAGTAGAGAAACAATGTGCATTTTTACACATACTCTACATCATGTAGACGCACTACTCTAATAATAGCCCCAAGCTGTCATTCTGTATATACATACATACATACATACATACATACATACATACATACATACATACATACACACATGCATAGATACTTCAGCCCCCAGATCGTTGAAGCAATATATATATATATATATATATATATATATATATATATATATATATATATATATATATAAGTCTAGTTCATTTTATATTCCAATAACCATGTTTTTATTTTTTAATTTTAATTTTTTTAATCTTTTTTAATTTTCAAAAAGCATAACATTTCTATGAGTTATGTTTTTTACTGTCCGTTTGATTTGACGTGAGTCAACAACATTTTCATGCGAATATTGTCTCTGCAACACTACAAAATCATCAGTAACATCCACAATGAATATAAAGTGTTTGAATTAAAATGTCTTGAAAAAAAACTACACTATACAGTGGGTTATTTTTGAGTGGAAACAAATAAAAATCAAAGTAAAGAGCAAAGTCACATGTTGGGAGACACGCTAGTACGCCATTTTGATTTTTTTTGTTCAGAGCTAGTACATCACTCGTATATATATATATATATATATATATATATATATATATATATATATATATAGGTATGATTGGCAGGGGTTATCATTGTCATCACAATCGGTTTTGTTAATGCTAAAACTGGTAACACCATTACACTTCTCTTATAAAATGATTCCACTAGTATTGATCTTAGTATAATATAATCACAATTTAAAATAAAAAATAAAAAAAATTATAATAATATAATCACAACAAAATTCACTACAAATAATAAACAAGACACTAAAATAAAATAAATAAAATGCAGAAGTAGCAATTAATACCTAAATTAAAATTATCTAACAATTTTATCCACATGATAATTACCTATTAGAATTAAAATGAAATAAGAATGACGGTTATAATCATAATTTTACTTCTCATTTTAAATTTAACTCACTCTGGCCGTCGCCCCTCCTCCCCCCACCCCGGATGAAATTGAGATCATCACAGCACAAACACGTGAAAACCTCCCACGCAATAATTTGAAACACGACTTGTTGGGGTCCCCCCTCCCCTCTCATGTCCCATGTCACCGTTATAGACAAAGCCCCAAACTCTGTCCCCCTTCTCCCCCCTCCAATGTATTTTCAATTTTCAATCTCCCGTTGAGGTGAAGTTAACACGTATGCCATTCGGATTCAATCGTTAGCCTGATGAATTGGCCGCTATTTGCGCCAATGAAACAGAACTTGTTTTGTCGCAACCAATGGAATAAAATCAAAAAATATATATATTTTTCTCTGAATTTTCATTGAGCACTCTTATAAACCCAGTTTCAACTTCCTTCGGATTCATACCCCCTGGATATTTGTAACAAGTTAATTATATATATATATATATATATATATATATATATATATATATATATATATATATATATATATATATATATATATATATATATATATATATATGTGTGTGTGTATATATATATATATATATATATAGAGAGAGAGAGAGAGAGAGAGAAAGAGAGAGAAATGTGTACTAATATATCAAACTTAGCCACAAATAGAAAAGTTAATGAGAAACAACAAATTAATCTAAATAAATACATAAACAACAGATAAAATGTCACTTTAGTTTTGTTTCTTTCTTGGCAAAACTAAAGACTACTATAATAATTAAAATTAAAGAACAGCAAATTAAAATCAACTGACGCAGATCGAAAGCACTTGAATTCGACCTAAAAACTACCCTGGGATTCATACTCCACGAATTACAACCAGCAATACAAAAGATTGCTTGCAGAATCGAGAAGACAATAAAAAATACAAAAAAGAGTATTTTATCAACTTTGCCTAGATAACGATTTTTTTGCCAATATCTATATATGTTTTTCTTAACTGATTTTGGAATTTATTCTATCAATTTGACTTGAAAATTAATATAAATTGTGATATGAAAAGTTATTATGAGATCAAACTATAAATTGAGAACCATAAATAAAAAAAGTGTAATTTAATTATAACCGGATGTAGTGATTAAACAAATATTAAGTATCGCAGTTTATTAATGTTTTAATAATAATTATTTCATGACGTAATAGGATATGGTGACAGTTTAATATAAAACTTAGTAGAACGTAATTAAAAAACTGCGGAGCTTATGTAGAATTACACCGGAAGTGAGTCATAATAAGACTGACTGGGGATAGATCGTTACTATTTAAGAGAAAAGTAACAATTGAAAATGATGAGTGAAAAAATTAAAAAAATAGTTGAATAAATTTAAAAAAATAACGTTTATTGTGAATAAAATAATATTGCCACGTGAATTTTTTTTTGTAAGTCAAATATGAACATTCTGACGAAAAGAAAATCAAAATATGTTGTTGAAATAAGGTTTTATAAATTTTTAAATACATAATTAAAGAGTCTGGGGAAACGTTCCTTTTTGATTGAGGAGATGAAAAAGGAATATAACATTTAATATCTTGTTACTAATTAAATGAATATTGGACGCATCTTGTTTTTTTTATGCACGCATTAAGCCTTTTTTTATGAATGTTTGACACATCTCGTATACCATAAATGTGATCGGCATTAAATAACCCAAAAAGGGTTGATATGCCGTAAAACAAAACTACCATAAATGTGAAGAGTTACAAAAAGGTAGCAGAATCATACTTTACTCGTTAATCCTTTCAATTCGTTCTTATCTTTTTATTCATTATTTACATTACTTTTATCATCTAATTTTATAACTCTTCTTCCTTACTTTCTCTTTTTATCACCTATTTAGCGGCTTAGTCAGTATTTAATGTTTTAATAATAACTAAACACACAAAATTTTAATCTACATACATATATTTTAACTCATAAAAATATTATCATATATACACACAAATATATATATATATATATATATATATATATATATATATATATATATATATATATAGTATACTGGTTCGAATGGTTTCGGTAGGAATCCGAATAAGAGAGCTCGATGTCCAATTAAGCAGAGCATGTATAAATTTGAAGATGAGATGAATTAGATGCACATTTCGGTTGTGTACATAATAGTCTATTTCGACCTTACTTTGGTCTCCTCAGATGTACTTTCAACCACTATTCAGAACTGAATGACTAGAAAAGAATAACACCGTTTTATATTAAACCGAATAAATAATAAATAATATATATATATATATATATATATATATATATATATATATATATAAATAAAAAATTTAAAAAACATTAAAAAGATCTTTTCTGATTGGTCGTTATAATAAGTGGTTAAAATTAATTATAAGAATTTAACTTAGAGAAAAAAATGGGGTGGTGGCGAAAGCTTTAAAAATAAAAATAATTTATGCAGGAGAGAAAATTAAAAGAGAACCCGAGTAAAACCAATGTAGTCGGTAAAAAAGTAGAAATATTCCAATAAGAATTACTGATTATATTATTATGTGAATGTTTGGATTGTTATTATGGGTGTTTGCGTTTTAAAATTAAATTATATATATATATATATATATATATACACTAGACAGATACCTCTCTAGGTACAGGTGCAATTATGTCCCTGAAAGAACAGTTTTATCACAACTTTTACTTATTTCATAAGATACGATGCTACCAAACTTTATGCCTCAAATCCTTATTGTAATTATTATTATCAAATTATTCTAATTATTGTTATCAACTTATTCTAATTATTATAATCAATTTATTCTATTTATTATCATCAAATTATTCTAATTATTATCATCAAATTATTCTAATTATTATCATCAAATTATTCTAATTATTATGATCAAAGTATTCTTATTATTATCATCAAATTATTCTAATTATTATCATCAAATTATTCTAATGATTATAATCAAATTATTCTATTTATTATCATCAAATTATTCTAATTATTATAATCAAATTATTCTAATTATTATCATCAAATTATTCTAATTATTATTATCAAAGTATTCTAATTATTATTATCAAATTATTCTAATTATTATGAACATCCTTTACACGTTTATAATTCTAGTAAATGTCTAATATTTAAGGCTTAAACTTAATGAGTATAAAGAAGAAATTGAAATGCCACTGCTTAATTTGTGTCTAATGACTATCAGAAATAGTTGAATTTTAAAATGGAACGCTATGCTCACATTATGCCCCACTAAAACTCCTAGCAAATACTCCAAAGAAAGTGAAATTTTCGTAATATTTATTTACTAATATCTAACTGTTGAAATTGAAGAGAAAATCGGAGCCATCTGAATTCTCACAAAGGGCATTCTTCCTCTTTTTGCGTCTTTTATAAAAAACTAAATTACAATAAATATATCCCACATGACACCACCTTACGCCTAGAAACTCTATTTCAAAATTCATAATAATCGGCCAATTATTTTAGAATTCAATCTTGTACATACAAATATATAAATATATACACATACCTTACTTTATGAATGTATTTGTTAGGTTGGCTAATTATATCATGGTGTATGAACTACATACACTGACCGCAAAGGAGGAGGTCATTCCTGGGAGGATGATCTAATAATTACAGAACCGATACTAAACTACCCATCACACTTAAAAGATAATACAATATATTAAATCAGTTTTTGTTTAATTCATCTAAAAAGGCCTAGTCATAAAAACATTATTTTTTATAGCTGCTTGGCTTTTCCTGCTAAGATCAAAGTGTAGTATATGTTTTCAGCATCACAGTGGCATCTAACGTTTTACTATCGACGAAACTATTCCGTATGTATATATAAAAAAATATGACAATGCAAAATAAAAATGCATATTACAAAATAATTATTTATTATAAACTATTAAATAATAAATATGCAAATTAGGAATAGCTAAAAGTGTTTGTGGGTGGTTGCAGTTAACTATATATACGGTATTACTGTTGAAAATTAGCGTAAACTTCTTGGCCTTTTGGCTAAGATCAAAGTGTAGTATCTGTTCCGATGGATACTGCACGCCTGTCCTGTGCAGTGCTAGGAGGTCCACCCTCCCAGGCTTCGCCTCCCCTCTTTGGGGAGGAGTAAGTTTATTGCTTACTGTCTGAGGCGCCCCTACCGGGGAATGCCGACGGGGCTGCCCAGGCAATTTTTAAATGGCCAGAGTGCTCACCTCTCGAGCGCTGGCTTTTAACCCCACTTTCTCGACCTAAGCTGTGGTCACATCTTACTTGTGGGAGTAAGATAAAACTGGCCTTGTGCCTAACTCCGGGAGGAGTAAATAAACATTAGCGTAAACTTCTTGGCCTTTTGGCTAAGATCAAAGTGTAGTATCTGTTCCGATGGATACTGCACCCCATAGACTGGTATTGTCTTGGCCTCCGGGGCTTGATTTACGCCGGTCTATGGGATTGTCCTGTGCAGTTCTAGGAGGTCCACCCTCCCAGGCTTCGCCTCCCCTCTTTGGGGAGGAGTAAGTTTATTGCTTACTGTCTGAGGCGCCCCTACCGGGGAATGCCGACGGGGCTGCCCAGGCAATTTTTAAATGGCCAGAGTGCTCACCTCTCGAGCGCTGGCTTTTAACCCCACTTTCTCGACCCAATCTGTGGTCACATCTTACTTGTGGGAGTAGGATAAAACTGGCCTTGTGCCTAACTCCTGGGGAGGAGTAAATACCTTAGCGTAAACTTCTTGGCCTTTTGGCTAAGATCAAAGTGTTGTATCTGTTCCGATGGATACTGCACGCCTGTCCTGTGCAGTTCTAGGAGGTCCACCCTCCCAGGCTTTGCCTCCCCTCTTTGGGGAGGAGTAAGTTAATTGCTTACTGCTTGAGGCGCCCCTACCGGGGAATGCCGACGAGGCTGCCCAGGCAATTTTTGATGGTCAGAGTGCTCACCTCTCGGGCGCTGGCTTTTCAACCCCCACTTTTCGACCCGACCTTGGGTCACATCTTACTTGTGGCAGTAGGATAAAACTGGCCTTGTGCCTAACTCCTGGAGAGGAGTAAATAATATTAGCGTAAGCCATTTGGATGTCAATATAGATAAAAGAAGAAACTTTCGCAGTTAGCTATTTAGATATATGTGTGTATGTTTTTATAAATATATATATAGAAGGAGAGAGAGATAAAGAGCGATATAGATAAATAGATAGATAGATAGATAGATAGATAGATAGATAGATAGATAGATAGATAGATAGATAGATAGATAGATAGATAGATTATCATACAATACAAGTGTGTGTTAAATTGCATGTATTTACTTTCATTCATGATTTTTATGTCCCTTCGGGTTGTTGCGTTGTGCCAATTTGCCGACATCCTGCCGACATATTTGATGCTTCGCTGAAAAGTTATTATCCGTTCGAAAGGTTTGCACAGGAGCGTGTCACAAAACAGGAACTCATAGGAACGATGGGACGGGTGGAAAAGCGGCATCGAATCGCGTGCGGGCTGTTCAAACAGTCGGAAAACGGGTGTGCGCACACTGAGGAGTGGCAGACAATGATACTAGGAAAATACAGATGCACAAATAGAAAATATAGGTAAAACTTTATTTGGATTCTAGCAAGAAGATCCGGCAGTATCCGGGATTAAAGGGAAAACCATCTGGCATCTTACTCAATCCTACAACCTCATATTAATTCTCTTATCATTTATACTTTTGTGTTATACAATTTTTTAGGTTGGGCCTAAGTATGTAGCAAGCATTAATTGGGTGAAACGGGGGTCTGGTTAATGCGACCTTAATTTCAATTTCGGAGAACATATAGTCTTTAAACCCCGGAGACACACCCGGCGTTTCCTATAAATTGAGGATTCTAAGATAATCATGGTCCAAGCTCTGAACCCCTAATTAATTTTTCCTATTATTTTACAGGTCATTAATAACTTAAAGCTAAAGTTAGTATTTCCGTTTAATAGATATCAAGTTAGAACTCAGACCTCACGATAAGGTTGATCCATGTATGATCGAAATGAGTATACTTATCCAAATAGACTGACATGGCTAATATAGTTTCAGAATAGTTAGGTAGAAGTCAAAATCTATCTCTCAAATCCTCACATCAACTACATTATATATATATATATATATATATATATATATATATATATATATATATATATATATATATATAAGTAAGAAACTAAAAGTAAAACTTTTAGTAGAAAGAACCTATAGTGAAATGGTAAAAGCTCAATATACGAGATAGAGCAATTATGAAGTTAAATGGACGAAGAGTGATAAACATGCACGAATGTTCAAATTTATTTCAAACTTCAAATGTTCAAAGCAAGGTATCTCCATTGAAACCCTCTTCCATTGGACACCTTATCGGCGGACAATTACCACCCGGACAAACCCAATATCTTTTTACTCAAACTTTTTTTCTCACCTATTTTTTTCTAAATATTTTTTCAAATGTTGAACTTTGGCTTTTCTATTGCCAACTTATCTATCTGTATAATTCCTCTGATGATAAGATCTCGATCTTTGAAAAGCCTTGGCTTTAAGAAAGATCAATAAACATAATGTATATATATATATATATATATATATATATATATATATATATATATATATATAAATAAGGTTTATATTATATTCCAATAACCATGTTTTTGTTTTATTATTTTTATTTTTTATTTTTTCACATTTCCAAAAAACATAACATTTCTGTGAGATATATTATTTACGGTCCGTTACATTTGTCTTGTGCCAAACAACATTTTTATGTCAATATCGTCTCTGCAACATTACAAAATCATCAGAAAAATTCACAAAGAGTAAAAAGTTATTGGATTAAAGTGTCTTGAAAAGACCTACACTATACAGTGGTTCATTTTTGGGTGAAAACAAACAAAAACAAAGAAAGGAGCAAACTCACACGTACAGAACCCACTAATACGCTATTTTTAATTGTACGGTTAAATTGTACGTACACACACACACACACACACACACACACACACACATATATATATATATATATATATATATATATATATATATATATATATATGTGTGTGTGTGTGTGTGTGTGTGTGTGTGTACAATTAGTTAATATATATATATATACACTAAAAAAAATAATTACACGTCCTATTAAAAAGGGCGACTTAATGCAATATGCTTTACCGCTTAGAAAGTGGAAAAATACTTAAAAAACATCTATTTTTCTATCGCCAGTAAAATATAATAACAAAATTACCCGTCCTCCGGGAAGCAATTACTGAAGCTAGTCTTCTTTACAGAAAATAAAGTAATACTTTGCAATTGCCATTTTAGTAATTAGGAGGAAAACAACAAAATGATGATTGCCGTCGTGCTATCTGATATATTCCAATGTGGGAGAACTTTAATGTGCATTAACATAGTCAAATATTTTTTTTTAGAGAAAAAGAACAATTAATGGTTCTTAAGTTATTCAAAGTCGATAGATTTTATTTTGTTTCAGCATAAAAATGAAAATGAATTACCCATTAAAAATTGGTTATATAATGTAATAAATAAACATAAAGGTGGAACGTCGATTGGTCAAATAAAACAATTTTATATTACTGAGTAATTCGAAATGGTTACTTTGTACTTTTCACTTTTATTATAAAAGACAGAAGAGTCTTAATGGATATTAAAGAAGAAAACTCTATTTTCTTTTTGTAATTTAGAAAGATTAGATTATTTTTTTCTTTTCTATGACAAATGTAAAAGTCATCATCATCATCATCATCATCATCATCATCATCATCATCATCATCATCATCATCATCATCATCACTACAAACATGTTAAGTTCTTGACAGTTTTGCTAGGAGCACAATATAGTATCTGTCCTAATTCTACACTTAGTTTTTCTGTCCTAACTCAGTGAAGGAGAAATCCTTCTAGACCGAGAAAATTAAAAATTTTGTTCCCATCCAAAGTGCCCGTTTTGGGGGAGCTGGATTTTCCCCACGTTAAATATTAACATTTTGCCTTATTCTTCTCTCTTGAGAGGAAGTAAATAGGAACGACAACAACAAAATTATTTTTTTAAATAAAAAAAACACATGTATTTAATTATTAACAGAAACCTATGCTTATTATTTGGTTTAATGCAAACTTTCTTTTTAAAAGTAATTATTCGAAAGCTATCCAAGTGTTTTGCTATGTGTAAATATACGCGTGCGAAAATGTAACCGAAAAAAATAAAACGGAAGTTATGATTTTTAATTTTTAACTTAATGAGGTAAATCGCTTAAAATAATATCAATACTGGTAATAATTAAGATATTAATATCAAGAAAAGTTTTTCGTATATATAATAAAATAGCAAAATCAAATTATATGTGAATCGTACTGAATGTGAATTTATTAGACAATGTTTAAAAATAAATATGCAAATAATTTATAACCTTCGGAGTGTTTAGTAAGGTTTCCTATGAGTTTATATACCGTATATGAAAATATTTTAGCGTGTATTTGTATCAGGTGTTTTGATATAAGTATAGTTCGGATAAATAAGAAAAGTTTCGCATTTATTCATTTAGATATATATATATATATATATATATATATATATATATATATATATATATATATAGTTTGTTCTTGTACTTTTTCTGATCCAATATTTCGAGTTGGCAGGCCAACGATCTAATGTCGTGTGCCAGTGTGAATAGGAACTGGCCGTATTTGCAAACGTGTTCGACTCGCATGAGTTGTCGCTAGGCACGTGATAACGTTAAAAATATAAACAAGTCAATTCATTACAAAAGTCGATTGAGAACGTTTTTAAAAGCATGTTAATATACTCTCCCCACCCTCGTTTCGAGCTCAGCTAATTGTTTGTATACATGTTAGACTGAGTAATGCTTCTATTATGGGAAGGCGAAGGATAACATTTGAAACATTGAGAATGGCAGTGTTTTGTTAAAGATCTCGGAAGTTTTTTTTTAGAAAATGTCGTGTGTAATTAGATATTGGTTGATGGGGCTATGTGTGGAGGTGAGGTGACATGTTAGGCGGCGAGATATACTTGTCTTAGTCATGTCAATATATTCATTGTTTATAGAGACACATTCTCTCATTAGGGATTTGAATACATTACTAGTTTTTAGTAAACTGTTATGGGACGCCGGTTTATTTTTATTAGTAAGTCAGCTATTTAAAGTTCTTTTTATAATATTTGATAAATCGGAGTTTAGAGTTATTGTCAATTGGGAATTTATGTTTATATATGATATTTTTAATAACTATATCGTCCTTTTATAATCAGAGTGTATCTGGTTATAATAAAGTAAATTAATATTTTTAATATTAGTAATATTCCATGATAAATGCCAGTATACTGAAATCATATGCCCTTAATAGGGTTAAGATGAAAATTGATATACACTAAATGTACAAAAGCAAGGAAATTCCCAAATTTTTACACTTTTATTGTCATTAATTAAGGGTATGACTACATATCAACCAAACCATTTCATTATCACATCACTACAGTATAAATCTCCATGCATGAGTGGATGAAGTGTGTGAGATGCACTGAAGAAAAATTCCTACCAGTAAAATACATAGCTCTGTTGTGCTCGCATACCCTTAATGACAATAAAAGTGTAAACATTTGGGAATTTCCTTGCGTTTGTACATTTAGTGTATATGGATTTTCATCTTAACCCTATTAAGGGCATATGATTACAGTATACTGGCATTTATCATGGAACGTCACTACTTTTGTAAAGGCTATGCCTCAATACAATGACCATTTTAAAGGGTTTTTTTTAATTTTCTGGAAAACTAAGGTATATGGTAAACTGAAATTAAAATGCCATCAACTAGATTCTAGAACCTCTATATCTGCCAAAAATCAGCTGAATCCATCAAATAGTTGATGAGATACAGGGTGGCACATACGTACGTACACACATATAACATGATTTCATGATTGAACTTTCTGGATCTCTGGGTTGCCTTGACTAATGATGCTGAAATTCTACACACTTCTAGAACCTATCAAATAAAAATGTTGTGCAAAGATTTAACTAATTTGCTTTATTAGTTTTTGAGTTATGATTGATCAAAGAAATGAGAGTTCCAGCATAGGCCATTCGTGAGGTCTATTAAGGGATAGAGCGCTCTCGCGCCTCCCTTGATTATTGTTGTTAGCATTTTTAGTTACATTAGATAGGGAATGTTTGATATGCTGATCAACGATGTGGTTTTGGTTGGTATTATTCACGACTCATCAGTGTGGCTAGACTATCAGGCGCATGAACCCCTTTGATTTGAAACCCAGACACTAGTCACTACCAGCCTTAATAATCGTTTCCTTTAATAACTACAAGAAACCCTTTCAACCTTTAATTGCCATGACAAAAAACACTTTACCTGGGAGTTAACCATTCGAATTCTTCGGCCTAACATTCATAGGTAACATGAATTGGAACAAAGACATTGAAGACATTGCCAAAGCTGCTGGAAAAAAAGATGGCCTCCCTCTACCATGTTAGTAAACTTCTCTCACCTGACATTATCCTATATCTCTACAAAGCTACCATCCACCCATGAATGGATCATTGTTGCCACATCTGGGCTGGTGCATCATTCGCTAGTCTCTCCCTCTTAGACAATGGCTAAAAAAGAGTCGCTAATCTAATAAGTCCATCACTATCTACCTAGCTCCAGCCCCTGTCCCTTCGTCGCAATGTCGCATTCTTGTACCTGTTTTACAAGTTATTCAATTGATTGTGCTTTGATGAACTTGCTGCTCTAGTGCCCCCTCGACGTATATACACTAGACCAACCCGACAATCAGCTAAATCCTATCTATTCACTGTGGAGGTACCCAGATGTCGGAGAGCCTTCTATTCTACTAGCTGTTTTCCTCGTGCTGCCGACCTCTGGAACTCTCTCCCTGCTCCCTGTTTCCCCGATTGTAACGACATGCAGAAAGTTAAAACTAATGTTAACAAACATCTCGCTGCACAGCTCCTAACTTAGGATAGCCCTTAAAACCTACACACTAATTCTCAGTGGTCTCTTACGTCTACAGTGGCGACCTGTCTTATTTGGGGAGAGCTTTCTTAAAATAATATATATATATATATAATATATATAACATTTGTTTATCTAGATAAGATGTGGTTCACCAAAGTCATAGAAGCCCATTCTCACAAGCGATGCCCACTCCTTCGGGAAGGGGTTGGTTTATTGGCGATCGCCTAAGGCACCATTACAAGGGACATCGGCGAGTCGGTTCTCGGAAATTTTTGTACTTGAAAGTACCACCTCGAGGCAGATGACTTTACACACATTACACAACATTGTGTCACATCTTCATGTAATGAGAAGCTGTTAAACAAATTATTGAAATGTCTAATACAGACATGTTCGTGTCTAAAAGAACGGGCCTAATTACTTTCATGTAAAGAATAACGAATCCAAAAATGTACGGGTAAATAAAGGCATTATATTCCGATCATATTGGATTTCACTGTTTTTACCCCGCCTAATAGACCGGTATCGTCCGGGACTTTGGGTCTGGATTTACGTCGGTCTATTGGGGGTTGCTGGTCCTGTGCAGTTCTAGGAGGTGCACCCTCCCAGGCTTTGCCTCCCCTCTTTGGGGAGGAGTAAGTTTATTGCTTACTGCTTGAGGCGCCTCTACCGGGGAATGCCGACGGGGCTGCCCAGGCAATTTTTAAAAAGCCAGAGTGCTCAAATTCTCGAGCGCTGGTTCTTTCGCACTTTCCCGACCTTATGTCACATCTTACCTTGTGGGACTAAGATAAATAGAGTCTCGGCCTTTTGGTCGGAATCAAAGTGTAATATCTGTTCCGATGGATACTGCACCCCATAGACTGGTATTGTCTTAGCCTTCGGGGATTGATTAACGCCGGTCTATGGGTCTGTTCTGCGCAGTTTTAGGAGGTCCACCCTCCCAGGCTTCGCCTCCCCTCTTTGGGGAGGAGTAAGTTTATTTCTTACTGCTTGAGGCGCCCCTACCGCGGAATGCCGACGGAGCTGTCCAGGCAATTTTTAATGGCCAGAGTGCTCACCTTCTCGGGCGCTGGCTTTTCAAGCCCCACTTTCCCACCTTGGGTCACATCTTACCTTGTGGGAGTAAGATAAAAATGGCCTTGTGCCTAACCTCCTGAAGAGGAGGTAAATAATACTAAAAAAAATGCTTTGTTATCCTACGTTGTATCTGACGAATACTCTTGTTTTTACATTTTAAAATCAAGCAAAAAACCGTTATCAGCTACGGATAAGATGCAAATATTTGTTTATTAATTTGTTTTCTTTTATTGATGTAGGTCTTAAATATTTTAGAATACAATATCGTTCCTAAGAGACTATTGATGCTTTACTTTGTAAAAACGTACCCTTTTTTACTGATTAATTTTTGTGAGTTTGAAGAGCCGGTAATAATTAAGACAACACAGTGATATATTTACAGGAGTGCGTATTTACAGAAAAATATAGAGTATATTACAGAAAGACTTGCATCTATTTCCTTCCCACCGGAGGAAGATTTGGCACAAGGCCTGAAGGTGGGGAGAATCAAGCAAGCGCTCCTACAGAAGGAGTTCTCTGGGTTATCAAAAATGGCCTGACCAACGATGTTAGCATTCTCCGGTCAGAGCGCCTCAGAAAATTAGCAAAAAAATAACTCATCTTCAAAGTGGGAAGATATGTTTACGAATGATGCGAAATATTGTTTTAATATAACATGAACAAATCACTTGCTGCCCAACTCCCCACCAAGGTTTGCTTCTATAAATCTAGCATCTCTATCAGTAGCTAGTTACGTTTCAGTTTCAATATGTCTGGTGTGAATTAACAATGAACGAAGTAAAAAATCAGGGAAGCTGAACGGGATCTGGTTATTTAAAATGAAAGCAGTTGCAGTGTTTTCCACAATGTTGGATGTAATTGTCGGCAATTCAGATCCTATGTCCTGTAACGAATTCAACATGGCGACTCAGTCAGGTGTTTTACTCGAACCGGAACCGGATGTTAATCATTCTAATTCAATAACGTATGTTTATGACAGAGCTATTATTAGTATGGGAATGAAACTGGTGATATAAATAAACAAATAAGGCACACACTTAAACTAGCACACAATATATATATATATATATATATATATATATATATATATATATATATATATATATATATGAACAAATAAAGTACAAACTTGAACTTGCACATAATTATTAAATAACACGGAGTGTTTTTGCTGATGAGACTTTTTTATTTTTTTTAGTTTTCCGAATGGTTCATTTAGTGTTTCGGTAAAATGGCTATATGTAAGTTCCATGGGTTTCTTGTTCCATTTTCTTTCTTTTTCTGTGAGTACTTTAGAATTCTCGTAAAAGTCGATAATTTGGGTTATTTTAATTCGAATTAATTTCTAATAGCTTCGTGTTTTCTTTTCCTTTTAACTGTTACCTATTATAACCACTCGCTCTCTACGCCTCACTCTTTTTTTATTTATTTACTTATTACAATAAAAATAAGACTTTTTGTCTCATAGTGAAAAATGAATCTTTCTAGACTGTGGCAATTTTTGCTTTTTTCTCAACTAGATGAATTTCCAGCCCCCCCCCAATGATTAATTTCTTTATTTACTTACTACAATACACCAAAAACGTTTATTGAATATGGTTTATTTTTACTTATTTCTTTTTAAGTTTCAAAATATAATTAACTTTGCAGTGTAGTATCTGTTTTTTAATCTCTTCTCGCCTATGTCAGTTAAGACGAAATCATTCTAGACTGCAACAATATTTTGTATTTTTCACCAGCAGATGGATTTTCAACACATTAAAAACCAACATTGCTTTTTATGGTTGGTAAATTCATTCTACAACATAAAAGGCCACTCCCGATTGGGATAAACATTGTATCAGTCTAGAAGGAATTTTTCTTTCACTGAAATTGGAAACATTCACGGAAATTTTTGGATCACATTTATTATTAGTTTTTTTTTTGTTTTTTGTGGGGTGATTTTTATTTTTACAAATAACCCGCTACTTAAAATCGTACTAAAATCGGTCACACAAAATAGAGGAAACTCAATTTTGTTTGATTCAAAACATAGACAAATCCTATTATAATCACTTAAACAACTTACAGGGTTGTTTTGAACTTCTTTTTTACTAATTAATACTGTTATATTATGATACGTTATTTGCCGCTTTATGCTGCTTATGCAGTTTACTGACCGGGCTTACTTGCCTCCACACGAGGGTACCAGTTAGACAAAGGTTCGGCTTTAAATATGAAGATAAATCCTTCTTCCTAAATAGGGACACTCCGGATTCGAACTAAAATAAAAATTGCCGCAGTCTCGAAAGATCACTCTCAATGGCAAGATTGCAACAACTAACCATGGCAAGATAGTTATTACTCCACGTATTGCATTAATTATTTCAGCTGCTATTTTACATTTACATTGTGGGGTCTGTGTTCGCGCTGGGCAATCATAAGCACCACATAATTCAAGAGTTACAGATTTTGCAATGTATTTATCAAGTTATTCGACTTTCCCGGGCAACGCCGGGGAACGGGTCAGCTAGTTGTATTTATATTTCTGTTTTCATTTTACATCAGTAAGTTAGTTCTCAGAAATCAATGGCCTCCTTCTGGGGCTAACACTTGATTTCTGTATGAGATACATAGATATCGAGTTTTCAATCAGGATTCTCTTCTACCTAAAACGTTGAGTTAGTAAAGTGAAAGGCGTGCATTTTCTTCTCCTCAAATGACCAGTTAACTATGTTTTAATATATTATTATTTTGATCTGTTGGTCTTACCGGATTCCAGGAAAATAATTCATTTAGTCTGCTGTTGTTACATGCACCATTCCTCGTATGATCCAGTGTATAGCCTTTTTTTAAAACTTTTACTTAAGTGTAAAGTCTCTGAAATAAAAGGATCATTTCCTAGCGCTAATACTTGATCTTTATATGAGATACATAGATATTTGAGTGTTCAGCTAAATTTCTCCTTTACGTCTCAAACGTTGAGTTAGTAAAGAAGTGAAGAACATTAGTTTTATTCTCCCCAATTGACCAGGTAACTATTATAGTATATATATTTTTTGTGGTCTCTTTGTCTTACCGGATTCCAAGAAAATAATTCATTTAGCCTAGTGAAGTATCCAGCTAAGTGTTGTTACTTGCACCATTCGCTCGTATGAGCCAGTGTATAGCCTGGTCAAGTGGGTAGCATTTGGGCTTCGAATACTATGTTATTTTTAATATTAAGTCAGTGTTTACTTGTAGTATTAATTATTAAATGACTTTTAAAAAACTAAATGCGTATATAGTGATCACCTGGTGACGAACACCGGACTATTTAACAATATAGCAATATAGTCAGTTTTGTGTTCTTGATAATTTTGTCTTTTTATATCCATTTAAAATGTATAAAATATTTATGCCCATCCTGTCTATCCAATTGTTAGATATACAGGGTGGGCAAAAATAAGGGTCCTATTTTTAAAAATTCATAACTTTTTTATTTATTGATTTTTTTTAATTTTTTTTTTTAGAATGAGTAAAGGACCCCTTCCGAAGCAAGCATGAGCCGTATTAGCCCTAAGGAACGTACCCTCATTTAGAAAACATTATTTTTGCTTAAAAAACTCAAAACAGTGTAAAAAACAATACTTTATTTATTGTAAGTTTTAAGAAGTGTTTTTCGGCTAAAATTTGTTTTGTTTATTTCAAAACATCTCGGAAGGGTCAGTCTACACACACATAAAGTTTGGTGAGTTTAACTTTTATTTTGTGGAAGTTATTCAAATTCAAGTTATTCAAATTTAAAGATAGGACTCTTATTTTGGCCCACCCTATATTAATGTATAAACCATTTGTCCACCAACAAACCAAGAGCACTTTTACTTATTTTACTTATCTGGTAATAAAAAAAATGAACAAAGCGGACAGAACTCCTTTTTAAATGAAGCGGACAAAATAATGGAATAAATTTTAAAATGAAATCACATCATAAACAAATCCAAGTAAAAAGCGAATAGTAAAAAGTCTAAAAAAAACGAAAGTGATTTTGAAAATGGAAATGATAGCAAGATAAACGAACCAGGGAAAAGAAAGTAAAAAGAAAAAAGACAAAACGCAAAGTTGATTGATGGATTATTTGTGTGACTAAAATCAACCGTTTTTATACAAATGTCTCACTTTCTACACTTTTAGAATTCCGTATATTTTTTAATGGTCTATGAGACTTTACCGGAAGTAAATCTGTTGTGCGTTTTATGTGCACATGCGCACGTTGTGCGTCCCACGCTTGTCGACCATATTGTATAAATGTGTTGCTTATTGTGTAAGTTATTTATTGTGTGTATTAAGAGTCGTGTGTGCAATTTATTTTGCGTAGTGTACGCATGTATTCTCGTATGTCGTGTTTTTGTTAAGTGTTGTAATTTGGGTCATCTGTGTTTGTTGTATACATTTATGTACATCGTGTGTCAGTGCTGAGCAATACTACTCGAAAATTCTTCCTTTTTCCCTGTACAGACAACTGTCAGTTCATTTAACAATCTAACCAATTAATCTTATGTATCTTCTGATTCAACCCCTAACATATATATATATATATATATATATATATATATATATATATATATATATATATATATATAAAGATAGATGAAAGAAGAAGGATAAACATGTACGAATGACAAATTTATTTCAAGTTCGATTGTTCAATGCAAGGTATACTCGGTAAAAACATGTTTATTATTCTTTCCTTAAGCCAAGGCTTTTCAAAGATTAAAATCTTATCATTAGAGGAATTAGATAGATAAGTTGGCAGTGGAAAAGCCAAACTTCAAAATTTGAAAAAATATTAAGTAATGGAGAGTGAGAATGTGCATGTGAAAAGATATAGGGTTTGTTCAGTTGGTAAGGTGTTCAGTGAACGAAGATTTAAAGATGGAAAAGAAGGGTTTTCGTGAAGGCAGCATTGAAAAAGATCAAGAATGAAGTAAATCCAATAGAAAGATGTTTAGTTCAATCGGAAGTAATTTTGAGAATTCGGGCCATTTTAAAATACTTCCGTGGACCGAGAATGAGAGTAGTTTTTTTCGAAAGTTGAAGTTGAACTGTGTATATGAACAGCGGAAAAATAAAGATATTATGTATACTTTTCAATTTTTAAATTATAACCTATCATGAAAAAATTGAACGTCAGTGTACGAGATAGAGCAATTATAAGTAAAAGATGGTAAAAATATATATTTCGTAATCAGCTTCTCAAAACAATGTATTTCAAATAAAAGAAATTTATTTTTCTTCGTTACGCCATGGCTTTTCAAAGAATAAAATCTTATCGTCAGAGAAATAAAAAATATTTCTCTTGCCGACTTATCTGTTTGTTATTCCTCTAACGATAAGATTTCATTCTTTGAAAAGCAACTAATGACGTAATAGATAAAATACTAAACTCGTATCCAACAAACCCACCACCCCCTAAAAACTCTGTTAACTGCTGCTGATAATACACAGCTAATTTAGAGTGTCTCATTTTTTAAATTTCTTTTCACTCAGTCTGGCCTGAGGCCTGCCACTTTCAGACAGATCAAATTTAATAGTTGTATAATTATTTTTTCTATATTTGTGTTCATCCTGAGGAAGTCTCACAATAAAGACGAAATGTTGATGAATACATAAGTAATATAGTTGTTTGGCTTTTCTTTGTTCAATTTCCATATATATATATATATATATATATATATATATATATTTCCAAATGTCGCCATAGGAGGAAATTCAAGTATGCACAATTCAGCCCACCACCAAATCCACCGTAGCTGATTGAGTAAGTGTCGGGACCAGCTTCGGAGTATCCAGTTTTGGAGGTTGTGTTTGTTAAATCTTCCATGCCTAAAATGTTTAGACAGTGAAAATGCCTAAATATCTCTTTCAATTTTTTTAAGTTGTAAATGTCTAAACTTAAATTTTTTTTAAATTATTAAATTCTAAATATTTTAAGAACTTCTTAATCATTAATTTCATCAATGTTCTAAATTCCTTGATAGTGGTAGATGTGTGAATTTGGTTTATATACTTAAAGCAGACGATCAAATAGTAAGTCTGGAGGAGGTGTTTGGAGGCTTTGACCTAAATTTACAAATCCGTCTCTGTGACCCAGACTTTTAATATCCGTTGTACACATAACTGATTTGACCCAGACAATTAACACCCGGTGTGTATATAACTGATTTTACACATCCGTCACTTGTTAACGCAGACATTTAACATCCGTATGTACAGGCTGTTTGAATTAGTAGACATTCAACTACTTTTGCGCAGCTGTCTTACCAGGAGAACGGTTTCTTTTTTCTTTTGGATTCGTTACGCTGTCTACAAGGCTTGCGGGAGCTTGATTACCTTCGAATATATTTTTTTTTCACTGGAGTAACTTTATCGGACCCGGTAGAAAAAATAGCCGAATACATCAGGTCAGTTTAATGTTATTCAAATTGGCCTTAGTGGAGCTTGCATCTAACCAGGAAGTTATGGTTTGCACAACTCCTATCAGCTTATAAGAATCCTGAAGTTGGGCATTATAATATTCAACACCAAGTGAGTTTTCTGAACTTTTCATATGATTTTTTTTATCGTTTTATTACTTTGCATACACCTTGGATACACTTTTCACTGTCATCTACTGCATCGATAGCAAACAAATTTCCAGCCTGGATAACTTTTTCGTTTTTGGACTACCATTCACCACCTTGATTGTTGTTTTAATCAACCTCTTTGATATCGTTCTTGAAGCTATTTAAACTTTATGTATTGGATGAACTGTATAAGTTTAACAAAAAGTATGTTTTGGGCCGATATATTTGATGTTTTATATACTTTTATGTATTGTTTATATATTTTTTATATATATTTTCAGTAATGTCATTGCGGTAATGGTCTTCTGAGGAGAATATTTTCTTTGAAAACTCATGAGTTAAGAACTTTAAAGTACTTTGCTTGAACATTGAATTCTAATAAAATTTGATTCGCACCTTATTTTATTCTTTCACTTTATCTAGTGCTATATATATATATGTATATATATATATATGATAATTTTATTTACACAGACATGTACAAAATCTGCGACACTGGCATGTCGATGTTATCGATCAACAGTTACTATAAACTGAGATCTCATCAGGCAGAGTTAGAATCCGATCTTAACCTCAGATCATATTTCTCTCCAAATATGATCTGAGGTTAAGATCGGATTCTAACTCTGCCTGATGAGATCTCAGTTTATAGTAACTGTTGATCGATAACATCGACATGCCAGTGTCGCAGATTTTGTACATGTCTGTGTAAATAAAATTATCATATATAAAGCTCTATTTTGATATTGAGCACTTTTTATAAACCCGGTTAAAATTCTCTGGATTACCACCCTGTGGATATTTTTCACCTGGATTATTACCATTATTATATATATATATATATATATATATATATATATATATATATATATATATATATATATATATATATACTGGAAGTATACCCGTCCCAGGACAAGTAAAATGAATTCCCCGAAGTGATTTTGCACGGCTTTTATGTCTCTTTACGTATATTAAAATCAAGATATGATGTTACTAAACCTAATATATCTGTTTTTTTTTCCAATTTTGTCAAAAGAAACATTACATGATTTTTATTCTACAAAAATGTTTAAAATGTACAGCTTAAGCTTATAGGTCTTAAGAAGAAACTAAAATTAAAGGCATCTTGCTTAATTGGTGTCTTTGGATTAAAGTTAATGCAAATCTGAAATATTTTAATTTTCAAATGAGAGGTTGTGCGTATATTATTCTCTCTGAAAATCCTCTTAAATAAACTAAAAATATGATAATATTTATTAATTGATGTCTAATATCTATTGTCAAAATTCACAAAAAAATAGAAGTATTTGAATTTTCACAAATGGCTTCAGCCCCCACCCTATTAATTTTTCGTAATTTGAATAAAACCAAATAAATTTAAATATAGCATACATCATAACACGTGCGCAGAGCGGCTGTGTCCCGAAAATGATAAGAATCAGCTGATTAGTTTAGGAGTAAATGATATACACATACCTAAGTTTGTATAAATAGAGATATTGCCCCCTGATTAGTCAGCATTTTATCCCATGTTTAATGCTTCATGGCATAATCGAATTTTCGTATGAAACATTTAGAAAAGAACCCACTCTGCCTTATTTATATATAAATCTATTTGCACGCGTTTTCATGCGTTCTGGTCCATTAACATGCACTTAGTGTGACAGTACTCTGGATCTAGGCATATAATACTACGCGGCCACAGTGTTTGCCGGATTAACAGTAAAATGTCGTCTGAATGACCACAGACACAAATAGATAAATAGTCGTTTTATTTTCACGCCGATGGGAAAGTAAGTTTAGACAAACAAACTTTCATGTATTTTAATGTTTTCTATTGTCAATATATCGGAAACAGAATCGATTTCTGATAATAATGATGAAACGTCCATTGAACAAGGGAACATTTTCAGATAAAGAGATACTTTTCGATTGCTAGAGAACGATAATGAATAAATAGATACATAGATTATTTTCTCAGATATACTGAGAAACATATAGATAGATAGATAGATAGATAAATAGATAGATACCTAAATAGATAAATAGATAGACAGATAGATAGACAGATATATATATAGAGAGAGAGACAGATAGAGAGATAGATAGATCTAGATATGTGAATAGATAGATAGATAAATAGATAGATACATAGATAGATAGATAGACAAATACCTAAATAGATAGATAGATAGACAGATAGATAGATATATAGACAGATAGATAGCTAGATAAGTAGACAGATATATAGACAGATATATATATATATATATAGATAGATAGATAGATCTAGATCTAGATATGTGAATAGATAGATAGACAAATATATATATATATATATATATGTATACATATATATAGACAGATAGATAGATAGATATAAAGATATATATATATATATAGAGAGAGAGAGAGATCGATACACCGATAAATATATATAGAGAGAGATATATAGATATATAGATGGATAGAAAAGTTACAGATAAATATATATATATAGATATATACATATATATAGATATATATATATATATATATATATATATATATAAAGAGGTGTACTAAAAGCGAACTTTTAGGAAAGGTAAAACCTATTGTGAAGAGTATACAGCTCAATATCCAGGATAAAGCAGGTAGATATGAAGAAGAATGGAAAGGAATTAGAGAAGCAAAAGCCAAATCAAAATTCAATTCAATTGCTCAGAGCAAGGTATATTCCGCAAAAAGGCAATTTATTCAAGTTAAATTTTTCTTAAGCCAGGCTTTTCAAAGATCAAAATCTTATCATCAGAGGAAGTCGCTGGGATAGATAAGTTGGCAATGGCCAAGAATTAAAATTTGAAAAAATGAAATAAAAGTTGTAGGGAAAGAAACGCAGGGCAAAACTCTGCCCGAATGCAAGCAAATGTCCGATTGCTAAAAAGTCCGGTGTCGAAAAGTCCAGCGGAGAGAATAAGATGTAAATAGGTAGGTCGTTAAAGGCACGAGATGTAATGAGAGAGGTTTCAAAGTTAAATTCCAAGAAGCCACACCTTCAGGTACGGTTAAAATAGAAAATCAAAAAGGGTAAAAAGTCCAATAAGAGGTACGTTCAATGATGCAGGCAGGCTCAGAGAAGATTGAGATGGAAAATATTCGCCATTAAAAATACTTCCTGCGCAGAGATAACAAAGGAAAGTGTTTTAAAGTGGGAAAAAGAGGCAGCGAAAATATTTAAAGCTAGCCCGTTGAGAAAGCCGGCTTAAAATGAAAGAAAAGCAAAAACAGTAAAAACAAAATCATAATATGCGACCAGCAGGCAGGGGAGTAACGGGTAAGGGTGTGAGGGAAAAGAAAGGGATGGGTACGAGGGAGGAGAAAGGGAGCGATGCGGTGAAAGAGTGCGGTTAAAACTAAGAGTGTGAATGTGGGGGGTGAAGCATAAAGTTGAAATTGGATGTTAGCGCGAATTAGGATTCAACTAGAAAAGGGGAAGAAAGGAGTGGAGGTTAGTTAACGAATGTTAGGTGAGGGAGTTAAAATATCAGAATATGTTTATGAACAGAGTTCGGGGTTTAGATGTTTAATCAGATGACCTTAGATATAAACAATGAGGCAAAATATATTTGAAGGGTAGAACTAGAAAAATGAATTAAAAATTAAAAAAGTAAAGATAAAAAATAAAGATAAAAATAGTATTAAAAGTAGAAATAAGAAAATAAAAAATGAAAAAGAGATAATAAGATTAGTCTTAGGCTCGCAGGGAAAATTAAGGATTGACCGATAAAAAATGAAAAATAATAAAATAATAAAATAATAATAATAGAATGAGGGAAACGTAGATAAGATTGGAGCTCAAGAATGAGAAATAGAATAAGGAAAAAGTAAAAAGTAAAAATGACCTCGAAAGGATATCCGGAATGGGAATCTCCAAGGTGGTTAAAGATATGGGTTGACGTAAAATATGCTATAACGGGACGCTAATTCTTTATGGATATGGGAAAATTAAACTTTGAAATTTTTTTCAAAAAAGTTATATGGAGGTTAATTAAGAATATTATTAAATAGGTTAATGATGGCCGAAAGAAGTAAGAGACATACGAGGTTAAAGAAGTGATAATAGATTAAGCCAGAGGGAGAGTGGAGATCGCAGTTAAAAGTAAATACTATGGGGGTTAAAAGATGTAGAGCGAGGGCTGGTTGGGGGTTGAGTATGGTCTGAGAGAAATGTGAGAAGGGCGAGGTAAAACAAGGTGGAATAATCGAGGCTATTAAGAGAGTGAGAAGAATTATTTAGAAGTAAAAACAGGAGGGGAAGAATAATTAGAGTGCACAGTGGAAACAGTGAGGAGTTCGATATCGAAGTGTGCAAAGGGGATTAGGAGAAGATAAGGCGAATCATCAAGTAAATAAAAGGACTAGGGTATAATATGAATAAGGTGGGTTAGTTATCAAGTTGAGAGGGAAAGGAATGAAGTTTGGAAGTGTTGAAAGGAAGCGGACGAAAGTATTAAAAGAAGTTAAACGGGAAAGAGAATGGAAAGCCAAATAAAAGTTATACGATTAAGGAGGTTAAGTGGAATGATTTAGGGGGTAGTGGGAGAAAGGTGTTAAAACTAAGGGAATTGTGAAGCTAACGGAGTTTATGGGTAATTTTATTAAGTTAAGAGAAGGTTAAAGGGATGATGGAGATATAAGCAGAGATTATAGAACAACAGGAATTAGAACTATCGGAAAGGAGATTCGAGATGTAAGGAGGGAAGATCCGAGATGAAGGGAGGGTATTTAATCAAATGGGGGAGGGGTGTCTGGGGGATTATTGTGGTTGCTATACTTGAATTTACGTTTATGCCTGCAACTGGAGATAAGTTCATTCTTAAAATTAATAATATTTTTAGATTTAGTAGCAGTAGCTATTATAAAGGTTTCCAAAATACAAAGTTGGCAATGGGATGCTCCCGGGGTATATGATTTGGACTTTTTAAGTATTGACCAGTGAAGTGAATATGGAGTATTTTTAAGATTGAGGTTTCTAATTAGATTGGAAAGTGAAGTGCCTGTGCTGTTATCGCTGCTATTTTTAAAGGAATAGACATGGTTAGAGATCCGGGTGTTAATGGGGAAAGAGGACGCCCCAATATATGTGTGTATCTTGAAGGGTGGTGCTATAGTTGCATTGAGATTGCTAATGGTATTAGATGAGATTTGGGTTTGGAGATCCAAGTTATGCGAGGAAAGTTGTTTGGAGAAGTGGGGTGGAGCGGATATGGGGGAAATGTGAGTTAGCCCATGGGCACTATATATTATTGGGGGTGCTTGGTTAGAGGAATGACTGTATGAGTGGGAGTTTTGAGTAGAAGCGGATTGGGGTTGCGGGGAGATACGGAGTTCGGGTGGAGTATGGGAACTATGATTACTCACAACATTGGTGGAGCGGGGGGATTGTTTAACAGTACAAGCGTATATTACGTCCTTCTGTACACAGTTGTTGTTAAGGGGACAATCTCTAGGTTTACGGCAGTTACAAGTGGTGAGAGATGTGGTGGGTGGTTGTTGTTGGATATGTTTGATTTTCCTATTGTTAGAGGTTATGATAGTTTGTTCAATATTGGGCATAGTAGAGTAAGATATTTTAAATAAATCTTTGTTAAGGATAGTGTTATATCTGTAGGGATGCTTAAAAGATCTGTCTAAGATTTGGAAAAATTCTTTAGGTATATTGGTTTTAACATTACTGCTGAAAGGTGGATTAAACCAGATGTTATTCTTTCTTCTAAGTTTTTTTCTTTGTTTGTGCACCTGTGGGTCTGCCCGATTATCAATATTGTTAGTTCCTATGGGCTTATTAGCGTGTGTTTTGATTATCTTAGGTGCAGATGAGTTAAACTTTTTATTTCTGTGTGTGGTCATGTTGTGTGTAATAATGCCTGAAGATTTGTTAACTTGAGTAAGGGGGTTGCAGTTATATTTAATTTTGTGATTGTAGCCTGAGTTAAGCAAAGCATTATTGTAGAAGCTATAATTTTGATCGAAGATAGATTTATTCGCAGATAGCTTAGAAATTCTATTAGATACTGAGGGGACTATTGAGTTTATGATGGATTTAGGGTGGTTAGATAGGCTATGTACGTAGAAAAGGGTTAAGTTAGGTTTATGGTATTGGCTGAAGGTTCCCGAGTTAAGATCTAATGTAAGGTCAAGAAAGTTGGATATTCTTTTCTCAGGTTCCACTGTAATGGTCAAACCAAAGTTTTTGAAGAAGTTATGCAAGTTTTTGATAGTGTTAATATATTGTCTCGATCTCTCCTCAGATACAAACAGGGCATCGCCCCTATACAACCCACCCTGTAAGTGTCCAAAATTAAACCCTAATCCTCTCATCAAGTACAAACCTACCAGGTCAGTGACCTAGGCAGAGTCTGAGGCCCCCATGGTAATATCAAAGTTATTGGGGGTGTCCTTCCTAGTCCAAAGCTTATTATCAAATTCTAGTAGGGATCTTCTGGCTAATATTATTAGTTTAATCTTTATGTCTGTAATGTCAGAATTATTTTTAACGAAGATTAATGCTTTGTTAAGTAAGATAGGGGAAATGGATTGGTAATAATTATTAATATCGAATGTTATCAAGTTCAAGTTAGGTTTAGACTTATCAATGAGGTTAAGGAACCAGGTAGTAACCTCATCTGAGGATTGCCAAAGAGTGTAACGAATTTTTTCTTTTAAGGTGGGGATAATTCTATCCAAGATTTTCTTGCTTATGATGCCTAGGTCGGATTTAGAAGGGCAGATTAGTCTGATGGTAGGGTTTCCCTGGAAATTATTTTTATGGTCCTTCAAGGTAAATCTAGGTATTTCAGGGGTTAAAATTTCTGCGTAGTTAAGGACATTCAAAGATGTTAGTATGGATTTTGCCTCATTGTTTATACTAGCCAGGGTATCGTAAGATGTGCTTTTGTAAGATTTATTTAATTCTTTGTAGATTAAGGACTTGTATTGACTATATTTCAGTTTGTAAAGTTTTTTAGTTTTATCCGCTGGGATAATTATATCTGGGTGTTTCTTAATATTGTTAGTGAACTAAGTTCTTATTCCTGTTGTTCTATAATCTCTGCTTATATCTCCATCATCCCTTTAACCTTCTCTTAACTTAATAAAATTACCCATAAACTCCGTTAGCTTCACAATTCCCTTAGTTTTAACACCTTTCTCCCACTACCCCCTAAATAATTCCACTTAACCTCCTTAATCGTATAACTTTTATTTGGCTTTCCATTCTCTTTCCCGTTTAACTTCTTTTAATACTTTCGTCCGCTTCCTTTCAACACTTCCAAACTTCATTCCTTTCCCTCTCAACTTGATAACTAACCCACCTTATTCATATTATACCCTAGTCCTTTTATTTACTTGATGATTCGCCTTATCTTCTCCTAATCCCCTTTGCACACTTCGATATCGAACTCCTCACTGTTTCCACTGTGCACTCTAATTATTCTTCCCCTCCTGTTTTTACTTCTAAATAATTCTTCTCACTCTCTTAATAGCCTCGATTATTCCACCTTGTTTTACCTCGCCCTTCTCACATTTCTCTCAGACCATACTCAACCCCCAACCAGCCCTCGCTCTACATCTTTTAACCCCCATAGTATTTACTTTTAACTGCGATCTCCACTCTCCCTCTGGCTTAATCTATTATCACTTCTTTAACCTCGTATGTCTCTTACTTCTTTCGGCCATCATTAACCTATTTAATAATTTTCTTAATTAACCTCCATATAACTTTTTTGAAAAAAAATTCAAAGTTTAATTTTCCCATATCCATAAGTAATAGCGTCCGTAACAGCATATTTTACGTCAACCCATATCTTTAACCACCTTGGAGATTCCCATTCCGGATATCCTTTCGAGGTCATTTTTACTTTTTACTTTTTCCTTATTCTATTTCTCATTCTTGAGCTCCAATCTTATCTACGTTTCCCTCATTCTATTATTATTATTTTATAATTTTATTATTTTTTATTTTTTATCGGTCAATCCTTAATTTTCCCTGCGAGCCTAAGACTAATCTTATTATCTCTTTTTCATTTTTTATTTTCTTATTTCTACTTTTAATACTATTTTTATCTTTATTTTTTATCTTTACTTTTTTAATTTTTAATTCATTTTTCTAGTTCTACCCTTCAAATATATTTTGCCTCATTGTTTATATCTAAGGTCATCTGATTAAGCATCTAAACCCCGAACTCTGTTCATAAACATATTCTGATATTTTAACTCCCTCACCTAACATTCGTTTACTCACCCCCAGTCCTTTCTTCCCCTTTTCTAGTTGAATCCTAATTCGCGCTAACATCCAATTTCAACTTTATGCTTCACCCCCCACATTCACACTCTTAGTTTTAACCGCACTCTTTCACCGCATCGCTCCCTTTCTCCTCCCTCGTACCCATCCCTTTCTCCTCCCCCACACCCCTTACCCGTTACTCCCCTGCCTACTGGTCGCATATTATTTTTTTGTTTTTACTGTTTTTGCTTTTCTTTCATTTTAAGCCGGCTTTCTCAACGGGCTAGCTTTAAATATTTTCGCTGCCTCTTTTTCCCACTTTAAAACACTTTCTTTTGTTATCTCTGCCCAGGAAGTATTTTTAATGGCGAATATTTTCCACCTCAATCTTCTCTGAGCCTGCTTGCATCATCGAACGTACCTCTTATTGGACTTTTTACCCTTTTGGATTTTCTATTTTCGCCGTACCTGAAGTTGTGGCTTATTGGAATTTAACTTTGAAACCTCTGTCATTACATCTCGTGCCTTTAACGACCTACCTATTTACATCTTATTCTCTCCGCTGGACTTTTCGACACCGGACTTTTTAGCAATCGGACATGTGCTTGCATTCGGGCAGAGTTTTGCCCTGCGTTTCTTTCCCTACAACTTTTATTTCATTTTTTCAAATTTTAATTCTTGGCCATTGCCAACTTATCTATCCCAGCGACTTCCTCTGATGATAAGATTTTGATCTTTGAAAAGCCTGGCTTAAGGAAAATTTAACTTGAATAAATTGCCTTTTTGCGGAATATACCTTGCTCTGAGCAATTGAATTGAATTTTGATTTGGCTTTTGCTTCTCTAATTCCTTTCCATTCTTCTTCATATATATATATATATATATATATATATATATATATATATATAAGTATACATTTTTATTTATACAAACATCATTGGTTATATATGTGCATACATGTTTCGGTTGCAGTCTTTGCAGAGAGTCAACCTCATCAGACCAAGGATTCAGAGTAATGAGATGGGTTTGCAGATTTTTTGAGAATAAATCCTTGTTTGGGATTAGTCATTCTTTCTATTTCTTATGAATTGGTATCGGAATACCTATTTTACTTGTTGACCGTTCATCCTTTTTTACGACCTAACCATCCCTGTTTTTATTGCCCTCTTAGCGATGGCTACTTTTCAACCCTATTTGAATTCTCAAATCCTACAAACACATTTATCTTATCTATCAGTAAAATACACACATATAAACAGATTTAATAGGTACATAAGTACACATAAATAAAGAAACATCAATATACACACACATCTAAACATGAACACACACACAGATCCTCTTTCAAGCAGAAAATGTATTTAAAAGCACGTACTTGCCTATTGATATACATTTAGTATATAAAGCACTTTCAATATATAAATTAATTTCAATACAAGAAAAACATCTGCCTGTACAAGTAAATACCTATGCACCACACCTATATACATACACGAACACACATACACATAAATATAACATATATATATATATATATATATATATACGTATACACATACAGACACGTGCATACACCCATGTACATACATACATGTATACATCCACAACGCGAATATATATATATATATATATATATATATATATATATATACATACACACATACACACACACACACATATACATATATATATACGTATACATACCATACCCATGTATACACACGCCTAAACCCCACACACCCATATACATACATATACACATATATATATATATATATATATATATATATATATATATATATATATATATACACATACATACACACACATACACAAGCATACATCAAAATATACAAGTACGTACATAGAATATATCACCCCGATTATCCAAATATAAAGACTAAACACAAATATAAAGACTAATGAGGTTGACTCTCTGCGAAGAGTGCAACCGAAACATGTATGCACATATGTAACCAATAATGTTTGTATAAATAAAATGTATACTTATAAACAGCTCTACTTGTTATTGAGCACTTTTTATAAACACTTGAGTTTCAACGGATTTACATCTACGGAAACCAATACAATACACATACTATATATATATATATATATATATATATATATATATATATATATATATATATATATATAAAATACATGCGTGCTGGTCCATTAATTAATTTGATTAACAGAGTTTATCTTTCAAAATCCATGGATTATGGATATGAAGCCCCTTGCTTTGAACTTCTGATGTTCTAATAAATATTGCATCTTTACAATTTGTTATTCTCATCTTTCATCTCAAGAAATGTATATATATAGATAGATGATGATTATGTTATACTTCGAGCTATAGTAATTGTTGAGCTATTAACCCGAATTGTGTGTGAATTTCAAAGAATTTAAGTTTAAGTTATTCATATTTATATATATATTAGATTTTTGAATGTGAGATAATATATATAATTATTTCCACAATCCGACAACGCTGCAGCCCACAACCTGGACTGCAGTTTTGGCCTCATCAGTAGAACAAATGCGAACTCAGGATTCGAAACCCAAGTCACCTGCATGCTAGGCGAGTACTCTGCCACTGAGCTACCTCACCACATACAAAAAAGTCAATTAATTTACACAGATTAAGCAAACCACGGCGATGGTCGACTGTGGAATATACCTACTCTTTTCAACAAGGGGTGTAGTCATCCAACTACTTAGAACCCAGGCCGATGTCTCACAAGTAGGATTTGTATACTCGCTAGGACGATTTCATCCAACAAGCTAACTCGAGTCTAGGACTTCCGGTTTGTTTCTTTTATAGGTTGTTGGCTACAGCGTTGTCTATATGTGGAAATAATTATAATTATATATATATATATATATATATATATATATATATATATATATATATATATATATATATATGAGGATAAAATGCACGATATATCATAAAATGAAATGCGTTAAAAACAGGATGTGTGACAAAAGACAAACGAAAAAAACAAATCAAATACAAGAAACGAGAGATTTTATCGGTTCCGTTCGGATCAACGAACATCTTAAGAAAAAGTGAAGATTTTAAATTCATGCGATAACGGTAAAAACATAGGAAAAAGAAGAACGCAGAACGGGATGCTATTGGCACGTGTTTAACTATTTGAAAAAAAGAAAGAATAATGAGACGCGTGTGGCAGAAACGTTACAATGGGAAAATGGTGGAGAAAGAAGAGAAAAGAGAAGAGAAAAGAAAAAATGGAATTACAGATGAAATGTAGCCCCAAAAAGGATGGCAGTTATGTTAGTAGTGACGTGAAATAGTGCGGTTTTTGCTAGATCGATGTTTAAGGAATAAGATCCGTGTCTGGGGTTTACGTTGGATTGTGATGAGAGAAGTATTATAGTGCTTTTGATGCACTTGCGACGTGGAAGAGAGTGTTCGGTCTTGAGGAAGGTGCAGTTTGTAAAGTCAAAATTGTGGGTCAAACTGTTTCTGTGTATAACTAGTGCGTTAGTGAGATTTTTATGTTTCAGGCCCAATTTGTGTTCGTCAATGCGGTATTTCATACCTCTGACAGTTTCACCAATATAAAACATCAGACATGCGGTACATTTTATTAAAAGTGGTGACTTAATGCAATATTTGTACCGTTTAGGAAGTGGATAAATACTACGAAAACAGCTTCGTGTCTATCGACAGTAAAAACAATAACAAAAACTACGTAACATCATGGCGATAAAAAAATCCTACATATTTCGGCATGGTGTTTGCAGTATGGTGGTAATATGCCAGACCGCGGACGGTAATATCGTAGGTTCGATCCTTTTCCACGTTAGCCATGCTGATGACTCCTGATAGCCAGAAACTCGTGTCCATGGATACCTTTTGTTGGATAATGGCCCTGTGGAGTTGGACGCATCTTGAAGTGGACGTATCTGTGGGAAACCGTTTGGTTTGGCTTACGCGATTTTGTGCGGGTGGACCCGTACAGTCGAGTGTAAAATAAACTTGTTCTCACAGTCAAGGCTCACAGACGTTGACAGGCCACCATTTTGATGAGACCTTTTAGGTCGGGAGTTCAAGGGAGTCAGGCTGTGACGAATGCACTTGCGCATGGGGTTATGTGATGTCACGGACTTTTGTGTGGGAAGCAGAGTTTTGCCAGTCTGGTTAGTGGAAGCGAATCGAACAGACGCGTTTCTCTATGTAGTCCGAAATGAGAATTTGGAATTTATTTCCCTAAGAGAATACAGGCATGAGATTCTTTCCCCCCTCCTCGAATAGCTAAGGACTTAATTAGGAAGTAACTACGATAAAGTAGGACTTTGGTATCGCCCTCAACGGCATCTCCATCTCCATCGACGGATAACTGACGTCTGAAATAAAAGAATCAAAAGTTTAAAAGATTGTTTGTCTCGTGAAAAGTGGTATTACGGTGTTTGTTGCAGACACAGCAGACGCCGTCGAGACACTCTCCTCCACGCGACGAGGAAAGAGAGAAGGCACGAGAAATTAAAAGGTATGCAACATATACTTTTTGGTGTTAAAAATGACCAGTTGTTTAAAAGAGAACTGCAACGGCCATTCGGGGACGGGTATACGGAACGAGAACTGCCACGGCCCATTCCGGGACGGCTATGCAACACTTTTATGTACGTAAAAATTAGTTAATATATATATATATATATATATATATATATATATAGCGTCGCTGAATTTAAATCGTCAACGACTTTCCTGCAACAATGCGAAAAACGTTCTTTGCGCGTTTCTCCGTCACTTTTTTAAAATTCTCTTTTTTCTGCAGCTTTTTTGTTCATCTGCTTTTGACACCTGAGAGTGATTGGACGAAGAATCGAAAACGTTTGTGAAATCTATGGAAGATTTATTATTGTTTTAAATTTTAATACAAAAAAGACAATCAGAAAACTTGAGAAAATAAACAAGGTATAATTAAACAGACGAATTCTGTTATTTTTAACAATGTTTTCATAAACATATACATATATATATATATATATATATATATATATATATATATATATATATATATATATATATATATATTTATATATATATATGTATATATATATATATATATAATATTTGAACGTATACTTAGATATGAATACAAGACTTAATAGGTAGACATTCCGAACGAAACAAAAAAAAAACGAATTGCATTCTCTGTTTGGAGATGTTCGCCACATGTTTGAGAACCGAATTTCCACCCGGTTGTTTTATTGCCTTAACACATGTACTGAAGTACTCTCTAAATACATCTGGCAGAATGTATTTTTTAAAGAAAGTTACGCCGTCCTTCGACATAAAGCGCCTGGTATTCCGAAATGGTCACCCATCTTGTACTGGCCAGACTCAACGTCGCTTAACTTTTGTAATCTAACGAGAGCAAGTGTGTCACGTGATTGTGCTGTATGTCATCGTGATTCTGCCGCATGCCGGATAGATATAAAGATATAGATAGAGAAACGGTCCACCGAACAAATAAATTCTTGCAAAACGCTGAACGCATAAGGATGATTGGATCCTTGTTATTCGGTTGTCCTCGGAGTTAGTTTATGTATCAATGGCTTTTGGACGGAGGGCAATCTAAAAGAACACACCTGTTCGTTTCTCTCTGATTTAGGCCATTTGCAGGTCGAAAATACACCCTTTTTTCTGTTGTGTGTGAAACGGGACGCCCTTTCAAAATGACGAAATTTAGATACAATTTTTCATTCGATTGCTGTTCATCCGCAAAATGAGTACAAGATGGCGACCGTTGACGCAAAAACTCTGTTTCGTGGGAAGACGTCCTGCAGGGATGTTCATATCTTAGCAATTGCATATCTATCTTTTCCGCTCGATTGAGAGTGAGAGCTTTTAAGATGTACAGTTTTTGTTTATTACTTTAAAATAAAGTTTGGATGAAGAGCGAATCGAAACAATTGTAAAACGCGAAAGGGATCAAACTCACCAGAAACGAAAAGAAAGCAAAAATGAAGAAATTGCTGGCAAAATAACTGAGAAAAATAATGGCGGACAGTAAAGTTTCGGCTATGATTAAAAAATTTAAAGTAAGCACAAAAAAGAGCGGGAAAATGAAATCTATTGATATAAATTTAAGAATGTGTATATTTTAAATATATTTCTATGTATAGGATTTACTTTTTTGATAATAAACCTACCATTATGACGACTTTAGACCATCTTCTATCCGGAAATCGGTTTCTCATTAGAGATTCCAGCTAATATACCAAACGGCATTGACATGAAAGAGTGTTAGTTATAATGAGAAAGTTAATAACGCATTGTAAAGGTTTACATTACTGCATGGAGTCTAGTAAATGCTTATTCAATCTATTCGAAAACCCAAGAACTTACGCAACTAAATTACACACTTATTTCTTAAATATTCTGTGTTGCTAGTTTATTTACCATTTCCAGAGACCATGAAACAAACGTGTGTAGGTTTGTTATTTAAAATCGAAATACGATACGAATATCGATTACGGAAAAAATATCGACATTCGATCCGAACTGATCGTATATATCGTATTTGAAAAGGGGGCTCTTGTTTTGCTGTTCTATAATAAAACAAAGAGAGGCTCGTCACTTGGCCGGAATGGCATGATCCAATTTGGGATTGAGGAATACTGAAGGGAATCCCATCTTGGATTGGAGGTTTTATAATCAGTTAAAAGGTTTTATCGAAAGGACCATAGAAAAGAAATGGGAAGAAAAACAAATGCGTGGATGGGAGGAGTGCGGGGTAAAATAGATGAAGAGCGAAAATAATAAGATATTCGTGATGATGATGATGATGATGATGATGATGATGATGATGATGATGATGATGATGATGATGATGATGATGATGATGATGATGATGATGATGAAACGACATCCAAAAGACGAAGATTAATGGAATTATAAATAAAGGAAGAAGAAAAATAAGAGTGCAAAAAAAGAAGGAAAAGAAGGAGAAATAATAATAATTTGACGAAAAATTGGAAGAAAAGGAAGAGGAAAGAAAAGAAGAAACAACGAAGAAAAAGAAGACGATAAAGAACGGGAAGTAGGAGAAGTAGTAGAAGTCGAAAAAGGGGAGCAAACGAAGAAGAAGAAGAAGAAGAAAAGAATGATATGAAAAGAAGAAGAAGAATAAGAACCCGAGGAATGGGAAGTAGAAACAGAAGAAGGAAAGAAGAAGGTAGAGAAAGAGAGAGAAAAAAAGAAGAAAAACCAGCAGGTGATAAAGATGAAGAGGAAAATGATGATAATAATGATGATGAAAGGACAAAGGTGTAAAGAGAATTAGTCAAACATAAGAAGAGAGAAAAGGAGTACGAAGATGAAGAGGAAGAGGAAGAGGCTACAGTGATAGTAGTAGTAGTAGTAGTAGTAGTAGTAGTAGTAGTAGTAGTAGTAGTAGATCCATTGCTCTTTCTGCTTCTCATGAAGTCAGTTCTCTCTATCGCTCCAAACACTTTCTCATACCAGAGGCTATTCTCTATCTCTACAGATCTACAATCAGACCATGTAAGGAGTACTGTTGTCATATTTGGGCTGGTGAATCTCTGCTCCATTTGAGGGTTATTGCTAAGGTGCAGAAGCATATCTGTAATTTGATTGGCCCTACCTTTTCTTCTTATCTGCACGCTCTCTCTCTCACAGACGTGATGTTGCTAGTCTCAGTCTTTTCTATAAATACTATTATGGAATGTGTTCTACAAAATTGTCTGATTTATTCCCTGCTTCCTTTGTTCCAGCTCGTTTGATTCGTTGGTCTAGTGATTTCCATCAATTCGCTATTTTGATACCTCATTGTAATACAACTTCCTATTCCAGAAGCTTCTTTCCACATACTGCAGGCTTGTGGAACTCTCTTCCTGGTGACTGTTTTCCTCCTAGGTATAACCTTAGTTTTTAAAAGACTAAGGCGAATAGACATCTTTTTTTTGCGATGAACATGTTTCGTTCCTTACATCAAGTGGCTTCATGCCTTGTCTGGAGCGATTTCCATAACAAAAGTAGCACTACTACTACTACTACTACTACTAGTAGTAGTAGTATTAGTAGTAGTAGTAGTAGTAGTAGTAGTAGTAGTAGAAAAAGAAACTACAGTAGCAGAAGTAGAAGAATAAAAATTAAGAAGAAATGAAGAAAAAGAAGAGAAAAAAGTGAGAAGTGATAAATAAGAAAATAAATAGCGAAAGAAGAATACATCGTTTTTAATAATATAAGGAGAAAAGTACAAAAGAAACAAATAAAACACAGCGAAAATGAATTCAATTCCACATTAGTGTCTTACTATCTTCACTTTCTTCTTTTTCTCTCAATCTCTCACATGCATTTATACCATATTCAAAAACGGTTATGAAGAAACATTTACATGAAATAGATAGAGATGAAATTGCCTACATTTTATACCATGCTCTTCAAGACTATGACGTAATATATTTGGAAAATATTAAGTAACCTCTGTTAAAGACAAACACCAAGTCTATAAAATATTATATATCTGAATATATATACACACACACACATGTATATATATATATATATATATATATATATATATATATATATATATATATATATATATATATATATATATATATATATAGTGTGTCAGGTTGTATATGAAAAGAAATCAAATAAAGTGCTCGATCATATAAGAGAGCGTGTTGTTGACGCCATTCCCTGTCGGGCGTGACTACAATCGTTTCAGCTTGCCGATGATTCCACTGGGCACGGAGATGTACTAAAGATGTCTAAATCTGCCCTTTTGGATGAAACCGCGGCACATTGCTGAAATATGTAATATACAGTATCTAAATAAATTATATATATATATATATATATATATATATATATATATATATATATATATATCTGTGTGTGTGTGTGTTTGTGTACCTGCGTGTGTGGATAATATAAGATCAGTTCTTTAATTTAGTTCAGATCGATTTTTGTCGAAAGCAATTTCCAAACAAAAATGAATCTCAATATTCAAACTTTCAAATACTTATTTTAAAATTTGCGATATAGCTATTAATAAAAACATCACGGATCAGCGTCATCACATACTTATGTGATTTTAGTCAATTTTGCAACAAAGAAAACTTACACGCGTTCCTGGAAAAAAAATTAAAGCATACTTGGACAAATTCAGATACTCACACGAAAACACGTCTTCAGAGTTGTGTTTGCCAAATGGAAGCCATACAATCTCAGGCGAAAAATTATGCAAATCCGATTTTTTTCTGAACATTCGACTTTTGGATTTTCTGAGAAACAAGTTTTGGCCTGTATCACCCTTATTTCGCTATTTACGGTTTCTGTGATTTCTTGAACATTTCTGTAAGCTTATTTTTCACAAGTTTTCGCCTTGATATTAGATGGTTTTTATCTGGCAACAAACACTAAAGACGTTATTTTTGTGTAGCTACTCGGATTTCTTCAAGTGCGCTTTAATTTTCCCCAGAAATATATATATATATATATATATATATATATATATATATATATAGATAGATAGAGAGAGATAGATAGATAGATAGATAGATAGATAGATAGATAGATAGATAGATAGATAGATAGATAGATATCTGTATATCTGTATATCTTTATAAATTAGGTATGTTGGTATAATATTATATACAGGATTGAATCGTAAGCTAATTAATCGATCATTATAAATTTTGAAACTGCTATGTGTAAGGGGTTCAATTGTATGTTATATTTTTAAAATTTAGTTTTATGCAAAGGAGTAAAAAGGGTGTTGAAGTCTTTCGTGAAAATTCAGATACCTCTGTTTTTTGTTGAATCGAGACATCAATTAATATTTTTTTCAAATTCTAATTTCTTTTGAGTATTCTAAAAAGTATCGAACACTGTACAGTTATAAGCGCCATAATATCAGCACAGTCCCCTAACCCTAATCTTAACCCTTATTTGAAAATTCACATATATCAAATTTTAATTGAATTTGATTCACAGTCATTTTGCACCAAAGAAGCAAGTTTCCATGGATTTCAATTTCTTTTTAAGACCCCTTCATCTTAAGCCTTAATTTATAGACATTTTTCAGAATCGAAATATGTAATGGATTTTGATCGAAATAACAATACTGATTCTAGATATAAGGTTTAGTTGCATTATATATTGATTTTAATATTTGTTTGGAGACATACAGTTAAGGCAAAACTGTTCTTCTCGGGGAATTCCTTTTACTCGCCTTAGGATGAATATTCTTTTAGTAATTTTTTTATAAAATTAAGTATCTTTATATGTTTATATGTTTGTGCGTACAGAATTCACTCCTAACCGTATTAACCGATTATTATGAATGTAATAGCAACTGCCTGACACATTACATCCAATTGCAGACTATATTTACGTTAATTTAGTTTGACGCAATCGGGGGTAAAAAGGGTGTGAAAGCTCTTTGTAGAGGTACCAATACCTCAGATGTTTGTGAAATATTAACAACAGATAGTAAACATTAATTATCAAATATTCTACAGAATTAAATTGATTTAAAGTATTTTAAAGTGTTTAGGTGTCATAATACACAATGCCCACGCTCTATGCGATAATTTCAAATCTATCAGATTTGTATTGCATTTGATCCATAGTCATTAGACACCAATAAAAGCAATATTTCTTTTTAAGAACCTTTAATTTCAAAGTTTACATTTTAGACCTTTTTCAAGAATAAGAATAATGTAATGTGTTTTCCTACAAAAGTATGTATCTAAAAAGAGTGTTAATTGGTATGTTGGTAAAACGGATAAATAAGTAAAATAAAGTGAACAATTTTGAATGTTAACGATTCAGTTTTTTGGCTTGCTTTGAAGGAAAAAATTCACTATTGAAAACATTTTGAGTTTTTTATCAAGTTTATATATGTTGTAAAATTGAGAGATACAATTGCATAGAATTATTTTTTTTAATGCAAATTTGGAGCATTTATTAAATTATCATATAATATTTTGACAACTAGTAATGTGTACACTATTGAGCTATTATTCCAACTTTTGTGTGCATTTAAAGGAATTTATAGTATATATATATATATATATATATATATATATATATATATATATATATATATGTCCTTGTCTTCTTTGGTCTGAAGAGGTGGACTCTCTGTGAAAAGTACAACCGAAACATGTATGCACATATGTAACCAATAATGTGTGTATAAATAAAAATTTATACTAAAGAATAGCTCTACTTTTTATTGAGCACTTTTTATAAACACTGTAATTTTAACGGATTAACATCTACAGAAACTAATCTATTACATGTACTATATATATACATATATCATAAAATATACTTATTGCAAGCAGGCTACACATAATAGTGTGTATTTCACTTCTAGAACGAGCTCGTCAAGCTAACAGGAGTGAAACACACACATTTATGTGTAGCCTGCCATGAATATATTCTATATTATTACTAACCCCTACTTATATACTGAGGACAGTTTAAGTACATTCTGAAACTAGTATATATATATATATATATATATATATATATATATATATATATATATATATATATATATATATATACTGTCTGTAAGTAAATATAATTTAATATTTATTCATGAATCTTATTATAAAAGTTTCTTTAAGAAAATTAAAGTTAAGCACTGTTAAGAGATATTATAAAATAGACATTCACTTAAGTTACAAAGCAAGGCTCCGATTAAATTCGTGGAGTCCTATACATTGTGTTGATGTTTATAGCCCGCTGCATTTTGCATTAACATAACGTAATTTCTCCGTATCACATGATAATTTCATATAGCCTAGAGGATAGAACGGAAGCGTTCGGAGTCAAATGTTACTCTGTGATTCGGGTTCACGCCTTGTGAACGTCTGAAATTACAACACCCCCTTACATTTATGAGAGCAAAAGCCCGAAACAATGTCGTCTGTAGGTAAATAAAATTTAACATTTATTCAGGAATATTACAATATATATATATATATATATATATATATATATATATATACACACACATATACATATATATTTTAATATTTTAATACTTTAGAAAAACAAATCTGGAGGCATAACTAAATCAAATATTTGTAAACTTTTTAAATTTAAAAATAATTATTAAATAGGGAGGTGGTGTCTGATCAACACTGCTGGGATGCCATGATAAAGAAATACTGTTTTGTTTTTAAAATCCCGAAACAGTTTTCATGGTAAACAACTGACGATCCCTTATATATAAAAACATATATAAAAATATATTTATATTAGAGTATATTCTTGGAAGTAAACTAAAATAGTGATTGCAGTAGATTGATTGACTTACTAGACTAAAATCTTTCAACAAATAATGTTTTTTTTGTTTTTTTGTCCAGTTTTGAAGGTTAAAAGAACTTCCGAGACTATATATATATATATATATATATATATATATATATATGTATATATATATATATATATATACACACACACATATATATATATATATATATATATATATATATATATATATATACATATATATATATATATATATATATATATATATATATATATATGTATATATATATATATATATATATATATATATATATATATATATAAGAAAGAGATAAGGAGAATCATAAACATACCTGAACCGGCCAGCGCAAAGAGCACTAAGAACATGTCACTCCTATATATTTTCTCCATATATATAGATGACATACTTATCTTCACATCTTCTCACGATGAAGCCACCCAAATATTTAGTAATTGTAACATCACCGACCCCACATACAATTCACCATAGAACACCTCAACGATTCCGGCTCACTTTCTCTCCTTGACTTCAACCTCAACATCACTGACGATAGTTCCACACATATCAACTCCTATAGGAAACCTCCCTGCAAACATTTTTTATACACTTTGAGTATGCCTTGCCCCTGAAAGACCCTTTAAGCTAAATTAGGTTATGCCCATAATTAAATTACCCGAATACAGAAAAAATGTTCATCTACTGCTGACAAAATAGCACAAACTACTTCCATTAAACCCTTCTAAATAATGACTACCCCATTTTCACCATAGTCCACTTAAATAAGACCCAAAAACGCAGACACCGCCCCTCTCTAATAGTGCATCTCAAAACTCCCTTTCCTTAGCGATAAAATCACTACCGCCATTCTCAAGGCCATACACAAAGAAAACCTTGACATCCAACTTACCAACACCGCTAACATCTATCTAAAAGACATACTTACCATACCCGCAACCCCTTCTCCCTAGTCAGTTGCCCTATCCCTAACGCTATACTATGCCACCGCACAAATTATGTATACAACGTACAGTTTACCATGTACAATAAATTCTATATAGGAAGTACTACAAGACCGTTACACCTACGCATCAAAGAATATATGAACGTCCGTATATCTTCTTTCTACAAACAGACACCCCTATGCAACCCTACTCAATACGACATCCGCGTCTCCATTCTTGCCTCTATATGTAACATTGGGGACCTCAGAATCACAGAATTGATCCTTATCTCCAGATTAAACGCCTTGCTCAACCAACGTCATAAGCTCTACTACTCCTTTATTTGATAATCGACCCTTTCATCAAGTGACCAACACTCCCTTGTATTCCAATTTTACTTTTCATTTCCCCTCTTTAATTCGTTGCTTCTTAATTTATATATTGAGCCATTTCCTACTACTACCACACACCCTCATACTATAAACATCAATAACATAGATGTCTTACACCTGCCCACCAACATACACCATTTATGTGTTTTATATTTTCAATACGACTTCTTCAATTTAATATCTACTCTCCGTATTTTCTCCATCACAGGAGGAGTAACCAACCCTAACAGTTATTCTTTTTATTATTTTATTTTACACCTATTGTCCGAGGAGAGTAAGTTTTCCATATTACCTGTAATAATCAAGTAGTCCCCTATCTATCTCAATATACCCTCTGTCACAGGAGGAGTAACCAACCCATAACAGAGGAAATCCGTAATTTAATTTACTCTTATTTTCCTATCGCAGTAATTCCCCCTATTCAGTGTATTGACTAATAATTTAATCAATTTAACCCTATACGCCATACATAAAAAAATAAATTAAAATAAATAATAATAAATTAAAATAATTTATATTAAAAAATAATTAATTAACCTAACCGAAAATAAGGTCTATGTAAAACTTAGATGTAGACTATAAATGCCTAAATGTTTTATTGATTCTATAATTTAATAAAAGAAAACCCACATTTTATATCATTACTTGAATATATGATAATCAAAATAAAATTTAATTAATTAAAAAATATAAATACGATTTTATGTTAAAAAAACAAAAGAAAATACATAAATAAATAAAATATATAAATAAAATAATATTATTACAACAAACATATGATACCCAGTTAATTAGTTTAATGCTACACACTTATTTTTTAACACCATGTGTAGGATGTAATTTAACGAAATTTTCTAACATGTATTGATTTATTATTTTCTGCAGCGTCTCTATATCTGCGGGACTTGTTTCCAGTTCTACTTTCTGGCATCCATCTTAGTGAATTCCACACAGTTGAACTTTTCTTTTGTGTCAATTTTTGACAAGGGGAAAATGTTCCCGAAATATGAAATGATTTCTAATCATCACACGAACATCACACAGCTACTTGCATTGCCTTCATCATTCTTAATGAGAGGTGACGGTGGTTAAGTTGATATCGACACGGACCGAAAACCTGGGTTTTCCAAGTTCGACTCCAAACGGTTCCACAGTACCACTTTCATTTAGGGATGTGAGAACCCTTCTCGTGGTCCTTCCCGTAAGTACTCGATGTCTTTCCAGAAAGATTTATGACTAGAAAAACATCGGGGAAAACAAATGCCAACACCAAAATTATCTGATTCACACAAAAGAAGAAGTTCATTTTAAAAACATTTATTACAATTCCCAGCAATGCTTCAAGCAAACTAGTAATTTTTATATATATATATATATATATAACTTCTTATGTAATATAGTCGAAAAAATCCCAGCAGAGTGTTCGATTAATAGACAATCAAAATTAAGAGCCTAATATTTATTTATTTATTGTATAGAAAAAATATTACAACATTAGTACCGTCGGTTTCAAGCTCAGAAGGACTTAACGCTTCGGCTCTCTTCAGCTTATGTTGTCACCTGTTTTAGAAATGTGAACCCACCTATCACTCTCGCTTGGATACATTGTTTGCTTTAAAGTGTCATGTATATTTGTCAAAAATTTGTGTTGGGGGGGGGGGGTAGTGGGACTATAAAGTATAATAAAGTTCGAAAAAAAAAGAGGGGGTATAACAGTTAAGATTTAAAATAGGAAAACAATTTTTTTATCTCAAAACGAGTCCTGTGAATCAATGTTAATTGGGAGCGTATATTAAGCCGTTAACTTGGTGTCGTCTAGCAAGTGCTAAGGAAAGGATACGGGTTTAAAGGTTAAACTTTCGAAAGAAAAAAAGAAAAAAGGTTAAAAACCTATAAATTTTAATATCAGGGCCTGAATTAAAAGACTTTAAATCAATCCAAAAAGAATTTAAATTAAGATTTAACTCTATTCCGGTATTCGTAACCATTAGGGAGTAACTCTTCTATGTATTTAATGATTCTGTGTTCGGAATTTAACATTTTTGACTAGTAAGGTATAGTAAGAGCTTATGGGGGTAAGTTACTAGTATACTGATTAAGTCTGGTCTTGAGGAAGGACAAGGGTTAGGTCGGCAAGATTGAACCTGTTTAGGAGATTTCCAAAGCCTGCTGAATTATTTTCGTGAAATCTGGGGGGTAACCTCTTAAAAGCTGAAAAAATTATTATTGGAAATAATATTTTTGTTACACGTTAACTTAGTATAATTTACTGGTTATAGTATATATATATATATATATATATATATATATATATATATATATATATATATTATAAATAACCGACAACTCATGTCTGGATATTTTTGTATGGATCCCTTCCATTTTCCGGATTAAAGTCATAATTTCGGATGAGAATTGGCTGATGAATCTGCCGTAATTTTCTTTTAGGTCCAAAGTACTTTCTGACCCATCTGGGTCCATCTTCAGTGGAATAATGTCAATCAGGTAAGGACCTGGAGTGAGTTTATAGTTAATTTTTGACATTATTCCACTGGAGATGGACCCAGATGAGTCAGAAAGTACTTTGGACCTAAAAGAAAATTATGGCAGATTCATCAGCCAATTCTCATCCGAGATAAGGACTTTAATCTGGAAAATAGAAGGGACCCATACAAATAACTATTATTTTCAAAATATATCTATATATAAGGATTGGTCAGTAGCTCGTAAAACTCTGTAATCATAGTTTTTTTGATCGTCTCCAGTAAGAATGGCTGAGAGCGCGCTAAGTCCACCGCGTGTGATGAAAGAAATCCAATCCTACCTTTATATGCAACTACTTGTCGATAATATAAGGATACTTTCAAAAAGCGCATCCATCAAGTGACAATGTTGCTTTTTTCTTCATCAAAATGAAAATGTCACCAATAATCAACAGGAATTCTTACGAATGTGTATCTGATACTTGACAAAGCCTCTTGTCTATTCTCCATATTTAAGTCCAATCCATTATCGATAACGGGCAAGAATTGAAATGCATAAATGCACGCGAGCAGTTCTAACCTCGTAAATATTACCATTTCATCTTAAAACTGACCCAGAACGAATTGAAATCTCAATTTTTTAAAATATAAATTATCGACATTGTTTTACGTGCAGCATAACTTTCAAACTCGAAATGTGTTCGTTGCTGGTGGCCATTGCAGTTACAAAAGTTTCGAATCCCAAAGCAATTATTGTGCATAAGGAATTGATCGGTTCCCGGGTATCCTATGCGGGGAGGAAATGTCATGGTGCCATTTCTGACCTTAGGATCCGTTGCGTCTCGTAAGGACATTAGTATACAGCAGGGGCCAAAAGAAGTAGTAGTAGTAGTAGTAGTAGTAGTAGTAGTAGTAGTAGTAGTAGTAGTAGTGGGTGGTAATAATAATAATAATAATAATAATGATAATGATAATGATAATAATAATAATAATGATAATCATAAAAATAATGATAATAGAAACAATGATAATAATAACAACAACAATAATAATAATAATAATAATAATGATAATAACATTAATAATAATGATACTAATAATAAAAATAATAACAACAATAATAATAATAATAATAATAATGATAATAATAACAAATAAAATAATAACAACAACAATAATAATAATAATGATAATAATAGTAGTGATAATGACAATACTACTAATAATAACAATAATACTAATAACAACAACAATAATAATAATAATTATAATACGAATAATAATAATAATAATAATAATAATAATAATAATAATAATAATAATAATAATAACTGTTATATTATGAGGGGCCCTGTATTCTGAAAACGTGTAAAGTTAGCTAGTATGGATTATGAACTGGGTGAAAGAAATAGGATGGAGTACAAAGTAGGGGCACATATAAGTTGGGACAAACAAAAATGTTCCCACGGTGATTCATTCTGAGAATCATCACACACTGGATGTGAGTTGGTCGAGATGAAACACTCGGATCAAAAAGGTTAGAACCAAAGCGATATTGAGTTCTGTCAAGCAAACCCACGACCAACAGTGAGGCAGAAATCTGTAAGGTAACTTTTAATATTGATTTAAAACGTAATAACGATTTGAAACATGTTAAGGACAGTTTAAAGGCTTCGGAACAATTGTTAAAATGTGGAGATAAAACTCTGTTAATTATTCTGCATTTAAATGAACGCTAAATTTTCTGAGAGACCCGACCGACGTTTCTAACTTTCGCAGTGAGTTTCGTGTTGTTTCGATATTTGGTGATGCCTCGAGAAACGTTGACCCCGGGCCTTCACCATTACGAGCTATAAAAATATATAGAATAAGAAGTCTAAAATATCGTTACAATATGATAGAAGTAAAAAACGCTATAATGTAACAATAACAACAACAACAACAACAATAATAATAATAATAATAATAATAATAATAATAATAATAATAATAATAATAATAATAATAATAAAAACAGCTACAATCCTGAGAAATGTCCTCGAATGCGGAAACCAACCCACATAAGCAACGAATGGGGAACAAACACATGGAAGCACAAAACAACAGAACCGGGGAAAATACAACCGCACGAGAGAGGCGCAAGCATAGGCTGACGCCACGAAAATTATGGAGAGAGGGTCGAGGAGGGAAAGCGCAAACCAGACCTCCACTGGGAGAGCGCGGACAGCTCTGGGACCTTGGGGAGGCTTGTTGCCACTCGGGGCCCCAGAGGGGACCAATGGCCCTTATCAGCTAGAAATCGTTGGTAGGTGGCTGTTGCGATTACCGCAAGGTCATCAGCGGTGATGAACGAAAAGAGGTGGAGCATACTGGAGGCCTGAGGAGACTTGTTGTCACTCGGACTCCAGGGAATACCACAGGTTGTCGGCAGTGGGTGACCACTGACGATGACCAGTGTGATAACTCCTAGTGAGTAAATAATAATAATAATAATAATAATAATAACAACAACAGCAGCAGCAGCAAATTCTCATTTTAATGAAGTCTTAAAATGAAATGTAAGGTATTTTCTATTTTGATTATTGTTATAATCACCCACGCAGCACAGATAGCTTTTACATCCAGAATAATTGTAATTGATTCTGATTGATAATAAAAAAAAACGTATTTGTCGTGTCGGTAAGAGATTGTCACTTGGTGTAGGGCAAATGATTCCAATGGCTATTTTTGACATCGGTTCAAGAACTTTTCGTGACCGATGTGATCCAAAAACTGATGAACAAATAAAATATTCTCCAGCAACGCAACCTATTTTAATTGATATGACAATGTCAGGACATAAACAAGAACCAGTGGCGCCACCTAGAAATGCAATGAGCCAATGAGTAGATGGTACTTAACTATCTCCAATCTCATTCAGAAAGCTTTACCTTTAATGTTCACGTGCGATTTGGAATGTTAGTGTAATGAAGTGAAGAATGACGTTGTGTTGGGTTTAAGTAAATGCAAAAACTCATATTTGACTTTGTTGAAAAAAAGGATTCACATAGGTCACAAAATATGGCTTCACTTATTTTTGTTTCATTTTACTTCAGTCGAAGTTCTCAGAAATCAAGCGGCCCCTCCCTGAGACAAACACTTGATCCTTATATGAGATACATAGATATTCGAATATTCCATTAAAGTTCTCCTTTGCCTGTCAAACGTTGAGTTTATAAAGAAGTGAAGAACATTAAGTTTCCTCTCCTCAATTGACCAGTTAACTATGTTGTAGTATATCTTTCTTGTGGTCTCTCGGTCTTACCGGATTTCAGTAGAAGAATTCATCTAGTCTGGTTGATTATCCAGCTTAGTGATGTTACTAGAGGCAACATTCCTTGGGGAAGGTGCACCATTCCTCGTATAAGCAAGTATGGGTAGCCATACCGAGGAAATATTATTTGTGTTTCGAATACTATGTTATATTGAATATTTAGTCAGGGTTTACTTGTAGGAAAAAGTCTCCTCATGCCAGGATGTCCTGGCAAACCCCTATACCTTAGACACTCGAGGGCAGTGTCTAGTAGGCATTACAGTACTCCCTCTATACAAGGTGGCCCAAAAGTAAGTTTACAGTTATTAAACTATTTTTATATGGGTTGAAGTTTTTCGAATAACCTAGTTAAAAAACTTCAAATATTAAATGATAACTGTAAACCTACTTTTGGGCCACCCTGTACATATACGACACGGAGTGACGTTCAAATCAAGTAGGTTCTCTAATACCGGTTTGACTTATAGATAGTGGCTACCTTCCAGGTGTCTTTCCTGTAAGTGCCTGATTCTAGAAAGAGTCGCAGAAACCAATGCCAACAACAGAATCGAGCCGATCAAAAAGTTGTACCATGCTGATTCATAAGAATTCAATTTACTTTATTTTACTTGAGGATTTTGCTGTTACTTAACTCATCCTGGTTGTAACCCTTACTTAAATATTTCATCCATTACACTTGGCATGATTCACTTAGCGTAGTCGGTAAGCCTCTAGGAATTGCCAACTGATTATTATATTTAATTTCATGTGTTAGATTCAAATCCTCTTACGTTGACTGTTTTTCTAATATCTAACATGAGTGCCCTTTATCTGAAGTTATTTAACAATATATTGAATTTAGAATGAGATAACTATTTAAACTCACACCCCATATTCACTTTACAATATCTCTTAAACAATGCATTTATCCGTATTTCTTATATTGTAATTGTATTGAATGGAAAATGCATTAATCAAAATTTTACATTTTAACTGTAAATCTACTTTACAAAGTAAAAAGGGGAAATAAAAATAAACGGAAAGTGCAAACATTTTGTAAAATCGGCAAATATTTAAATCTAGGACAGAGTTAGAGGCGGACAGTGGCGGGCATGACGATATTTTATTGCTAAAATGAATTCACTATTACGTATAAAATCTGAAGAATAACACGTTTTAAATTAGCAAATATGCTAGTGTTATCGGCTTATTTCCTAGACGACATATTACATTTGATCAAGTTCGATGAAAATAAGTAAAGTCTATTAGTGATTTATATGAAACTATTTTTTTCAAATATGTATAAATAAAAGTATTGGTTTCAAAACATAATTCCTGCGTTTTCGCAACACAAGGAAAACATTTTAAAGTCTTAAAAAAGTGTTGTATTTGTCTTACATTTTAACATCCCAGAAATCTGACTATCCACTTTTGTCAAACAAATAATTTTATAATTATATTTTTTAATTTTTAATAAAATGTTTCTATAATTCACTCAAAGAGTTCAAATCCAAATTTTATATATGACGATAGTGTGATTTCTTAGTTTAGTAACTTAAATATTGTCGACGTAAAAAAACAACGGTGACCTATTTGCGTTAATAAATAGATATGCAATCTCTGTTCTGATAATAAACGTCATCTGTTTAATTTTCAGGTCAGAGAAGGAGAAATCCTGCTCGACTGAGCTACTTCGCAAAGCAAAGGTATGTAAGAAATGTTATAAAATAATTTTGAAAAATGCTCGAAAACATCAATAGTAGAATTTATTTGTTTTGCTGACTAACGGTCTGTGTATTTTACATCCAATCCGATATTCCTTTATTCCGCAAATAGTCAGAGCGTTTCCCGGCGTTGTGCGGAGAAAATATAAAATATTGATTTAATTTTTAAAATAAATAAAAGTCAGAGTATCAATTCTGAGGAAAGAATAAGTGTAATAAAAAAAAATAATCGGAAAAGCTTACCGACGCAGACGTCTAAACTGTTAGCGAACATGTGTTTTTTTCAAAAATGCGAATATGAAGCGTTCGTTAAGTATTCTAGAATAACCGGTCTTCGTTTAATTCTCATGTTATAAAAAATTAGCACCCGGGGTAGTAGATAATAAGATGTTAATAAAAATAAAGTACACCTTCTCTTTGGAAGGTTTATTTGAGAGAGTCCAGTAATCCGGAGAAAATATGATGAATATTGAATGAAGAACAAATTAATCGATAATTTCTGGTAAGATGCATGAGGGCTTAGGCTAATTGGATTTCTGAACAGATTAGCATATGTAGGTTTTGGTTATTAACCTATTATGTAATAATTTAATTCGACTTTACTTTATTATGTATATATATATATATATATATATTAATACACATATATATCTAATAATACATATATATATACATATATAATTATATATATACGTTAAGAAGGTAATGAAATGAATACACAGTTCATTTAAAATCGATATATCTCTTTACTAACAGAAGAAGGATTGTTGGTTCAGAATGTAGAACATCGGACTGTCACGATTCTTATTCGAAACGGCCTCTTATCTATTCCCTATATAATGTAACAAAATAAGCCAATGTATGTCCAATGCATCATCGATAAGGGCCAAGAATTCAAATTTAAAAATGTACACGAGCAGTTCTAACAACGTAAATTATGCACCAGAATATTTACATTTGGTTTTAAATAAATTATAGACATTATTTTACATTCAAACTCGAAAGTTATTCGTTCCTGGTTGTCATTTCAGTTACAAAAGTTTCGGATCCTTAATCAAGTATTGCGCATAAGGGATTGGTCCGTTTCTCAGGCCTCTTTAGAATCCAGTATATTCCGTTACCATTTCTATCTAAAATGAGTATATGTTTGTATTCGTGTGTATTGTCTTTGTTTGCACGTGTACACGTATTATGTGTGTAAGTGCAAAAGTGTACAGGGAAAAATATCCCAACGCCATTTCCTACCTCAGGTCTCTTGTCGCGTCTCGCAAGGAAATTAGTATACAGCAAACGCCACAGGAAGTATATAGTCGTAGTAGTAATATTAGTAGAATTGGTAATTGTAGTAGTAGTAGTGGTATGATAATAATAATAATAATGATAATAATAATAATAATAATAATAATTATTATTATTATTATTATTATTATTATTATTATTATTATTATTATTATTATTACTATTACTATTTTTATATGTAATACTCGGTTTAATACAGCCATCAAATGAAATATAAGGTAATTATTTTCTTTTTTGATCATTGTTATAATCTCCCACGCAACATGGATGAGTCTAACTCTAGAACAATCGTAATTGATTCTGAAGGATCAAAAACAAAAACAAAAAAAACGTATTTGTCATTTCGACATGAAGATGTTCATTTAGTTTAAGGCAAATGATTCCAATCGATCTCTTTGACCTCGGTTCTCATGACCTCTCATGACCTTTCATGACCGATGTGATACCGAAACTGATAAACTAACAAACTATTTCCTAGCAACGCAAACCGAGTTTAATCGACATGATGATGTCAGAACAGATACAGAAACCAGTGGCGCCATCTTCCGGCTCGAAACTGGCCACCAAATACAATAAGCCAGAGAAAAGATTGCGCCAAACCGTCTCCTTTTAGAACGAACATCTTAAGCATTTTGAGCTTAGTTGTACACTGGCGGGTTGGTGGGTGATTGCAATGAAGTACAGGGTGGGCCAAAATAAGGGTCCTATCTTTAAATTTGAATAACTTGAATTTGAATAACTTCCACAAAATAAAAGTTAAACTCACCAAACTTTATGTGTGTGTAGACTGACCCTTCCGAGATTTTTTGAAATAAACAAAACAAATTTTAGCCGAAAAACACTTCTTAAAACTTACAAAAACTAAAGTATTGTTTTTTACACTGTTTTGAGTTTTTTAAGCAAAAATAATGTTTTCTAAATGAGGGTACGTTCCTTAGGGCTAATACGGCTCATGCTTGCTTCGGAAGGGGTCCTTTACTTATTCTAAAAAAAAAATCAAAAAAAAAATCAATAAATAAAAAAGTTATGAATTTTTAAAAATAGGACCCTTATTTTTGCCCACCCTGTAGATAATGACACGGACTGAATATCTGGGTGTGCTATGTCTAAATCCAGTCGTTTCGATAACATCACTTTTAGTTATAAATGTTAGCAACCTTCACGTGATACGTCCTGTAACAACAGAATCGAGCCAATCAAAAAGTCGTACTATACTAATTCAAAAGAATTTAATTTTCTTTTCTTTTGCGTAGGGTTTTTGCTGTTACCTACCTCATGCTGGTTGCAACCCTTTGTTAAATATTTCAGCCATTGTAGACGTGGCCTGCTTCAGTTGTTGTAGTCGGTAAGCCTCTGGGAATTTATAACTGAATATCATATTGAATTTTATGTGTTAGATTCAAATCCTCCTGCGTTCATTGCTTTTTCTAATATCTAACATGAGTAACCTTTATTTTAAGGTCTTTAACAATCGATTGAATTTAAGAAAGAAATAACTGATTGAACTAACAACCCATATTCACTTTAGAATAAATCTTAAACAATGCCTTTATCCGTGTTCTTTATATTGCAATTGCACGTAAAGAAAAATAAATAATTCGAAATTTTACATGATAATATCTGTAATTAAATTTATAACATTCGCTTATATATGAAGTAAATCTCTCTCTCTCTCTCTCTCTCTCTCTCTTTATGTATGATTAATATATTTAACAAAAGGTCATCATCAAAATCTGTTTTGGAAGTGATTTACCCCCAATACGTGCCGTGTTGTTAAAAACAAAACGATATATATTCAATCGATTTTATTGATTTACCGATTCTTTTTATTTAATCCTGCTGAATATTTTTATGCGGAGGAGTTCTTACCCTTACACTCAGAAGTCTTAATACTGATACTCTATTTTAATAACATTATTTTTTAAAATCGTCTTGATTTTCACTTTGTCTTTCTTTTTTATTCTTTCTTTCGCTGATAGGATAGGGAAAGAATGAAAGAGAGACGAAGAACAATACAGAACAATACAGAAAAAATGTAGCCTATTCTATTGTTGAAGGCTTACCAAAGAAGAGAAGAAAAAAATAAAAAGATAAAGTGACCCCAATTAAGGCAACACCACATTGTGTATTGTCAGTTGTTGAAACGCTTATTCCAGGTACTTAATTTCCCTGATGATCTGCCAAGCAAGTACCTGCTTGGTAGTGAAACACGTGTAGGAAAAAACTCTTTAATTTGAATATATATTATAAATAAATAATCTTTGAAAGAAAAAGTCTTTTGTGGTGATGATTGGCTTTGGTAAGCCTTCAAAAAATCACATATAAATACTCTGTACCCTGTAATCAGGTATCATCGAGCTTATTTTTATTGGCCTAATCCCGGTCTTTCACTGAATAATCTATCTTATAAGTGAAACATCTAAATATATATATATATATATATATATATATATATATATATATATATATATATATATATATATATATATAAAGTAGGTAAGCTACGCTAAAAGTCATCCTTTAATAGAAAAAAATATTAATCAGACATAAGAGACCAAAGCTACGTTTAGTAAAAATATTAATCAGACATGAGTTTGAAACAAAAGTAGTACTAATATTTTGTACCTGTGTCTTTTTCTCTTCAGATAATCATCCTGAGGAAGTCTTGAAATAAAGACGAAACATGATGAATACATAAATTCTATCTTTTGGATTTTCTTTTTTCAATTTCCATTGCGTCGGAACACTATTTCCATTCTTTATCACACACACATATATATATATATATATATATATATATATATATATATATATATATATATATATATATATATATATATATATATATAAAGGATGAAAGATGAGTACAAAAAATTGTATAGATGCATTATTTATTAAAACATCAGAAGTTCAAAACAAGGAGTTTCATGTCTTTGAAAATCCATGGATTAAGGATATGGAACTCCTTGCTTTGAACTTCTGATATTTTAATAAATATTGTATCTATACAATTTTTTATTCTTTTATCTATTGAATTGATTGCTCTATTATCACGATAGATTATTATTAAACGATACATTGCTTATCTTTAATTTAATAGAATATTCTAACATATATATATATATATATATATATATATATATATATATAGTCTAAAGAAGCTTTGAGTCATTTTAAACAACAACAAAACAGAAGAAAAAAAAAAGAAAAAAGTAAAATGCAGTTGAAATTCCCAGAGAAACTAACTAAATCCAAGATATTGCAGACTTAACATTCGTTGGAAAATTAATAAATAAAAAAAAAATTTTAAAGATAAGTAAATAAAAAAATAAAAAGGGAAGGGGTTAAGTATCTAAGAGTGAAACAAAAACAGGAGACCTTAAGCGTCTAATATTAACACGGGGATCATCAGCTGTTTACCATGTAACTGTTTCGGAGATTTAAAAACAGGACAGTTATAATATTCATGGCTCTCCAATGGTACTGATTATACTACCATTATATATATATATATATATATATATATATATATATATATATGATTTTTTATGTGTACATCAACGTTTCGTCTTTATTTATAAGACTTCATCAGGATGATGATATAGGGAAAAGATATAATGCAAGCACAGATACATGTAGGGTAGACATGTTGGGAAGAAAAATAAAATAAAATAAAAAATAATGGCAGCGTCTTGCTGGACGTCCGTACTTGTTAGAGAATGAAAATGAGTGCGGACGTCCAGCAAGACGCTGCCATTATTTTTTATTTTATTTTATTTTTCTTCCCAACATGTCTACCCTACATGTATCTGTGCTTGCATGATATCTTTTCCCTATATCATCATCCTGATGAAGTCTTATAAATAAAGACGAAACGTTGATGTACACATAAAAAACATCCAGTTTTTGGTTTTCCTTTTTCATTTTACCATCACGTCGGATTACCTTCATCCTTCTCTTCCCATATATATATATATATATATATATATATATATATATGAAGAGTCCGTTCGAATGGAAGGCTCGATAACTCCAATTTGCTTATATTAAGACATCAAACGCTAAAAGGACGAATATATTAAATCTAGAATTCGAAAAATAGTTTAGTTTAATTAAAAGCAAAAATAAATTATACCGGGACTATATGATGTAAAACATTGTTTGGAAGTGGGTTTTGCGATTGAAATGCAACACTTTTTATAGCGATACCTTCGTAATTTTTTAAAATGGTGTTTATCGTGTTTTGCATTCGAACTCTTCATATATATATATATATATATATATATATATATATATATATATATATATATATATATATATATATATATATATTTATTATATATAAACAGTCATACAACTTATATTGACAGGTGCTTTTTCGATGGGTTTGTGTGTGGTACTATTATGAAAGATGACGCCACTGGTGCGCTCTCCTCGACATTTGTCATCTATTATAACGTCGCTTATTTCCTCATTTCCCAGGAGAATATTTTTATCGGGCATGGAATCGGAATGCTCTCGCTTCGCTGACAACAAGATCTATGAGGTCAGAGAAGTTGGGTTTCTTGAAACAACTTTTGTGTGAGTCGACATTTCTTTGCGTTTGATGACCGCAATATTAGGAAATAACATTGCTGTCTAGGATCGAAATTTCTGGAAATATTTCTTGATATTTATAACTATGATAGCAACAAATGTACGTATTGGAAGGCAACTCAGCTGTTTTAGCTGGTGAGTTTGTTAATTGACCTGTGTTGTCATTATTATTAATCTATTTTAGCCGAGAAACACACGGTGAATTATAACAAAAGTATACGGGGATTTATAATATCCTCATTATCATAATAATTATATATATATATATATATATATATATATATATATATATATATATATATATATATAGAGAGAGAGAGAGAGAGAGAGAGAGAGAGAGAGAATAAACAAGAATAAATATTTATTATTATTATTTGTCGCTCCTCGTAAAAGTAGAGCACTGTATGTGTAGTATTAACACAGCATGGCGTCACTAGCTTTAAATGCATCGTTCCTTCCTTTTAAAAAAGTAGAACGCTCTAGACGTTATAACTGCCGATAACGTGTTAAAATTATCACCGTTTATTCGCTATTTAAAATTGGCCGTGTGGTTAAGCCGTCGGATTTGAATTGTAAAATACTCGTCAATCCGGGGTTTCGAATCGCATGACCGGTAGTCAATAGTCATATCTCTATGCTGATGAGTCGCGGTTTAAGGACAAAACGTATACGTACATAGATAATAAACAATAACAAATATTATATATATATATATATATATATATATATATACATACTATAGACAGTTTTATTAAATATTAAAGCGTGTTTTACCTACAGATGATATTGTTTCGGGGTTTTTGCCCTCATCAGTACAAGAGTGGTGGTTGCTTGCGATCGAACGTAGTTTGGAGATTCAGCAGACAATCAGCGGAGTAAAAACAATAACAAAAAAATCTACGTAATATGATAAAAAGTCGTGTATAGAATGTGGCGGGGTATTCTGGTCCAGTGTTAACGCACTAGACTACGGATATTTACGTCGAAGGTTCAATCCCTGCCCGGGTGGCTATGCTGATGACAGCCATAGCCAGAAACACATGTCCATGTCTTCTTTGTATGCACGCAAAAAATAATTAACAACAAAGAAAATTAATGAATATATATATATATATATATATATATATATATATATATATATATATATATATAATTGATGAGACGTCCGATTAAGTGCGAATGAATACAATACTCTGCGTATTCTTAAAAATCGCTAGTAAAAACAATAACATATATATATATATATATATATATATATATATATATATATATATATAGTATAAATTCGTTTATATATACAAACATTATTACCTACATATGTGAATATATGTTTCAGCTGCGATCTCTTTCGGAATCCAGCTTCTATGGGCAATCTTACAATGTTTGTAAGATGATCCGTAGAAGCTGGATTTCGAAAGAGATCGCAGCTGAAACATGTATGCACATATGTAGCCAATGATATATTTATAAATAAAGGAATTTTTTTCGAAATCCAGCTGCTATGGACAATCCAACAAGGAATATATATATATATATATATATATATATATATATATACAGGGTGGGCCAAAATAAAGGTCCTATCTTTAAATTTGAATAACTTGAATTTGAATAACTTCCACAAAATAAAAGTTAAACTCACCAAACTTTATGTGTGTGTAGACTGACCCTTCCGAGATTTTTTGAAATAAACAAAACAAATTTTAGCCGAAAAACACTTCTTAAAACTTACAAAAACTAAAGTATTGTTTTTTACACTGTATTGAGTTTTTTAAGCAAAAATAATGTTTTCTAAATGAGGGTACGTTCCTTAGGGCTAATACGGCTCATGCTTGCTTCGGAAGGGGTCCTTTACTTATTCTAAAAAAAAAAAAAAAATCAATAAATAAAAAAGTTATGAATTTTTAAAAATAGGACCCTTATTTTTGCCCACCCTGTATATATATATATATATATATATATATATATATATATATATATATATATATATATATATATATATATAGAGTGTAGATTTCAATTTTGTGTTGAGAATCTGAATAACAGAGCTCAATGTAATTTAAACAGAGCAAAACAGAATTATAAAAAGAAAAAACTATACACACATTAAGGTTGTACACATTATAACTTATTTCGACCCCTTAATTAGGTCTCCTCAGATGTATAAACAACCACGTCAAAAAACCAAGATTTTTTGGTTTTTTGACGTGGTTGTTTATACATCTGAGGAGACCTAATTAAGGGGTCGAAATAAGTTATAATGTGTACAACCTTAATGTGTGTATAGTTTTTTCTTTATATATATATATATATATATATATATATATATATATATAGTAAGCTATGAAAATATATTTATGGCAATTAAGCTACACAGAGTCTCCCGCGTTTCATCCCCGGGGGGAATGTTCAGGCTAAAATGCATGGAGTTATTTTTTGCCGGGTGTTTTTATATACACCGTTAGCTAGTTAACTAATCAGATTCTTTGCTGTTCTTTCAGCCAATCTTTCGGCTTTCTTCGAACAAATGTGTGGTTAGTGTTACTTCCTATATCCTGTTCTATTGTTCTGTTTTCTATAGATTGGCCTATATCATGTTTATATATATATATATATATATATATATATATATATATATATATATATATATATATATATATATTGTGTTACTGCTTTTACTAGCGGTAGGTCACCGGTTTTTTTTTACCGGTACGTGTATTATTTTTTCGCAGAGGATTGTATTCATTCGCATTTAATCGGACATGTCATCAATTATATATATATATATATATATATATATATATATATATATATATATATATATTTATTAATCAACGAAGCAGTCGGACCGTCACGTTGTCATGCTTCCGTCTGAAAAAGCATCTTCATCGTTAAACGCGCTGATTAAATAGGCACGTTTTTCTTGTCTTTGCTTTTTTATTGAATTGAATTATTTAATAAGACGCCATTTTGAAATTATCCGCTAATAGAAAGAAAGGAATAAGAAATTAAGAACGGTCGTCATAAACT
>OY744522.1:193242429-193399929 GCA_963556195.1 Sepiola atlantica
TACAACTTTTATTTTATTTTTTCAAATTTTAAATCTTGGCCATTGCCAACTTATCTATCCCAGCGACTTCCTCTGATGATAAGATTTTGATCTTTGAAAAGCCTGGCTTAAGGAAAATTTAACTTGAATAAATTGCCTTTTTGCGGAATATACCTTGCTTTGAACTTTTGAATTGAATTTTGATTTGGCTTTTGCTTTCTCTAATTCCTTTCCATTCTCCTTCATTTCTACCTGCTCTATCCTGGATATTGAGCTGTATACTCTTCACAATAGGGTTTTACCTTTCCTAAAAGTTCGCTTTTAGTACACCTCTTTATATATATATATATATATATATATATATATATATATAAGATTTGGTTTGATTTTTAGTTCATGTGTTTGATTTTACACACAAAAGAAGAATAAGCGATGAAGGGGACACTCAGGATTGAACCAAGAACATTTCGATGTACAGTGGAATGCTCTATCGTTTAACCAGATTACTGTAGAAGATTTGATGGACTCATTTTGATTTGTAGTTGATTCGTTGGATTTTACACCATGAAAAACTGTAAGCGATAAAAAAGAAATTTGTATAGAATACAAACCATTTCAACCTGCAAAAAAATTCTACATTCTCATGGACATTTTATGGATCCATTTTAATTCATAGGTAATATGTTTGGTTATACACACAAAAAGGATAACCTAGGATCCTGTTCAAGGATAACGATTGGTGCAGGGACATTTCAAATTGCAGTTATATGCTCTACAACTGAGCTACACTCCCATTGATATCAAATAGATTCTTTTTACTTTGTTAATTACTTCCTCAAGGTATAAGTGGTAAAAGGACAAGCAGGATTGTAGGAAGGACATGTCGATCTGCAGTCCAATGCTCTACGACTAAACTGCATCAGCTTGAAAATATAATTGATGGATTCTTTATGAGTTGAAGTTCCTTCGTTCTACAGGGTGATTCATAAGTCACTTAGCTATTTAAAATGATTACCATATGAAGCACAAACATACTATGAACTTTTGATAATTGTTATCTTACTCTCTAATTACTGCTATTTTTTATTTTAAATTTGTTCGTTTATATATTCGTTTCTATATATATTTATTTTTATTTATTTAAATTTGTGTAAATCATCATGTGCTTTTTTTTAATATATATATATATATATATATATTATATATATAATATACAGGGTGATTCATAAGTCACTTAGCTATTTAAAATGATTACCATATGAAGCACAAACATACTATGAACTTTTGATAATTGTTATCTTACTCTCTAATTACTGCTATTTTTTATTTTAAATTTGTTCGTTTATATATTCGTTTCTATATATATTTATTTTTATTTATTTAAATTTGTGTAAATCATCATGTGCTTTTTTTTAATATATATATATATATATATTATATATATAATATACAGGGTGATTCATAAGTCACTTAGCTATTTAAAATGATTACCATATGAAGCACAAACATACTATGAACTTTTGATAATTGTTATCTTACTCTCTAATTACTGCTATTTGTTATTTTAAATTTGTTCGTTTATATATTCGTTTCTATATATATTTATTTTTATTTATTTAAATTTGTGTAAATCATCATATGTGCTTTTTCTTTCAGGCAGTATGTCATTTACAATTGAAGAGCGAATTGTTATTGTTATTCATATGGCCAAATTTGATGAATATCCCATACTTGTTGAAAGGCAATGGAAACGTGATGTGAACAGAAAGCCTCCTTCGCACAACAGCATGCGCGCATTTTTTTTTTAAATTCAAGGAAACTGGAAGCGTCCAAGATGCTCAAAAACCAGGTGCTCCGAAACGTACTGATGCAAAAGAAGAAGAAATCCAAACCTTGTTTGAAACCAAACCTTCAACATCAATTCGCCAAGCTGCTCAAGTATTATCGACATCATATAGCTGCGTTCAACGAACCCTTCAAGCTTAAGGCTTAAGAATTTTCATGTCCAAACATTTCAAAAATAAATAGCTAAGTGATTTATGAATCACTCTGTATATCCAAACCAATGACATTAGGGTTTGCGGTTGATTAATTTACCACTGAGTTAAATTCCAATGGAAATTTGAGAGATTGCTTATAATTTGTAGTGAATCTGTTTGATTTTGCACCCTCAAAAATGCTACGCGATAGTAAGAAAACGGGATGGACTCAAAGACATTTCGATCTGCAGTTGAATACCACTGAGAAAATCCCCCGTGAAAATATTATTTATTCATTTTAATTTGAAGTATAGCCGTTTGATAAAACACGAAAAAAAGATTAATGATGAGGTGATACTCGAGGTTGAATCATAGACATTTTGATTTATAACCCCATGAAAGTTTGATGGATTCTTGATTTAATTTCTGTAGTTGAACTTTACACAAAAGCAAGAATAAGCGATTAAGTGGCACTCCGAATTTACGATCTGCAGTCGAGTACCATTGAGATACAAACTCGAGGATACTTTATGTATTCTTAATAATTTGTAGTTAATCGGTCTGTGTCTGGCATAAATGTCTTCTCAGTAAAATTTATCCAGTATGATTAGAGGAATGTTTAATATTATTCAATGAAAAATGCCAGTATACTGAAATCATATGCCCTTAATAGGATTAAGATGAAAATTCATATACACTAAATGTACAAAAGCAAGGACATTCCCAGATTTTTGCACATTTATTGTCATTAAGGGTATGCGAGCACAACAGGGCTATGTATTTTACTTGTAGGAATTTTTCTTCAGCGAACCTCACACGCTTCATACACTCATGCATAGATATTTATACTGTAGTGATGTGATAATGAAATGGTTTGGTTGATATGTAGTCATACCCTTAATGACAATAAAAGTGTACAAATTTGGGAATTTCCTTGCTTTTGTATATTTAGTGTATATGAATTTTCATCTTAACCCTATTAAGGGCATACGATTTCAGTATACTGGCATTTTCATGGAATGTCACTACTTTTGTAAAGGCTATGCCTCAAGACAATGGTAATTTTTAAGGTTTTTTTTGAATTTTCTGGAAAACTAAGGTATATGGTAAACTGAAATTAAAATGCCATCAACTAGACCCTGGAACCTCTATCTCTGCTTAAAATCAGCTGAATCCATCAAATAGTTGATGAGATACAGGGTGGCACACACATACGTACGTACACACGGATAACACAAAATCACTCCTAACCTTTCTGGATCTCTGGGTTGCCTTGACTAATGATGCTGAAATTCTACACACTTATAGAACCTATCAAATATAAATTTTGTGCAAAGTTTTAACTAATTTGGTTTATTGGTTTTTGAGTTATGACTGATCAAAGAAATGAGATTTCTAGCATAGGTCGTTTTAGAAGTCTATTAAGGGATAGAGCGCTCTCGTACCTCCCTTGATTAGATCCTTTATAGGTAAGAGAGAAATTCAGGGTTTCTTTGTTAGCCGTAACATGACATTAATGCGAGTGTGCCCAACGTATATATTAACGATTTCCCAGATGAAATTGTCTCCGAGATGAGTATATGTGTTACATACTCATTGATGTTTGATTACTACTTTACAAATGATTGTTGATTGAAAGGTTTAGAAATGAGGGTACACACGGGATTGAACCAATGACTATTCGATCTGCAGTCGAATCCTCTAGCACATAGCTACATTCCCATTGATGTTTCATTACTTATTCATAATTTGTTTGTTTTTTTCTTTTTTTAAAACCTGATTAATAATAAGCAATGAGGGTATACTCGTTATTGCTCCAAGGAAATTCCGATCTGCAGCCGAATGTTGTTACACTGAGCTACATCCCCATTGATGTTTCATTACTTATTCATTTTTTGTTGTAATTTTTTGTTAAACTAATTAAATGATAAGCAATGAAGTGAAACTCAGGATTGAACCAAGGACTAATGCTCTTCAACTGAGCTTCATCCCCATTGATGTTTCATTACTTATTAGTTATTTGTTGTTTATTCCTTTTCTCATTACCAAAAAATGATAAGCAATAAAGGGGACAATCGTAATTGTACCAATGACATTCCACTCTGCAACTAAAGGCTCTACCGCTTAGCTGCATCCCCATGTATATTTCATTACTTTTTGGTCTTATGTTTTGAGGCATGTTCGTCCCTCCGTCCGTTCAGATTTTTATCCGCAATCATCCACTGAATTTCTCTGAAATTTTGCATGAAGTTGTAACTTTGGTCAGGTTAGAAGGTGACGTTCTCTGACTTTTGAAAAAAAATCTGGTTAGCCCCCCAGGGGGTCAAAAAGCCCCGAAATGGCAAAAAAAAATTTCGCCCCATAACTTTTCATCCATCCATTTAATTTCTCTGAAACTTGTCCAAAATGTGAAGGCAATTGTTCCTAATAGAAAATAAGTATCGCTGACCTTGGAAAAAATCTGGTTCGCGCACCCAGGGGGTCAAAAGCCCCCAAAATGGCAAAATTACCCTTTTCTCCCCTAACGTTTGATCCATCCCTTCAATTCTTCTGAAACTTGGCCAAAATGTAGAAGCATTTGTTCTGGATATAAAATGAGCATCTTTGACCTCAGAAAAATTCTGGTTCGCGCCCCCAGGGTCTTAAAGAAGGGGGGGAGGTCAATAATGCCACAAATTGCCCAAATTTATTGCATTTTACCCTCGCCACATAGAGTCACATACCTAGGGGGACCACGCACGCGCGGCCTGTTTATTATTTGTTGTTTATTCTTTATCTTGAAACTCAGGATGGACCAAGGACATTTCGATCTGCAGTCGGGTGAGCTTCCACTGAGCGACATCCCTATTTATGTATCATTACGCAATCATTATTTGTAGTTTATAACTTTTGTTGTTACCTAAAATATGATATGCAATGTAAGAACACACAGGTTTAAACAAATCAACCTACAATTCGCAGTCGAATGCTCAACCACTGACCTACCTACCAATTGATGTACCATTACTTATTAATTATTTGTAGTAGATTCTTTTTATTAACCTAAAACATGATAAGACATAATGAGACACTCAGAATAGAACAAAAGTCGAATGCTCTACCACTAAGCTACATCCCCATTGATGCTGCATTACTTATTCATTTTCTGTTGTTAATTCCACTCATACATTACCTCAAAAATGATAAGAAATGAGGGGACACTCGAGATTGAACCAAAGACATTTCGATCTGCAGTCGAATGCTCTACCACTGAGCTTCATCCCTATGACGCTTCATTACTTATTCATTTTCTGTTGTTAATTCCACTTATACATAACCTCAAAAATGATAAGAAATGAGGGGACACTCGAGATTGAACCAAGGACATTTCGATCTGCAGTCGAATGCTCTACCACTGAGCTTGATCCCTATGACGCTTCATTACTTATTCATTTTCTGTTGTTAATTCCACTTATACATAACCTCAAAAATGATAAGAAATGAGGGGACACTCGAGATTGAACCAAGGACATTTCGATCTGCAGTCGAATGCTTACCACTGAGCTACATCCCCATTGACTCTTCATTTTTATTCATTTTCTGTTGTTAATTCCACTTATACATAACCTCAAAAATGATAAGAAATGAGGGGACACTCGAGATTGGACCAAGGACATTTCGATCTGCAGTCGAATGCTTACCACTGAGCTACATCCCCATTGACTCTTCATTTTTATTCATTTTCTGTTGTTAATTCCACTTATACATAACCTCAAAAATGATAAGAAATGAGGGGACACTCGAGATTGAACCAAGGACATTTCGATCTGCAGTCGAATGCTCTACCACTAAGCTACATCCCCATTGATGCTGCATTACTTATTCATTTTCTGTTGTTAATTCCACTCATACATTACCTCAAAAATGATAAGAAATGAGGGGACACTCGAGATTGAACCAAGGACATTTCGATCTGCAGTCGAATGCTCTACCACTGAGCTTCATCCCTATGACGCTTCATTACTTATTCATTTTCTGTTGTTAATTCCACTTATACATAACCTCAAAAATGATAAGAAATGAGGGGACACTCGAGATTGAACCAAGGACATTTCGATCTGCAGTCGAATGCTCTACCACTGAGCTACATCCCTATGACGCTTCATTACTTATTCATTTTCTGTTGTTAATTCCACTTATACATAACCTCAAAAATGATAAGAAATGAGGGGACACTCGAGATTGAACCAAGGACATTTCGATCTGCAGTCGAATGCTCTACCACTAAGCTACATCCTCATTGATGCTGCATTACTTATTCATTTTCTGTTGTTAATTCCACTCATACATTACCTCAAAAATGATAAGAAATGAGGGGACACTCGAGATTGAACCAAGGACATTTCGATCTGCAGTCGAATGCTCTACCACTGAGCTTCATCCCTATGACGCTTCATTACTTATTCATTTTCTGTTGTTAATTCCACTTATACATAACCTCAAAAATGATAAGAAATGAGGGGACACTCGAGATTGAACCAAGGACATTTCGATCTGCAGTCGAATGCTCTACCACTGAGCTTCATCCCTATGACGCTTCATTACTTATTCATTTTCTGTTGTTAATTCCACTTATACATAACCTCAAAAATAATAAGAAATGAGGGGACACTCGAGATTGAACCAAGGACATTTCGATCTGCAGTCGAATGCTCTACCACTGAGCTTGATCCCTATGACGCTTCATTACTTATTCATTTTCTGTTGTTAATTCCACTTATACATAACCTCAAAAATGATAAGAAATGAGGGGACACTCGAGATTGAACCAATGGCATTTCGATCTGCAGTCGAATGCTCTACCACTGAGCTTCATCCCTATGACGCTTCATTACTTATTCATTTTCTGTTGTTAATTCCACTTATACATAACCTCAAAAATGATAAGAAATGAGGGGACACTCGAGATTGAACCAAGGACATTTCGATCTGCAGTCGAATGCTCTACCACTGAGCTTCATCCCTATGACGCTTCATTACTTATTCATTTTCTGTTGTTAATTCCACTTATACATAACCTCAAAAATGATAAGAAATGAGGGGACACTCGAGATTGAACCAAGGACATTTCGATCTGCAGTCGAATGCTCTACCACTGAGCTTCATCCCTATGACGCTTCATTACTTATTCATTTTCTGTTGTTAATTCCACTTATACATAACCTCAAAAATGATAAGAAATGAGGGGACACTCGAGATTGAACCAAGGACATTTCGATTTGCAGTCGAATGCTCTACCACTGAGCTTCATCCCTATGACGCTTCATTACTTATTCATTTTCTGTTGTTAATTCCACTTATACATAATCTCAAAAATGATAAGAAATGAGGGGACACTCGAGATTGAACCAAGGACATTTCGATCTGCAGTCGAATGCTCTACCACTGAGCTTCATCCCTATGACGCTTCATTACTTATTCATTTTCTGTTGTTAATTCCACTTATACATAACCTCAAAAATGATAAGAAATGAGGGGACACTCGAGATTGAACCAAGGACATTTCGATCTGCAGTCGAATGCCCTACCACTGAGCTACATCCCTATGACGCTTCATTACTTATTCATTTTCTGTTGTTAATTCCACTCATACATAACCTCAAAAATGATAAGAAATGAGGGGACACTCGAGATTGAACCAAGGACATTTCGATCTGCAGTCGAATGCTCTACCACTGAGCTTCATCCCTATGACGCTTCATTACTTATTCATTTTCTGTTGTTAATTCCACTTATACATAACCTCAAAAATGATAAGAAATGAGGGGACACTCGAGATTGAACCAAGGACATTTCGATCTGCAGTCGAATGCTCTACCACTGAGCTTCATCCCTATGACGCTTCATTACTTATTCATTTTCTGTTGTTAATTCCACTTATACATAACCTCAAAAATGATAAGAAATGAGGGGACACTCGGGATTGAACCAAGGACATTTCGATCTGCAGTCGAATGCCCTACCACTGAGCTACATCCCTATGACGCTTCATTACTTATTCATTTTCTGTTGTTAATTCCACTCATACATAACCTCAAAAATGATAAGAAATGAGGGGACACTCGAGATTGAACCAAGGACATTTCGATCTGCAGTCGAATGCTCTACCACTGAGCTTCATCCCTATGACGCTTCATTACTTATTCATTTTCTGTTGTTAATTCCACTTATACATAACCTCAAAAATGATAAGAAATGAGGGGACACTCGAGATTGAACCAAGGACATTTCGATCTGCAGTCGAATGCTCTACCACTGAGCTTCATCCCTATGACGCTTCATTACTTATTCATTTTCTGTTGTTAATTCCACTTATACATAACCTCAAAAATGATAAGAAATGAGGGGACACTCGAGATTGAACCAAGGACATTTCGATCTGCAGTCGAATGCTCTACCACTGAGCTTCATCCCTATGACGCTTCATTACTTATTCATTTTCTGTTGTTAATTCCACTTATACATAACCTCAAAAATGATAAGAAATGAGGGGACACTCGAGATTGAACCAAGGACATTTCGATCTGCAGTCGAATGCCCTACCACTGAGCTACATCCCTATGACGCTTCATTACTTATTCATTTTCTGTTGTTAATTCCACTTATACATAACCTCAAAAATGATAAGAAATGAGGGGACACTCGAGATTGAACCAAGGACATTTCGATCTGCAGTCGAATGCCCTACCACTGAGCTAAATCCCTATGACGCTTCATTACTTATTCATTTTCTGTTGTTAATTCCACTCATACATAACCTCAAAAATGATAAGAAATGAAGGGACACTCGAGATTGAACCAAGGACATTTCGATCTGCAGTCGAATGCTCTACCACTGAGCTTCATCCCTATGACGCTTCATTACTTATTCATTTTCTGTTGTTAATTCCACTTATACATAACCTCAAAAATGATAAGAAATGAGGGGACACTCGAGATTGAACCAAGGACATTTCGATCTGCAGTCGAATGCCCTACCACTGAGCTACATCCCTATGACGCTTCATTACTTATTCATTTTCTGTTGTTAATTCCACTTATACATAACCTCAAAAATGATAAGAAATGAGGGGACACTCGAGATTGAACCAAGGACATTTCGATCTGCAGTCGAATGCTCTACCACTGAGCTTCATCCCTATGACGCTTCATTACTTATTCATTTTCTGTTGTTAATTCCACTTATACATAACCTCAAAAATGATAAGAAATGAGGGGACACTCGAGATTGAACCAAGGACATTTCGATCTGCAGTCGAATGCTCTACCACTGAGCTTCATCCCTATGACGCTTCATTACTTATTCATTTTCTGTTGTTAATTCCACTTATACATAACCTCAAAAATGATAAGAAATGAGGGGACACTCGAGCTTGAACCAAGGACATTTCGATCTGCAGTCGAATGCTCTACCACTGAGCTTCATCCCTATGACGCTTCATTACTTATTCATTTTCTGTTGTTAATTCCACTTATACATAACCTCAAAAATGATAAGAAATGAGGGGACACTCGAGATTGAACCAAGGACATTTCGATCTGCAGTCGAATAATCTACCACTGAGCTTCATCCCTATGACGCTTCATTACTTATTCATTTTCTGTTGTTAATTCCACTTATACATAACCTCAAAAATGATAAGAAATGAGGGGACACTCGAGATTGAACCAAGGACATTTCGATCTGCAGTCGAATGCCCTACCACTGAGCTACATCCCTATGACGCTTCATTACTTATTCATTTTCTGTTGTTAATTCCACTCATACATAACCTCAAAAATGATAAGAAATGAGGGGACACTCGAGATTGAACCAAGGACATTTCGATCTGCAGTCGAATGCTCTACCACTGAGCTTCATCCCTATGACGCTTCATTACTTATTCATTTTCTGTTGTTAATTCCACTTATACATAACCTCAAAAATGATAAGAAATGAGGGGACACTCGAGATTGAACCAAGGACATTTCGATCTGCAGTCGAATGCTCTACCACTGAGCTTCATCCCTATGACGCTTCATTACTTATTCATTTTCTGTTGTTAATTCCACTTATACATAACCTCAAAAATGATAAGAAATGAGGGGACACTCGAGATTGAACCAAGGACATTTCGATCTGCAGTCGAATGCTCTACCACTGAGCTTCATCCCTATGACGCTTCATTACTTATTCATTTTCTGTTGTTAATTCCACTTATACATAACCTCAAAAATGATAAGAAATGAGGGGACACTCGAGATTGAACCAAGGACATTTCGATCTGCAGTCGAATGCCCTACCACTGAGCTACATCCCTATGACGCTTCATTACTTATTCATTTTCTGTTGTTAATTCCACTTATACATAACCTCAAAAATGATAAGAAATGAGGGGACACTCGAGATTGAACCAAGGACATTTCGATCTGCAGTCGAATGCCCTACCACTGAGCTACATCCCTATGACGCTTCATTACTTATTCATTTTCTGTTGTTAATTCCACTCATACATAACCTCAAAAATGATAAGAAATGAGGGGACACTCGAGATTGAACCAAGGACAGTTCGATCTGCAGTCGAATGCTCTACCACTGAGCTTCATCCCTATGACGCTTCATTACTTATTCATTTTCTGTTGTTAATTCCACTTATACATAACCTCAAAAATGATAAGAAATGAGGGGACACTCGAGATTGAACCAAGGACATTTCGATCTGCAGTCGAATGCCCTACCACTGAGCTTCATCCCTACGACGCTTCATTACTTATTCATTTTCTGTTGTTAATTCCACTTATACATAACCTCAAAAATGATAAGAAATGAGGGGACACTCGAGATTGAACCAAGGACATTTCGATCTGCAGTCGAATGCTCTACCACTGAGCTTCATCCCTATGACGCTTCATTACTTATTCATTTTCTGTGTTTAATTCCACTTATACATAACCTCAAAAATGATAAGAAATGAGGGGACACTCGAGATTGAACCAAGGACATTTCGATCTGCAGTCGAATGCTCTACCACTGAGCTTCATCCCTATGACGCTTCATTACTTATTCATTTTCTGTTGTTAATTCCACTTATACATAACCTCAAAAATGATAAGAAATGAGGGGACACTCGTCATTGAACCAAGGACATTTCGATCTGCAGTCGAATGCTCTACCACTGAGCTTCATCCCTATGACGCTTCATTACTTATTCATTTTCTGTTGTTAATTCCACTTATACATAACCTCAAAAATGATAAGAAATGAGGGGACACTCGAGATTGAACCAAGGACATTTCGATCTGCAGTCGAATGCTCTACCACTGAGCTTCATCCCTATGACGCTTCATTACTTATTCATTTTCTGTTGTTAATTCCACTTATACATAACCTCAAAAATGATAAGAAATGAGGGGACACTCGAGATTGAACCAAGGACATTTCGATCTGCAGTCGAATGCCCTACCACTGAGCTACATCCCTATGACGCTTCATTACTTATTCATTTTCTGTTGTTAATTCCACTTATACATAACCTCAAAAATGATAAGAAATGAGGGGACACTCGAGATTGAACCAAGGACATTTCGATCTGCAGTCGAATGCTCTACCACTGAGCTTCATCCCTATGACGGGTCATTACTTATTCATTTTCTGTTGTTAATTCCACTTATACATAACCTCAAAAATGATAAGAAATGATGGGACACTCGAGATTGAACCAAGGACATTTCGATCTGCAGTCGAATGCCCTACCACTGAGCTACATCCCTATGACGCTTCATTACTTATTCATTTTCTGTTGTTAATTCCACTTATACATAACCTCAAAAATGATAAGAAATGAGGGGACACTCGAGATTGAACCAAGGACATTTCGATCTGCAGTCGAATGCCCTACCACTGAGCTACATCCCTATGACGCTTCATTACTTATTCATTTTCTGTTGTTAATTCCACTTATACATAACCTCAAAAATGATAAGAAATGAGGGGACACTCGAGATTGAACCAAGGACATTTCGATCTGCAGTCGAATGCTCTACCACTGAGCTTCATCCCTATGACGCTTCATTACTTATTCATTTTCTGTTGTTAATTACACTTATACATAACCTCAAAAATGATAAGAAATGAGGGGACACTCGAGATTGAACCAAGGACATTTCGATCTGCAGTCGAATGCCCTACCACTGAGCTACATCCCTATGACGCTTCATTACTTATTCATTTTCTGTTGTTAATTCCACTTATACATAACCTCAAAAATGATAAGAAATGAGGGGACACTCGAGATTGAACCAAGGACATTTCGATCTGCAGTCGAATTCTCTACCACTGAGCTTCATCCCTATGACGCTTCATTACTTATTCATTTTCTGTTGTTAATTCCACTCATACATTACCTCAAAAATGATAAGAAATGAGGGGACACTCGAGATTGAACCAAGGGCATTTCGATCTGCAGTCGAATGCTCTACCACTGAGCTACATCCCTATGACGCTTCATTACTTATTCATTTTCTGTTGTTAATTCCACTTATACATAACCTCAAAAATGATAAGAAATGAGGAGACACTCGAGATTGAACCAAGGACATTTCGATCTGCAGTCGAATTCTCTACCACTGAGCTACATCCCTATGACGCTTCATTACTTATTCATTTTCTGTTGTTAATTCCACTCATACATTACCTCAAAAATGATAAGAAATGAGGGGACACTCGAGATTGAACCAAAGACATTTCGATCTGCAGTCGAATGCCCTACCACTGAGCTACATCCCTATGACGCTTCATTACTTATTCATTTTCTGTTGTTAATTCCACTTATACATAAACTCAAAAATGATAAGAAATGAGGGGACACTCGAGATTGAACCAAGGACATTTCGATCTGCAGTCGAATTCTCTACCACTGAGCTACATCCCTATGACGCTTCATTACTTATTCATTTTCTGTTGTTAATTCCACTCATACATTACCTCAAAAATGATAAGAAATGAGGGGACACTCGAGATTGAACCAAGGACATTTCGATCTGCAGTCGAATGCTCTACCACTGAGCTTCATCCCTATGACGCTTCATTACTTATTCATTTTCTGTTGTTAATTCCACTCATACATTACCTCAAAAATGATAAGAAATGAGGGGACACTCGAGATTGAACCAAGGACATTTCGATCTGCAGTCGAATGCTCTACCACTGAGCTTCATCCCTATGACGCTTCATTACTTATTCATTTTCTGTTGTTAATTCCACTTATACATAACCTACAAAATGATAAGAAATGAGGGGACACTCGAGATTGAACCAAGGACATTTCGATCTGCAGTCGAATTCTCTACCACTGAGCTTCATCCCTATGACGCTTCATTACTTATTCATTTTCTGTTGTTAATTCCACTCATACATTACCTCAAAAATGATAAGAAATGAGGGGACACTCGAGATTGAACCAAGGGCATTTCGATCTGCAGTCGAATGCTCTACCACTGAGCTACATCCCTATGACGCTTCATTACTTATTCATTTTCTGTTGTTAATTCCACTTATACATAACCTCAAAAATGATAAGAAATGAGGGGACACTCGAGATTGAACCAAGGACATTTCGATCTGCAGTCGAATTCTCTACCACTGAGTAACATCCCTATGACGCTTCATTACTTATTCATTTTCTGTTGTTAATTCCACTCATACATTACCTCAAAAATGATAAGAAATGAGGGGACACTCGAGATTGAACCAAGGACATTTCGATCTGCAGTCGAATGCTCTACCACTGAGCTTCATCCCTATGACGCTTCATTACTTATTCATTTTCTGTTGTTAATTCCACTCATACATTACCTCAAAAATGATAAGAAATGAGGGGACACTCGAGATTGAACCAAGGACATTTCGATCTGCAGTCGAATGCTCTACCACTGAGCTACATCCCTATGACGCTTCATTACTTATTCATTTTCTGTTGTTAATTCCACTTATACATAACCTCAAAAATGATAAGAAATGAGGGGACACTCGAGATTGAACCAAGGACATTTCGATCTGCAGTCGAATGCTCTACCACTGAGCTTCATCCCTATGACGCTTCATTACTTATTCATTTTCTGTTGTTAATTCCACTCATACATTACCTCAAAAATGATAAGAAATGAGGGGACACTCGAGATTGAACCAAGGACATTTCGATCTGCAGTCGAATGCTCTACCACTGAGCTTCATCCCTATGACGCTTCATTACTTATTCATTTTCTGTTGTTAATTCCACTCATACATTACCTCAAAAATGATAAGAAATGAGGGGACACTCGAGATTGAACCAAGGACATTTCGATCTGCAGTCGAATTCTCTACCACTGAGCTTCATCCCTATGACGCTTCATTACTTATTCATTTTCTGTTGTTAATTCCACTCATACATTACCTCAAAAATGATAAGAAATGAGGGGACACTCGAGATTGAACCAAGGACATTTCGATCTGCAGTCGAATGCTCTACCACTGAGCTTCATCCCTATGACGCTTCATTACTTATTCATTTTCTGTTGTTAATTCCACTCATACATTACCTCAAAAATGATAAGAAATGAGGGGACACTCGAGATTGAACCAAGGACATTTCGATCTGCAGTCGAATGCTCTACCACTGAGCTTCATCCCTATGACGCTTCATTACTTATTCATTTTCTGTTGTTAATTCCACTCACACATTACCTCAAAAATGATAAGAAATGAGGGGACACTCGAGATTGAACCAAGGACATTTCGATCTGCAGTCGAATGCTCTACCACTGAGCTTCATCCCTATGACGCTTCATTACTTATTCATTTTCTGTTGTTAATTCCACTTATACATAACCTACAAAATGATAAGAAATGAGGGGACACTTGGGATTGAACCAAGGACATTTTAATCTGCAGTCGAATGCTCTACCACTGAGCTACATCCCTATGACGCTTTATTACTTATTCATTTACTGTTGTTAATTCCACTTATACATAACCTCAAAAATGATAAGAAATGAGGGGACACTCGAGATTGAACCAAGGACATTTCGATCTGCAGTCGAATTCTCTACCACTGAGCTTCATCCCTATGACGCTTCATTACTTATTCATTTTCTGTTGTTAATTCCACTCACACATTACCTCAAAAATGATAAGAAATGAGGGGACACTCGAGATTGAACCAAGGACATTTCGATCTGCAGTCGAATGCTCTACCACTGAGCTTCATCCCTATGACGCTTCATTACTTATTCATTTTCTGTTGTTAATTCCACTTATACATAACCTCAAAAATGATAAGAAATGAGGGGACACTCGAGATTGAACCAAGGACATTTCGATCTGCAGTCGAATTCTCTACCACTGAGCTACATCCCTATGACGCTTCATTACTTATTCATTTTCTGTTGTTAATTCCACTCATACATTACCTCAAAAATGATAAGAAATGAGGGGACACTCGAGATTGAACCAAGGACATTTCGATCTGCAGTCGAATGCCCTACCACTGAGCTACATCCCTATGACGCTTCATTACTTATTCATTTTCTGTTGTTAATTCCACTTATACATAACCTCAAAAATGATAAGAAATGAGGGGACACTCGAGATTGAACCAAGGACATTTCGATCTGCAGTCGAATTCTCTACCACTGAGCTACATCCCTATGACGCTTCATTACTTATTCATTTTCTGTTGTTAATTCCACTCATACATTACCTCAAAAATGATAAGAAATGAGGGGACACTCGAGATTGAACCAAGGACATTTCGATCTGCAGTCGAATGCTCTACCACTGAGCTTCATCCCTATGACGCTTCATTACTTATTCATTTTCTGTTGTTAATTCCACTCATACATTACCTCAAAAATGATAAGAAATGAGGGGACACTCGAGATTGAACCAAGGACATTTCGATCTGCAGTCGAATGCTCTACCACTGAGCTACATCCCTATGACGCTTCATTACTTATTCATTTTCTGTTGTTAATTCCACTTATACATAACCTCAAAAATGATAAGAAATGAGGGGACACTCGAGATTGAACCAAGGACATTTCGATCTGCAGTCGAATGCTCTACCACTGAGCTTCATCCCTATGACGCTTCATTACTTATTCATTTTCTGTTGTTAATTCCACTCATACATTACCTCAAAAATGATAAGAAATGAGGGGACACTCGAGATTGAACCAAGGACATTTCGATCTGCAGTCGAATGCTCTACCACTGAGCTTCATCCCTATGACGCTTCATTACTTATTCATTTTCTGTTGTTAATTCCACTCATACATTACCTCAAAAATGATAAGAAATGAGGGGACACTCGAGATTGAACCAAGGACATTTCGATCTGCAGTCGAATTCTCTACCACTGAGCTTCATCCCTATGACGCTTCATTACTTATTCATTTTCTGTTGTTAATTCCACTCATACATTACCTCAAAAATGATAAGAAATGAGGGGACACTCGAGATTGAACCAAGGACATTTCGATCTGCAGTCGAATGCTCTACAACTGAGCTTCATCCCTATGACGCTTCATTACTTATTCATTTTCTGTTGTTAATTCCACTCATACATTACCTCAAAAATGATAAGAAATGAGGGGACACTCGAGATTGAACCAAGGACATTTCGATCTGCAGTCGAATGCTCTACCACTGAGCTTAATCCCTATGACGCTTCATTACTTATTCATTTTCTGTTGTTAATTCCACTCACACATTACCTCAAAAATGATAAGAAATGAGGGGACACTCAAGATTGAACCAAGGACATTTCGATCTGCAGTCGAATGCTCTACCACTGAGCTTCATCCCTATGAAGCTTCATTACTTATTCATTTTCTGTTGTTAATTCCACTTATACATAACCTACAAAATGATAAGAAATGAGGGGACACTTGGGATTGAACCAAGGACATTTTAATCTGCAGTCGAATGCTCTACCACTGAGCTACATCCCTATGACGCTTTATTACTTATTCATTTACTGTTGTTAATTCCACTTATACATAACCTCAAAAATGATAAGAAATGAGGGGACACTCGAGATTGAACCAAGGACATTTCGATCTGCAGTCGAATGCTCTACCACTGAGCTTCATCCCTATGACGCTTCATTACTTATTCATTTTCTGTTGTTAATTCCACTCACACATTACCTCAAAAATGATAAGAAATGAGGGGACACTCGAGATTGAACCAAGGACATTTCGATCTGCAGTCGAATGCTCTACCACTGAGCTTCATCCCTATGACGCTTCATTACTTATTCATTTTCTGTTGTTAATTCCACTTATACATAACCTACAAAATGATAAGAAATGAGGGGACACTCGAGATTGAACCAAGGGCATTTCGATCTGCAGTTGAATGCTCTACCACTGAGCTACATCCCTATGACGCTTCATTACTTATTCATTTTCTGTTGTTAATTCCACTTATACATAACCTCAAAAATGATAAGAAATGAGGGGACACTCGAGATTGAACCAAGGACATTTCGATCTGCAGTCGAATTCTCTACCACTGAGCTACATCCCTATGACGCTTCATTACTTATTCATTTTCTGTTGTTAATTCCACTCATACATTACCTCAAAAATGATAAGAAATGAGGGGACACTCGAGATTGAACCAAGGACATTTCGATCTGCAGTCGAATGCTCTACCACTGAGCTTCATCCCTATGACGCTTCATTACTTATTCATTTTCTGTTGTTAATTCCACTCATACATTACCTCAAAAATGATAAGAAATGAGGGGACACTCGAGATTGAACCAAGGACAATTCGATCTGCAGTCGAATGCTCTACCACTGAGCTACATCCCTATGACGCTTCATTACTTATTCATTTTCTGTTGTTAATTCCACTTATACATAACCTCAAAAATGATAAGAAATGAGGGGACACTCGAGATTGAACCAAGGACATTTCGATCTGCAGTCGAATGCTCTACCACTGAGCTTCATCCCTATGACGCTTCATTACTTATTCATTTTCTGTTGTTAATTCCACTCATACATTACCTCAAAAATGATAAGAAATGAGGGGACACTCGAGATTGAACCAAGGACATTTCGATCTGCAGTCGAATGCTCTACCACTGAGCTTCATCCCTATGACGCTTCATTACTTATTCATTTTCTGTTGTTAATTCCACTCATACATTACCTCAAAAATGATAAGAAATGAGGGGACACTCGAGATTGAACCAAGGACATTTCGATCTGCAGTCGAATGCTCTACCACTGAGCTTCATCCCTATGACGCTTCATTACTTATTCATTTTCTGTTGTTAATTCCACTCATACATTACCTCAAAAATGATAAGAAATGAGGGGACACTCGAGATTGAACCAAGGACATTTCGATCTGCAGTCGAATGCTCTACCACTGAGCTTCATCCCTATGACGCTTCATTACTTATTCATTTTCTGTTGTTAATTCCACTCACACATTACCTCAAAAATGATAAGAAATGAGGGGACACTCGAGATTGAACCAAGGACATTTCGATCTGCAGTCGAATGCTCTACCACTGAGCTTCATCCCTATGACGCTTCATTACTTATTCATTTTCTGTTGTTAATTCCACTTATACATAACCTACAAAATGATAAGAAATGAGGGGACACTCGAGATTGAACCAAGGACATTTTAATCTGCAGTCGAATGCTCTACCACTGAGCTACATCCCTATGACGCTTTATTACTTATTCATTTACTGTTGTTAATTCCACTTATACATAACCTCAAAAATGATAAGAAATGAGGGGACACTCGAGATTGAACCAAGGACATTTCGATCTGCAGTCGAATTCTCTACCACTGAGCTTCATCCCTATGACGCTTCATTACTTATTCATTTTCTGTTGTTAATTCCACTCACACATTACCTCAAAAATGATAAGAAATGAGGGGACACTCGAGATTGAACCAAGGACATTTCGATCTGCAGTCGAATGCTCTACCACTGAGCTTCATCCCTATGACGCTTCATTACTTATTCATTTTCTGTTGTTAATTCCACTTATACATAACCTACAAAATGATAAGAAATGAGGGGACACTCGAGATTGAACCAAGGACATTTCGATCTGCAGTCGAATTCTCTACCACTGAGCTTCATCCCTATGACGCTTCATTACTTATTCATTTTCTGTTGTTAATTCCACTCATACATTACCTCAAAAATGATAAGAAATGAGGGGACACTCGAGATTGACCCAAGGGCATTTCGATCTGCAGTCGAATGCTCTACCACTGAGCTACATCCCTATGACGCTTCATTACTTATTCATTTTCTGTTGTTAATTCCACTTATACATAACCTCAAAAATGATAAGAAATGAGGGGACACTCGAGATTGAACCAAGGACATTTCGATCTGCAGTCGAATTCTCTACCACTGAGCTACATCCCTATGACGCTTCATTACTTATTCATTTTCTGTTGTTAATTCCACTCATACATTACCTCAAAAATGATAAGAAATGAGGGGACACTCGAGATTGAACCAAGGACATTTCGATCTGCAGTCGAATGCCCTACCACTGAGCTACATCCCTATGACGCTTCATTACTTATTCATTTTCTGTTGTTAATTCCACTTATACATAACCTCAAAAATGATAAGAAATGAGGGGACACTCGAGATTGAACCAAGGACATTTCGATCTGCAGTCGAATTCTCTACCACTGAGCTACATCCCTATGACGCTTCATTACTTATTCATTTTCTGTTGTTAATTCCACTTATACATAACCTCAAAAATGATAAGAAATGAGGGGACACTCGAGATTGAACCAAGGACATTTCGATCTGCAGTCGAATGCTCTACCGCTGAGCTTCATCCCTATGACGCTTCATTACTTATTCATTTTCTGTTGTTAATTCCACTTATACATTACCTCAAAAATGATAAGAAATGAGGGGACACTCGAGATTGAACCAAGGACATTTCGATCTGCAGTCGAATGCTCTACCACTGAGCTTCATCCCTATGACGCTTCATTACTTATTCATTTTCTGTTGTTAATTCCACTCATACATTACCTCAAAAATGATAAGAAATGAGGGGACACTCGAGATTGAACCAAGGACATTTCGATCTGCAGTCGAATGCTCTACCACTGAGCTACATCCCTATGACGCTTCATTACTTATTCATTTTCTGTTGTTAATTCCACTCATACATTACCTCAAAAATGATAAGAAATGAGGGGACACTCGAGATTGAACCAAGGACATTTCGATCTGCAGTCGAATGCTCTACCACTGAGCTTCATCCCTATGACGCTTCATTACTTATTCATTTTCTGTTGTTAATTCCACTCATACATTACCTCAAAAATGATAAGAAATGAGGGGACACTCGAGATTGACCAAGGACATTTCGATCTGCAGTCGAATGCTCTACCACTGAGCTACATCCCTATGACGCTTCATTACTTATTCATTTTCTGTTGTTAATTCCACTTATACATAACCTCAAAAATGATAAGAAATGAGGGGACACTCGAGATTGAACCAAGGACATTTCGATCTGCAGTCGAATTCTCTACCACTGAGCTTCATCCCTATGACGCTTCATTACTTATTCATTTTCTGTTGTTAATTCCACTCATACATTACCTCAAAAATGATAAGAAATGAGGGGACACTCGAGATTGAACCAAGGACATTTCGATCTGCAGTCGAATGCTCTACCACTGAGCTTCATCCCTATGACGCTTCATTACTTATTCATTTTCTGTTGTTAATTCCACTTATACATAACCTACAAAATGATAAGAAATGAGGGGACACTTGGGATTGAACCAAGGACATTTTAATCTGCAGTCGAATGCTCTACCACTGAGCTACATCCCTATGACGCTTTATTACTTATTCATTTACTGTTGTTAATTCCACTTATACATAACCTCAAAAATGATAAGAAATGAGGGGACACTCGAGATTGAACCAAGGACATTTCGATCTGCAGTCGAATTCTCTACAACTGAGCTTCATCCCTATGACGCTTCGTTACTTATTCATTTTCTGTTGTTAATTCCACTCACACATTACCTCAAAAATGATAAGAAATGAGGGGACACTCGAGATTGAACCAAGGACATTTCGATCTGCAGTCGAATGCTCTACCACTGAGCTTCATCCCTATGACGCTTCATTACTTATTCATTTTCTGTTGTTAATTCCACTTATACATAACCTACAAAATGATAAGAAATGAGGGGACACTTGGGATTGAACCAAGGACATTTTAATCTGCAGTCGAATGCTCTACCACTGAGCTACATCCCTATGACGCTTTATTACTTATTCATTTACTGTTGTTAATTCCACTTATACATAACCTCAAAAATGATAAGAAATGAGGGGACACTCGAGATTGAACCAAGGACATTTCGATCTGCAGTCGAATGCTCTACCACTGAGCTTCATCCCTATGACGCTTCATTACTTATTCATTTTCTGTTGTTAATTCCACTTATACATAACCTCAAAAATGATAAGAAATGAGGGGACACTCGAGATTGAACCAAGGACATTTCGATCTGCAGTCGAATGCTCTACCACTGAGCTTCATCCCTATGACGCTTCATTACTTATTCATTTTCTGTTGTTAATTCCACTTATACATAACCTCAAAAATGATAAGAAATGAGGGGACACTCGAGATTGAACCAAGGACATTTCGATCTGCAGTCGAATGCTCTACCACTGAGCTACATCCCTATGACGCTTCATTACTTATTCATTTTCTGTTGTTAATTCCACTCATACATTACCTCAAAAATGATAAGAAATGAGGGGACACTCGAGATTGAACCAAGGACATTTCGATCTGCAGTCGAATGCTCTACCACTGAGCTTCATCCCTATGACGCTTCATTACTTATTCATTTTCTGTTGTTAATTCCACTTATACATAACCTCAAAAATGATAAGAAATGAGGGGACACTCGAGATTGAACCAAGGACATTTCGACTTGCAGTCGAATGCTCTACCACTGAGCTTCATCCCTATGACGCTTCATTACTTATTCATTTTCTGTTGTTAATTCCACTTATACATAACCTCAAAAATGATAAGAAATGAGGGGACACTCGAGATTGAACCAAGGACATTTCGATCTGCAGTCGAATGCTCTACCACTGAGCTTCATCCCTATGACGCTTCATTACTTATTCATTTTCTGTTGTTAATTCCACTTATACATAACCTCAAAAATGATAAGAAATGAGGGGACACTCGAGATTGAACCAAGGACATTTCGATCTGCAGTCGAATGCTCTACCACTGAGCTTCATCCCTATGACGCTTCATTACTTATTCATTTTCTGTTGTTAATTCCACTTATACATAACCTCAAAAATGATAAGAAATGAGGGGACACTCGAGATTGAACCAAGGACATTTCGATCTGCAGTCGAATGCCCTACCACTGAGCTACATCCCTATGACGCTTCATTACTTATTCATTTTCTGTTGTTAATTCCACTTATACATAACCTCAAAAATGATAAGAAATGAGGGGACACTCGAGATTGAACCAAGGACATTTCGATCTGCAGTCGAATGCTCTACCACTGAGCTTCATCCCTATGACGCTTCATTACTTATTCATTTTCTGTTGTTAATTCCACTCATACATTACCTCAAAAATGATAAGAAATGAGGGGACACTCGAGATTGAACCAAGGACATTTCGATCTGCAGTCGAATGCTCTACCACTGAGCTTCATCCCTATGACGCTTCATTACTTATTCATTTTCTGTTGTTAATTCCACTTATACATAACCTCAAAAATGATAAGAAATGAGGGGACACTCGAGATTGAACCAAGGACATTTCGATCTGCAGTCGAATGCCCTACCACTGAGCTACATCCCTATGACGCTTCATTACTTATTCATTTTCTGTTGTTAATTCCACTCATACATAACCTCAAAAATGATAAGAAATGAGGGGACACTCGAGATTGAACCAAAGACATTTCGATCTGCAGTCGAATGCTCTACCACTGAGCTACATCCCTATGACGCTTCATTACTTATTCATTTTCTGTTGTTAATTCCACTCATACATTACCTCAAAAATGATAAGAAATGAGGGGACACTCGAGATTGAACCAAGGACATTTCGATCTGCAGTCGAATGCTCTACCACTGAGCTTCATCCCTATGACGCTTCATTACTTATTCATTTTCTGTTGTTAATTCCACTTATACATAACCTCAAAAATGATAAGAAATGAGGGGACACTCGAGATTGAACCAAGGACATTTCGATCTGCAGTCGAATGCTCTACCACTGAGCTTCATCCCTATGACGCTTCATTACTTATTCATTTTCTGTTGTTAATTCCACTTATACATAACCTCAAAAATGATAAGAAATGAGGGGACACTCGAGATTGAACCAAGGACATTTCGATCTGCAGTCGAATGCTCTACCACTGAGCTACATCCCTATGACGCTTCATTACTTATTCATTTTCTGTTGTTAATTCCACTCATACATTACCTCAAAAATGATAAGAAATGAGGGGACACTCGAGATTGAACCAAGGACATTTCGATCTGCAGTCGAATGCTCTACCACTGAGCTTCATCCCTATGACGCTTCATTACTTATTCATTTTCTGTTGTTAATTCCACTTATACATAACCTCAAAAATGATAAGAAATGAGGGGACACTCGAGATTGAACCAAGGACATTTCGATCTGCAGTCGAATGCTCTACCACTGAGCTTCATCCCTATGACGCTTCATTATTATTCATTTTCTGTTGTTAATTCCACTCATACATTACCTCAAAAATGATAAGAAATGAGGGGACACTCGAGATTGAACCAAGGACATTTCGATCTGCAGTCGAATTCTCTACCACTGAGCTACATCCCGACTGACGCTTCGTTACTTATTCATTTTCTGTTGTTAATTCCACTTATACATAACCTCAAAAATGATAAGAAATGAGGGGACACTCGAGATTGAACCAAGGACATTTCGATCTGCAGTCGAATGCTCTACCACTGAGCTACATCCCTATGACGCTTCATTACTTATTCATTTTCTGTTGTTAATTCCACTTATACATAACCTCAAAAATGATAAGAAATGAGGGGACACTCGAGATTGAACCAAGGACATTTCGATCTGCAGTCGAATGCTCTACCACTGAGCTTCATCCCTATGACGCTTCATTACTTATTCATTTTCTGTTGTTAATTCCACTTATACATAACCTCAAAAATGATAAGAAATGAGGGGACACTCGAGATTGAACCAAGGACATTTCGATCTGCAGTCGAATGCTCTACCACTGAGCTACATCCCTATGACGCTTCATTACTTATTCATTTTCTGTTGTTAATTCCACTCATACATTACCTCAAAAATGATAAGAAATGAGGGGACACTCGAGATTGAACCAAGGACATTTCGATCTGCAGTCGAATGCTCTACCACTGAGCTTCATCCCTATGACGCTTCATTACTTATTCATTTTCTGTTGTTAATTCCACTTATACATAACCTCAAAAATGATAAGAAATGAGGGGACACTCGAGATTGAACCAAGGACATTTCGATCTGCAGTCGAATGCTCTACCACTGAGCTTCATCCCTATGACGCTTCATTACTTATTCATTTTCTGTTGTTAATTCCACTCATACATTACCTCAAAAATGATAAGAAATGAGGGGACACTCGAGATTGAACCAAGGACATTTCGATCTGCAGTTGAATTCTCTACCACTGAGCTACATCCCGACTGACGCTTCGTTACTTATTCATTTTCTGTTGTTAATTCCACTTATACATAACCTCAAAAATGATAAGAAATGAGGGGACACTCGAGATTGAACCAAGGACATTTCGATCTGCAGTCGAATGCTCTACCACTGAGCTACATCCCTATGACGCTTCATTACTTATTCATTTTCTGTTGTTAATTCCACTTATACATAACCTCAAAAATGATAAGAAATGAGGGGACACTCGAGATTGAACCAAGGACATTTCGATCTGCAGTCGAATGCTCTACCACTGAGCTTCATCCCTATGACGCTTCATTACTTATTCATTTTCTGTTGTTAATTCCACTCATACATTACCTCAAAAATGATAAGAAATGAGGGGACACTCGAGATTGAACCAAGGACATTTCGATCTGCAGTCGAATTCTCTACCACTGAGCTACATCCCGACTGACGCTTCGTTACTTATTCATTTTCTGTTGTTAATTCCACTTATACATAACCTCAAAAATGATAAGAAATGAGGGGACACTCGAGATTGAACCAAGGACATTTCGATCTGCAGTCGAATGCTCTACCACTGAGCTACATCCCTATGACGCTTCATTACTTATTCATTTTCTGTTGTTAATTCCACTCATAGATAACCTCAAAAAGGATAAAAAATGAGGGGACACTCGAGATTGGACCAAGGACATTTCGATCTGCAGTCGAATGCTCTACCACTGAGCTACATCCCCATTGATGTTTCATTACTTATGCATGATGAGTTGTTACTTCACCTTATGTCTGATATAAAAAATGATAAAAATTCACGGGGACACTCGGGATTGAACCAAGGACATTTCGATCTGCAGTTGAATTCTCTACCACTGAGCTACATCCCCATTGATGTTTCATTACTTATGCATGATTTGTTGTTACTTAACCTTATGTCTGATATAAAATATGATAAGAATTCAGGGTACACTCGGGATTGAACCAAAGACATTTCGATCTGCAGTCGAATGCTCTACCACTGAGCTACATCACAATTGATGTTTCATTAGTTATGCATGATTTGTTCTTACTTCACCTTATGTCTGATATCAAAAATGATAAGAATTCAGGGGACACTCGGGATTGAACCAAGGACATTTCGATCTGCAGTCGAATGCTCTTCTACTGAGCTACATCCCCATTGATGTTTCATTACTTATGCATGATTTGTTGTTACTTCACCTTATGTATGATATCAAAAATGATAAGAATTCAGGGGACACTCAGGATTGGACAAGGACATTTCGATCTGCAGTCGAATGCTCTACCACTGAGCTACATCCCCATTGATGTTTCATTGTTATGCAATTTTTTGTTACTTCACCTTATGTCTGATATCAAAAATGATAAGAATTCAGGGGACACTCAGGATTGAACCAAGGACATTTCGATCTGCAGTCGAATGCTCTACCACTGAGCTACATCCCCATTGATGTTTCATTACTTATGCATGATTTGTTGTTACTTCACCTCATGTCTGATATAAAAAATGAGAAGAATTCAGGGGACACTCGGGATTGAACCAAGGACATTTCGATCTGCAGTCGAATGCTCTACCACTGAGCTACATCTCCATTGATGTTTCATTACTTATACATTATTTGTTGTTACTTCACCTTATGTCTGATATAAAAAATGATAAGAACTCAGGGGACACTCGGGATTGAACCAAGGACATTTCGATCTGCAGTCGAATGCTTTACCACTGAGCTACATCCCCACTGATGTTTCATTACTTATGCATGATTTGTTGTTACTTAACCTTATGTCTGACTAGCGGGGCTACCCGGCGTTGCTCGGGGTCATAAAAACATATATTTGAAGAAAGATCGTGTGTGTAACATCTTTATATACAAACTTCTATGTCCGTCCCCTCTCTCTATAGCCGTCTCTTTATCTGCTACCTTTCTCTTTCCTGGTCGCCCCATTTCGCCGCTACTTTCTAATTTTGCCTTTTGCAAAAGCTGTTTCTTCCCCACCATTTCTCCTATTGCCCAGGGTAATAGTATGACATATTTCTATAAAAAGTAACACCTCTATCTGCGCCTTCTATATAGGTACTTATCTCCACCCCGCTGTTCATACTATATACGTATCTATCATCACCCTGGTGCGCATACTATATACGTACCTATCGCCGCCCCAGTGCACATACTATATACGTACCTATCGCCGCCCCGTTGCGAATGCTAAATAGTACCTATCGTTGCCCCGGTGTGAATGCTAAATACATACCTATTGCGCCCCGGTGTGCATGCTACATAAGTACCTATTGCTGCCCTAGTGCGAATACTAAAGACATACCAATTGCGCTTCGGTGTGCATGCTACATAAGTACCTATCACTGCCCTAGTGCGAATAATTAATATGTACATATTGCCGCTTTGGTGTGAATGCTAAATACGTACCTATCGCCGGCCCAGTGCGAATGCTAAATACGTACCTATAGCCGCCCTGGTGCGAATGCTAAATACGTACCTATAGCCGCCCCAGTGCGAATGCTAAATACGTACCTATCACCACTACGGTGCGAATGCGAAATACATACCTTTCGCCGCCCCGGTACGCATGCAATATATGTACTGATCGCCGCCGCAGAGCGCATGCTATGTACGTACTTATTGCTGCCCTTGTGTACATGCTATATACGTAGCTATCGCTACCCCTGAATTCTGAATACGTACCTATCGCCGCCCTGGTGTGGAAGCTAAATACGTACATATCGCCGCCCCGGTGCGAATGCTAAATACATACCTATCGCCGCCCCGGTGTGAATTCAAAATACGTACCTATTGCCGCCCCGGTGTGAATTCTAAATACGTACCTATCGCCGCCCCGGTGCGGAAGCTAAATACGTACATATCACTGCCCCGGTGCGAATGCTAAATACATACCTATCGCTGCCCCGGTGTGAATGCTAAATACATACCTATCGCCGCCCCGGTGTGAATGCTAAATACGTACCTATCGCCGCCCCGGTGTGAATTTTAAATATGTACCTTTCGCCGCCCGGTGTGAATTTTAAATATGTACCTTTCGCCACCCCTGTGCGCGTGCTATATACGTACCTATCGCCGCCCCGGTGCGCGTGCTATATATGAACCGATTGCTTCCTTAGTGCGCATGCTAAATACATACCTATCACTGCCCCGGTGTGCATACTATATACGTACTTATTACCGCCCATGTGCACATGCTATATAAGTACCTATCACCACTGCTGAATGCTAAATAAGTACCTATTGCCGCCCCGGTGTGGAAGCAAAATACAGACATATGGCCCCCCTTAAATTTGGGCAGACACTAAAAAATTGGGCCTGACCCCTAAAATTTTCCCCGTCCCCTAAATCTCTCCAGCCTCTAATTTTTCACTCTCCCCCAACCATGAGAAATATTTTGACTTCAAAACAAAAAAAAAACAAAAAAATTTGGCCTGACCCCTAAAAAGTTCCGCCTGACCCCTAAAATTTTCCCCGACCCCTAAATCTCTCCAGCCCATTAATTTTTCACTCTCCCCCAACCATGAGATATATTGTGACTTCAAAACCAAAAAAAAAGAAAAAGATTTAGCCTGAACCCTAAAAAGTTCGTCCTGACCCCTAAAATTTTCCCCGACCCCTGAATCTCTCCAGCCACCTAATTTTTCACTCTCCCCCAACCATGAGAAATATTTTGACTTCAAAACAAAAAAAAACAAAAAAATTTGGCCTGACCCCTAAAAAGTTCGTCCTGACACCTAAAATTTTCCCCGACCCCTCAATCTCTCCAGCCCCCTAATTGTTCACTCTCCCCCAACCCTGAAAAATATTTTGAGTTCAAAACCAAAAAAAACTAAAAATTTGGCCTGACCCCAAAAAAGTTCCGCCTGACCCCTAAAATTTTCCCCGACCCCTAAATCTCTCCAGCCCCCTAATTTTTCACTCTCCCCCAACCATGAGATATATTTTGACTTCAAAACAAAAAAAAACAAAATAATTTGGCCTGACCTCTAAAAAGTTCGTCCTGACCCCTAAAATTTTCCCCGACCCCTAAATCTCTCCAGCCCCCTAATTTTTCACTCTCCTCCAACCATGAGAAATATTTTGACTACAAAACAAAAAAAAACAAAAAAATTTGGCCTGACCCCTAAAAAGTTCGTCCTGACCCCTAAAATTTTCCCGGACCCCTAAATCTCTCCAGCCCCCTAATTTTTCACTCTCCCCCAACCCTGAGAAATATTTTGACTTCAAAACAAAAAAAAAAAAAAAAAAAAAAAAAAAATTTGGCCTGACCCCTAAAAAGTTCGTCCTGACCCCTAAAATTTTCCCCGACCCCTAAATCTCTCCAGCTCCCTAATTTTTCACTCTCCCCCAACCATGAGATATATTTTGACTTAAAAACAAAAAAAAACAAAAAAATTTGGCTGACCCCTAAAAAGTTCGTCCTGACCCCTAAAATTTTCCCCAACCCCTAAATCTCTCCAGCTTCCTAATTTTTCACTCTCCTCCAACCATGTAAAATATTTTGACTTCAAAAAAAAAAAAAAAAAAAATTTGGCCTGACACCTAAAAAGTTCCGCCTGACCCCTAAAATTTTCCCCGACCCCTAAATCTTTCCAGCCCCCTAATTTTTCACTCTCCCCCAACCCTGAGAAATATTTTGACTTCAAAACAAAAAAAAACAAAAAAAAACAAAAAAATTTGGCCTGACCCCTAAAAAGTTCGTCTTGACCCCTTAAATTTTCCCCGACCCCTAAATCTCTCCAGCCCCCTAATTTTTCAGTCTCCCTCAACCATGAGATATATTTTGACTTCATAACAAAAAAAAACAAAAAAATTTGGCCTGACCCCTAAAAAGTTCGTCCTGACCCCTAAAATTTTCCCCGACCCCTAAATCTCTCCGGCCCCCTAATTTTTCACTCTCCCCCAACCCTGAGAAATATTTTGACTTCAAAACAAAAAAAAAACAAAAAAATTTGGCCTGACCCCTAAAAAGTTCGTCCTGACCTTAAAAATTTTGCCCGACCCCTAAATCTCTCCAGCCCCCTAATTTTTCACTCTCCTCCAACCATGAGAAATATTTTGACTTCAAAACAAAAAAAAACAAAAAAGTTTGTCCTGACCCCTAAAATTTTCCCGGACCCCTAAATCTCTCCAGCCCCCTAATTTTGCACTCTCCCCCAACCCTGAGAAATATTTTGACTTCAAAACAAAAAAAAACAAAAAAAACAAAAAAATTTGGCCTGACCCCTAAAAAGTTCGTCCTGACCCCTAAAATTTTCCCCGACCCCATAATCTCTCCAGCCCCCTAATTTTTCACTCTCCCCCAACCCTGAGAAATATTTTGACTTCAAAACAAAAAAAAACAAAAAAATTTGGCCTGATCCCCTAAAAAGTTCGTCCTGGCCCCTAAAATTTTCCCCGACCCCTAAATCTCTCCAGCCCCCTAATTTTTCACTCTCCTCCAACCATGAAGAATATTTTGACTTCACAACAAAAAAAAACAAAAAAATTTGGCCTGACCCCTAAAAAGTTTGTCCTGACCCCTAAAATTTTCCCGGACCCCTAAATCTCTCCAGCCCCCTAATTTTGCACTCTCCCCCAACCCTGAGAAATATTTTGACTTCAAAACAAAAAAAAACAAAAAAAAACAAAAAAATTTGGCCTGACCCCTAAAAAGTTCGTCCTGACCCCTGAAATTTTCCCCGACCCCTAATTCTCTCCAGCCCCCTAATTTTTCACTCAATTACAACCATGAGATATATTTTGACTTCAAAACAAAAAAAAAGAAAAAAATTTGGCCTGACCCCTAAAAAGTTCGTCCTGACCCCTTAAATTTTCCCCGACCCCTAAATCTCTCCAGCCCCCTAATTTTTCACTCTCCCCCAACCATGAAAAATATTTTGACTTCAAAACAAAAAAAAACAAAAAAATTTGGCCTGACTCCTAAAAAGTTCGTCCTGACCCCTAAAATTTTCCCCGGCCCCTAAATCTCTCCAGCCCCCTAATTTTTCATTCTCCCCCAACCATGAAAAATATTTTGACTTCAAAACAAAAAAAAACAAAAAAATTTGGCCTGACCCCTAAAAAGTTCGTCGTGACCCCTAAAATTTTCCCCGGCCCCTAAATCTCTCCAGCCCCCTAATTTTTCACTCTCCCCCAACCCTGAGAAATATTTTGACTTCAAAATAACAAAAAACAAAAAAATTTGGCCTGACCCCTAAAAAGTTCGTCCTGACCCCTAAAATTTTCCCCGACCCCTAAATCTCTCCAGCCCCCTAATTTTTCACTCTCCCCCACCCATGAGATATATTTTGACTTCAATACAAAAAAAAAAAAAAAAAAAAGATAAAAATTTGGCCTGACCCCTAAAAAGTTCGTCCTGCCCCCTAAAATTTTCCCCGAACCCTAAATCTCTACAGCCCCCTAATTTTTCACTCTCCTCCAACCATGAGAAATATTTTGACTTCAAAACAAAAAAAAACAAAAAAATTTGGCCTGACCCCTTAAAAGTTTGTCCTGACCCCTAAAATTTTCCCGGACCCCTAAATCTCTCCAGCCCCCTAATTTTGCACTCTCCCCCAACCCTGAGAAATATTTTGACTTCAAAACAAAAAAAAACAAGAAAATTTGGCCTGACCCCTAAAAAGTTCGTCCTGACCCCTAAATTTTTCCCCGACCCCTAAATCTCTCCAGCCCCCTAATTTTTCACTCTTCCCCAACCCTGAGAAATATTTTGACTTCAAAACAAAAAAAAAGAAAAAAATTTGGCCTGATCCCCTAAAAAGTTCGTCCTGACCCTTAAAATTTTCCCCGACCCCTAAATCTCTCCAGCCCCCTAATTTTTCACTCTCCTCCAACCATGAGAAATATTTTGACTTCAAAACAAAAAAAAACAAAAAAATTTGGCCCGACCCCTAAAAAGTTTGTCCTGACCCCTAAAATTTTCCTGGACTCCTAAATCTCTCCAGCCCCCTAATTTTGCACTCTCCCCCAACCCTGAGAAATATTTTGACTTCAAAACAAAAAAAAACAAAAAAACAAAAAAATTTGGCCTGACCCCTAAAAAGTTCGTCCTGACCCCTAAAATTTTCCCCGACCCCTAAATCTCTCCAGCCCCCTAATTTTTCACTCTATTACAACCATGAGATATATTTTGACTTCAAAACAAAAAAAAACAAAAAAATTTGGCCTGACCCCTAAAAAGTTCGTCCTGACCCCTAAAATTTTCCCCGACCCCTAAATCTCTCCAGCCCCCTAATTTTTCACTCTCCCCCACCCATGAGATATATTTTGACTTCAATACAAAAAAAAAACAAAAAAAAAAGATAAAATTTGGCCTGACCCCTAAAAAGTTCGTCCTGACCTCTAAAATTTTCCCCGAACCCTAAATCTCTCCAGCCCCCTAATTTTTCACTCTCCTCCAACCATGAGAAATATTTTGACTTCAAAACAAAAAAAAACAAAAAAATTTGGCCTGACCCCTAAAAAGTTTGTCCTGACCCCTAAAATTTTCCCGGACCCCTAAATCTCTCCAGCCCCCTAATTTTGCACTCTCCCCCAACCCTGAGAAATATTTTGACTTCAAAACAAAAAAAAACAAAAAAATTTGGCCTGACCCCTAAAAAGTTCGTCCTGACCCCTAAATTTTTCCCCGACCCCTAAATCTCTCCAGCCCCCTAATTTTTCACTCTCCCCCAACCCTGAGAAATATTTTGACTTCAAAACAAAAAAAAACAAAAAAATTTGGCCTGATCCCCTAAAAAGTTCGTCCTGACCCTTAAAATTTTCCCCGACCCCTAAATCTCTCCAGCCCCCTAATTTTTCACTCTCCTCCAACCATGAGAAATATTTTGACTTCAAAACAAAAAAAAACAAAAAAATTTGGCCTGACCCCTAAAAAGTTTGTCCTGACCCCTAAAATTTTCCCGGACTCCTAAATCTCTCCAGCCCCCTAATTTTGCACTCTCCCCCAACCCTGAGAAATATTTTGACTTAAAACAAAAAAAAACAAAAAAAAACAAAAAAATTTGGCCTGACCCCTAAAAAGTTCGCCATGACCCCTAAAATTTTCCCCGACCCCTAAATCTCTCCAGCCCCCTAATTTTTCACTCTATTACAACCATGAGATATATTTTGACTTCAAAACAAAAAAAAAGAAAAAAATATGGCCTGACCCATAAAAAGTTTGTCCTGACCCCTAAAATTTTCCCCGACCCCTAAATCTCTCCAGCCCCCTAATTTTTCACTCTCTCCCAACCATGAAAAATATTTTGACTTCAAAACAAAAAAAAACAAAAAAATTTGGCCTGATCCCCTAAAAAGTTCGTCCTGACCCCTAAAATTTTCCCCGGCCCCTAAATCTCTCCAGCCCCCTAATTTTTCACTCTCCCCCAACCATGAAAAATATTTTGACTTCAAAACAAAAAAAAACAAACAAATTTGGCCTGACCCCTAAAAAGTTCATCCTGACCCCTAAAATTTTCCCCGGCCCCTAAATCTCTCTAGCCCCCTGATTTTTCACTCTTCCCCCAACCCTGAGAAATATTTTGACTTCAAAACAAAAAAAAAACAAAAAAAAACAAAAAATTTGGCCTGACCCCTAAAAAGTTCGTCTTGACCCCTAAAATTTTCCCCGACCCCTAAATCTCTCCAGCCTCCTAATTTTTCACTCTCTTACAACCATTAGATATATTTTGACTTCAAAACAAAAAAATTTGGCCTGACCCCTAAAAAGTTCGTCGTGACCCCTAAAATTTTGCCCGACCCCTAAATCTCTCCAGCCCCCTAATTTTTCACTCTCCCCCAACCATGAGATATATTTTGACTTCAAAACAAAAAAAAACAAAAAAAAACAAAAAAATTTGGCCTGACCCCTAAAAAGTTCGTCCTGACCCCTAAAATTTTCCCCGACCCCTAAATCTCTCCAGCCCCCCAATTTTTCACTCTCCCCCACCCATGAGATATATTTTGACTTCAAAACAAAAAAAAACAAAAAAAAACAAAAAAATTTGGCCTGACCCCTTAAAAGTTCGTCCTGACCCCTAAAATTTTCCCCGACCCCTAAATCTCTCCAGCCCCCTAATTTTTCACTCTCCTCCAACCATGAGAAATATTTTGACTTCAAAACAAAAAAAAACAAAAAAATTTGGCCTGACCCCTAAAAAGTTTGTCCTGACCCCTAAAATTTTCCCGGACACCTAAATCTCTCCAGCCCCCTAATTTTGCACTCTCCCCCAACCCTGAGAAATATTTTGACTTCAAAACAAAAAAAAAATCAAAAAAAAAGAAAAAAATTTGGCCTGACCCCTAAAAAGTTCGTCGTGACCCCTAAAATTTTCCCCGACCCCTAAATCTCTCCAGCCCCCTAATTTTTCACTCTCTTACAACCATGAGATATATTTTGACTTCAAAACAAAAAAAAACAAAAAAATTTGGCCTGACCCCTAAAAAGTTCGTCCTGACCCCTAAAATTTTCCCCGACCCCTAAATCTCTCCAGCCCCCTAATTTTTCACTCTCCCCCAACCCTGAGAAATATTTTGACTTCAAAACAAAAAAAAACAAAAAAATTTGGCCGGACCCCTAAAAAGTTCGTCCTGACCCCTAAAATTTTGCCCGATCCCTAAATCTCTCCAGCCCCCTAATTTTTCACTCTCCCCCAACCATGAGATATATTTTGACTTCAAAACAAAAAAAAACAAAAAAATTTGGCCGGACCCCTAAAAAATTTGGCCTGACCCCTAAAATTTTCCCCTACCCCCTAATCTCTCAAGCCCCCCCCCCCAACTTTTTTTTTCAGTGTCCCACAACCCTGAGAATTATTTTAAGTTCAAAAAAAGAAAGAAAAAAAAATTTGGCCGGACCCCTAAAATTTTTCCCGACCCCCTAATCTCTCCAGCCCCCCCCCCAACTTTTTTTTTCATTGTCCCACAACCCTGAGAATTATTTTAAGTTCAAAAAAAGAAAAAAAAAAATTTGACCGGACACCTAAAAAATTTGGCATGACCCCTAAAAATAATCTCTTTATTATAGATACAAATAAATGCACATTGGCCTTTATTATAGATGCAAATAAATGCACATTGGTCTTTATTATAGATACAAATAAATGCACATTGGTCTTTATTATAGATGCAAATAAATGCACATTGGTCTTTATTATAGATACAAATAAATGCACATTGGTCTTTATTATAGATACAAATAAATGCACATTGGCCTTTATTATAGATGCAAATAAATGCAAATAAATGCACATTGGTCTTTAATCTAGATACAAATAAATGCACATTGGTCTTTATTATAGATGCAAATAAATGCACATTGGCCTTTATTATAGATACAAATAAATGCACATTGGTCTTTATTATAGATACAAATAAATGCACATTGGTCTTTATTATAGATTTGCTTATTATCCCCCCCCCCCCAAAGAAAAAGTTTGGCCTGAGGCGCTCACACCGGCGAATGCCGTCATCCCCCCCCCCCCAATTTGGCATGAAAGGAGGAGGTAATGCCTATCATGATAACGGAAGGGAGTGAGAGGAATATTAGCGTCTATTAAAAGGTTGTAGTGTGAGTGAATTTATTCCCGCCACTTTGCATTATTTTTCAAATTATCTGCCACTCTCTGACGTCATGATGACCTGATATAACCGGACAGAATTTAGAGCAAGACCGGGTACATCCGGCAAGTGATTATGGGACAGGTGCGGATGTGATTGAGCAACCCTTGTTTCACTACACACTCTTAACGTAGGATTCCTATGTTGTTATTGATGCAACCGGACAGAAGTTATTGGATGATCTGATACAACCGGACACAATTTAGGGCAAGACCGGGTACATCCGGCAAGGGATTATGGGATGTTTATAGTGACTCGGCATTTTTGTCGGATTAGTACATAAATACATTAGATTATTTCGAATTTACTACATATTAACGTTGAAATTTCGTGAAAAATACGAAAAAAACTGCTACCTTTTGTCGGAAAGTGGTCCGGTTGACTGTCAGCGAGTGAATCGATTTTCGCGATTTTTAGATATTTTACATCCGGGATTTGTGCGGTCCTGTAGATGTCAATTTTTTGACATGTCGTCGGGTAGTTTTTGAGGAGATACTGGACATACAAACAAACAAACATACAAACAGACAACTGCCCTTTATATAAGAGACTAGCGGGGCTACCCGGCGTTGCTCGGGGTCATAAAAACATAATTGAAGAAAAATTGCGTGTGTAACATCTTTATATTAAAACTTCTATTTCTCTCCTTCTCTCTCTATAGCTGTCTCTTTATCTTTCTACTTTTCTCTACCCTGATCGCTACTTTTAAATTTTGCCTTTTGCGAAAGCTGTTTCTTCCCCACCATTTCATCCTACGTTTCACAGGGCAATAGTATGACTAATTTATATAAAAAGTACCACCACTGTCTGCGCCTTCTATATAGGTACTTATAACCGCCCCGGTGTTCATACTATATATTTTGAATCCCCTCATGATATCCTTCATCATTTTAACTCCCCTCGTTGTATTCATCATTTTCGATCTCCTCATACTATTAATCATTTTCAATCCCCTCATAATATTCTTCATCATTTTCAATCCTCTCGTAATATTCCTCATCATTTTCAATCCGCTCATGATATTCTTAATAATTTTCAATCCTCTCATGATATTCTTAATTTTTTCAATCCTCTCATGATATTCTTCATTATTTTCAATCCCCTCATGATATTCTTCATCATTTTCAATCCCCTCATGATATTCTTCATCATTTTCAATCCTCTCAGGGTATATTTCATCATTTTCGATCCCCTCATAATATTCTTCTCATTTTCAATCCCCTCATGATATTATTCATCATTTTCAATCCTCTCATGGTATTCTTCATCATTTCCAATCCTGTTAGTCTATTCTTCATAATTTTCAATGCTCTCATGACATTCTTCATCATTTTCAATCTTCTCATGACATTCTTTATCATTTTCAATCCCCTCATGATAGTCTTCATCATTTTCAATTCCCTCATGATAGTCTTCATTATTTTCAGTCCTCTCATGATAGTCTTCATCATTTTCAATCCTCTCATGTCAGTCTTCATCATTTTCAATCCTCTCATGATAGTTTTCATCATTTTTAATCCTCTCATGATAGTCTTCATCATTTTTAATCCTCTCAGGATAGTCTACATCATTTTCAATCCTCTCATGATATTCTTCATCATTTTCAATCCTCTCATGATATTCTTCATCATTTTCAATCCTCTCATGATAGTCTTTATTATAGCTCTATCTAGGATATTGAGCACTTTTCTCCCGGACAACGCCGAGTACTTTGAAAATCAAGGAGGCCTCATGAGCACTACTGAAATCACTTAGGTATCCTCTCTCCTTCTGATCTGCGAAATAGTCCAAAGGGGAACAAAGATGGCGTTAAAATATTTTCCAAACCTATCACTACAGTAGCTCTATCTAGGACATTGAGCACTTTTCTCCCGGACAACGCCGAGTACTTTAATAATAAAGGAAGCCTCCTGAGGACTACTGAAATCACTTAGATATCCTCTCTCCTACTGATCTGCGAAATAGTCCAAAGGGGAACGAAGATGGCATTAAAATATTATCCAAACCTATCACTACAGTAGCTCTATATAGGACATTGAGCACTTTTTTTCCTGGACAACGCCGAGTACTTTGAAAAACAAAGAGGCCTCCTGGGGACTACTGAAATCACTTAGGTATCCTCCCTCCTTTTCATCTGCAAAATTGTCCAAAGGGGAACGAAGATGGCGTTAAAATATTTTCCAAAACTATCACTACAATAGCTCTATCTAGGATATTGAGCACTTTTCTCCCGGACAACGCCGAGTACTTTGAAAATCGAGGAGGCTTCATGAGCACTCCTGAAATCCCTTAGGTATCCTCTCTCCTTCTGATCTGCGAAATAGTCCAAAGGGGAACGAAGATGGCGTTAAAATATTTTCCAAACCTATCACTACAGTAGCTCTATCTAGGACATTGAGCACTTTTCTCCCGGACAACGCCAAGTATTTCAAAATCAAAGAGGCCTCCTGAGCACTACTGAAATAACTCTTATCGATTACCCCATCCTTTTCAGCGTAGATGCTGTTAAAATATTATCCAAACCTATCACTACAGTAGCTCTATCTAGGACATTGAGCACTTTTCTCCCGGACAACGCCGAGTACTTTGAAAATCGAGGAGGCTTCATGAGCACACCTGAAATCCCTTAGGTATCCTCTCTCCTTCTGATCTGCGAAATAGTCCAAAAGGGAACGAAGATGGCGTTAAAATATTTTCCTAACCTATCACTACAGTAGCTCTATCAAGGACATTGAGCACTTTTCTCCCGGACAACGCCGAGTACTTTGCTAATCAAGGAGGCCTCCTGGGGACTACTGAAATCACTTCGGTATCCTCTCTCCTTCTGATCTGCGAAATAGTCCAAAGGGGAACGAAGATGGCGTTAAAATATTTTCCAAACCTATCACTACAGTAGCTCTATCTAGGATATTGAGTACTTTTCTCCCGGTCAACGCCGAGTACTTTAAAAATCGAGGAGGCTTCATGAACACCCATGAAATCCCTTAGGTATCCTCTCCCCATTCTGATCTGCGAAATAGTCCAAAGGGGAACGAAGATTGCGTTAAAATATTTTCCAAAACCTATCACTACAGTAGCTCTATCTAGGACATTGAGCACTTTTCTCCCGGACAACGCCGAGTACTTTGATAATCAAGGAGGCCTCCTGGGGACTACTGAAATCACTAAGGTATCCTCTCTCCTTTGTATCTGCGAAATAGTCCAAAGGGGAACGAAGATGGCGTTAAAATATTTTCCAAACCTATCACTACAGTAGCTCTATCTAGGATATTGAGCACTTTTCTCCCAGACAACGCCGAGTATTTAAAAATCAAAGAGGCCTCCTGAGCACTACTGAAATAACTCTTATCGATTACCCAATCCTTTTCAGCGTAGATACTGTTAAAATATTATCCAAACCTATCACTACAGTAGCTCTATCTAGGACATTGAGCACTTTTTTCCCGGACAACGCCGAGAACTTTGATAAACAAAGAGGCCTCTTGGCGACTACTGTATTCAGTTAGGTATCCTCCCTCCTTTTCAGCTGCAAAATTGTCCAAAGTGGAACGAAGATGGCGTTAAAATATTTTCTAAACCTATCACTACAGTAGCTCTATCTAGGATATTGAGCACTTTTCTCCCGGACAACGCCGAGTACTTTGAAAATCCGGGAGGCTTTATGAGCACTCCTGAAATCCCTTAGGTATCCTCTCTCCTTCTGATCTGCGAAATAGTCCAAAGGGGAACGAAGATGGCGTTAAAATATTTTCCAAACCTATAACTACATTAGCTCTATCTAGGATATTGAGCACTTTTATCCCGGACAACGCCGAGTACTTTGAAAATCGAGGAGGCTTCATGAGCACTCCTGAAATCCCTTAGGTATCCTCTCTCCTTCTGATCTGCGATATAGTCCAAAGAGGAACGAAGATGGCGTTAAAATATTTTCCAAACCTATCACTACAGTAGCTCTATCTAGGACATTGAGCACTTTTCTCCCGGACAACGCCGAGTACTTTGAAAATCGAGGAGGCTTCATGAGCACTCCTGAAATCCCTTAGGTATCCTCTCTCCTTCTGATCTGCGAAATAGTCCAAAGGGGAACGAAGATGGCGTTAAAATATTTTCCAAACCTATCACTACAGTAGCTCTATCTAGGACATTGAGCACTTTTCTCCCGGAAAACGCCGAGTACTTTGATAATCAAGGAGGCCTCCTGGGGACTACTGAAATAAATTCGGTATCCTCTCTCCTTCTGATCTGCGAAATAGTCCAAAGGTGAACGAAGATGGCGTTAAAATATTTTCCAAACCTATCACTACAGTAGCTCTATCTAGGATATTGAGCACTTTTCTCCCGAACAACGCCGAGTACTTTGAAAATCGAGGAGGCTTCATGAACACCCATGAAATCCCTTAGGTATCCTCTCTTCTTCTGATCTGCGAAATAGTCCAAAGGGGAACGAAGATGGCGTTAAAATATTTTCCAAAACCTATCACTACAGTAGCTCTATCTAGGACATTGCGCACTTTTCTCCCGGACAACGCCGAGTACTTTGATAATCAAGGAGGCCTCCTGCGGACTACTGAAATCACTTAGGTATCTTCTCTCCTTCTGATCTACGAAATAGTCCAAAGGGGAACGAAGATGGCGTTAAAATATTTTCCAAACCTATCACTACAGTAGCTCTATCTAGGATATTGAGCACGTTTCTCCCGGACAACGCCGAGTATTTCAAAATCAAAGAGGCCTCCTGAGCACTACTGAAATAACTCTTATCGATTCCCCATCCTTTTCAGCGTAGATGCTGTTAAAATATTATCCAAACCTATCACTACAGTAGCTCTATCTAGGACATTGAGCATTTTTTTCCCGGACAACGCCGAGTACTTTGAAAATCAAAGAGGCCTCCTGGGGACTACTGAAATCAGTTAGGTATCTTCCCTCCTTTTCATCTGCAAAATTGTCCAAAGGGGAACGAAGATGGCGTTAAAATATTTTCCAAACCTATCACTACAGTAGCTCTATCAAGGATATTGAGCACTTTTCTCCCAGACAACGCCGAGTACTTTGAAAATCGAGGAGGCTTCATGAGCACTCCTGAAATCCTTTAGGTATGCTCTCTCCTTCTGATCTGCGAAATAGTCCAAAGGGGAACGAAGATGGCGTTAAAATATTTTCCAAACCTATCACTACAGTAGCTCTATCTAGGACATTGAGCACTTTTCTCCCGGACAACGCCGAGTACTTTGATAATCAAGGAGGCCTCCTGGGGACTACTGAAATCACTTAGGTATCCTCTCTCCTTCTGATCTACGAAATAGCCCAAAGGGGAACGAAGATGGCGTTAAAATATTTTCAAAACCTATCACTACAGTAGCTGTATCTAGGATATTGAGCACTTTTCTCCCGGAAAACGCCGAGTATTTCAAAATCAAAGAGGCCTCCTGAGCACTACTGAAATAACTCTTATCGATTCCCCATCCTTTTCAGCGTAGATGCTGTTAAAATATTATCCAAACCTATCACTACAGTAGCTTTATCTAGGACATTGAGCACTTTTCTCCCGGACAACGCCGAGTACTTTGATAATCGAGGAGGCCTCCTGGGGACTACTGAAATCACTTAGGTATCCTCCCTCCTTTTTATCTGCAAAATTGTCCAAAGGGGAACGAAGATGGCGTTAAAATATGTTCTAAACCTATCACTACAGTAGCTCTATCTAGGATATTGAGCACTTTTCTCCCGGAAAACGCCGAGTACTTTAAAAATCGAGGACTTCATGAGCACTCCTGAAATCCCTTAGGTATCCTCTCTCCTTCTGATCTGCGAAATGGTCCAAAGGGGAACGAAGATGGCGTTAAAATATTTTCCAAACCTATCACTACAGTAGCTCTACTTAGGACATTGAGCACTTTTCTCCCAGACAACGCCGAGTACTTTGATAATCAAGGAGGCCTCATGGGGACTACTGAAATCACTTCGGTATCCTCTCTCCTTCTGATTTGCGAAATAGTCGAAAGGTGAACGAAGATGGCGTTAAAATATTTTCTAAACCTATCACTACAGTAGCTCTATCTAGGATATTGAGCACTTTTCTCCCGGACAACTGCCCTTTATATAAGAGATATCAAAAATGATAAAAATTCAGGGGACACTCCGGATTGGACCAAGGACATTCCGATCTGCAGTCGAATGCTCTCCCCCTGAGCTACATCCCCATTGATGTTTTATTACTTATACATGATTTGGTGTTACTTCACCTCATGTCTGATATAAAAATTGATAAGAATTCAGGAGACACTCGAGATTGAACCAAGGACATTTCGATCTGCAGTCGAATGCTCTACCACTGAGCTACATCCCCATTGACGTTTCATTACTTATGCATGATTTGTTGTTACTTCACCTTATGTCTGATATCAAAAATGATAAGAATTCAGGGGACACTCGGGATTGAACCAAGGACATTTCGATCTGACGTCGAATCCTCTACCACTGAGCTACATCCCCATTGATGTTTTATTACTTATACATGATGTGTTGTTACTTCACCTTATGTCTGATATCAAAATGGTAAGAATTCAGGGGACACTCGGGATTGAACCAAGGACATTTCGATCTGCAGTCGAATGCTCTACCACTGAGCTACATCCCCATTGATGTTTCATTACATATGCAAGATTTGGTGTTACTTCACCTTATGTCTGATATCAAAACTGATAAGAATTCAGGGGACACTCGGGATTGAACCAAGGACATTTCGATCTGCAGTCGAATGCTCTACCACTGAGCTACATCCCCATTTATGTTTCATTACTTATGCAAGATTTGGTGTTACTTCACCTTATGTCTGATATCAAAACTGATAAGAATTCAGGAGACACTCGGGATTGAACCAAGGACATTTCGATCTGCAGTCGAATGCTCTACTACTGAGCTACATCCCCATTGGTGTTTCATTACTTATACATGATTTGGTGTTATTTCACCTTATGTCTGCTATCAAAAATGATAAGAATTCAGGGGACACTCGGGATTGAACTAAGGACATTTCGATTTGCAGTCGAATGCTCTACCACTGAGCTACATCCCCATTGATGTTTCATTACTTATGCCAGATTTGGTGTTACTTCACCTTATGTCTGATATCAAAACTGATAAGAATTCAGGGGACACTCGGGATTGAACCAAGGACATTTTGATCTGCAGTCGAATGCTCTACCACTGAGCTACATCCCCATTGATGTTTCATTACTTATGCAAGATTTGGTGTTACTTCACCTCATGTCTGATATCAAACTGATAAGAATTCAGGGGACACTCGGGATTGAACCAAGGACATTTCGATCTGCAGTCGAATGCTCTACCCCTGAGCTACATCCCCATTGATGTTTCATTACTTATGCAAGATTTGATGTTACTTCACCTTATGTCTGCTATCAAAACTGATAAGAATTCAGGGGACACTCGGGATTGAACCAAGGACATTTCGATCTGCAGTCGAATGCTCTACCACTCAGCTACATCCCCATTGAGGTTCCATTACTTATACATGATTAGGTGTTACTTCACCTCATGTCTGATATCAAAACTGATAAGACTTCAGGGGACACTCGGGATTGAACCAAGGACATTTCGATCTGCAGTCGAATGCTCTACCACTGAGCTACATCCCCATCGATGATTCATTACTAATGCAAGATTTGGTGTTACTTCACCTTATGTCTGATATCAAAACTGATAAGAATTCAGGGGACACTCGGGATTGAACCAAAGACATTTCGATCTGCAGTCAGAATTCTCTATCACTGAGCTACATCCCCATTGATGTTTCATGACTTATACATGATTTGGTGTTACTTCACCTTATGTCTGCTATCAAAAATGATAAGAATTCAGGGGACACTCAGGATTGAACCAAGGACATTTCGATCTGCAGTCGAATGCTCTACCACTGAGCTACATCCCCATTGATGTTTCATTACTTATGCAAGATTTGTGTTACTTCACCTTATGTCTGATATCAAAACTGATGAGAATTCAGGGAACACTCGGCATTGAACCAAGGACATTTCGATCTGCAGTCGAATGCTCTACCACTGAGCTACATCCCCATTCATGTTTCATTACTTATGCAAGATTTGGTGTTACTTCACCTTATGTCTGATATCAAAACTGATAAGAATTCAGGGGACACTCGGGATTGAACCAAGGACATTTCGACCTGCAGTCGAATGCTCTACCACTGAGCTACATCCCCATTGATGTTTCATTACTTATACATGATTTGGTGTTACTTCACCTTATGTCTGCTATCAAAAATGATAAGAATTCAGGGGACACTCGGGATAAAACTAAGGACATTTCGATCTGCAGTCGAATGCTCTACCACTGAGCTACATCCCCATTGATGTTCCATTACTTATGCAAGATTTGGTGTTACTTCACCTTATGTCTGATATCAAAATGATAAGAATTCAGGGGACACTCGGGATTGAACCAAGGACATTTCGATCTGCAGACGAATGCTCTACCACTGAGCTACATCCCCATTGATGTTTCATTACTTATGCAAGATTTGGTGTTACTTCACCTTATGTCTGATATCAAAACGGATAAGAATTCAGGGGACACTCGGGATTGAACCAAGGACATTTCGATCTGCAGTCGAATGCTCTACCCCTGACCTACATCCCCATTGATGTTTCATTACTTATGCAAGATTTGATGTTACTTCACCTTATGTCTGCTATCAAAAATGATAAGAATTCAGGGGACACTCGGGATTGAACCAAGGACATTTAGATCTGCAGTCGAATGCTCTACCACTGAGCTACATCCCCATTGATGTTTCATTACTTATACATGATTTGGTGTTACTTCACCTCATGTCTGATATCAAAACTGATAAGAATTCAGGGGACACTCAGGATTGAACCAAGGACATTTCGATCAGCAGTCGAATGCTCTACCACTGGGCTACATCTCCATTGATGTTTCATTACTTATACATGATTTGGTGTTACTTCACCTTATGTCTGATATAAAAATTAATAAGAATTCAGGAGACACTCGAGATTGAACCAAGGACATTTAGATCTGCAGTTGAATGCTCTACCACTGAGCTACATCCCCATTGATCTTTTATTACTTATGCAAGATTTGATGTTACTTTACCTTATGTCTGATATTAAAAATGTTAAGAATTCAGGGGACAATCGGGATTGAACCATGGACATTTCGATCTGCAGTCGAATGCTCTACCACTGAGCTACATCCCCATCGATGTTTCATTAATTATGCAGGATTTGTTGTTACTTAACCTTATGTCTGATATCGAAAATGATAAGAATTCAGGGGACAATCGGGATTGAACCAAGGACATTTCGATCTGCAGTCGAATGCTCTACCACTGAGCTACATCCCCATTGATGTTTTATTAGTTATGCATGATTTGTTGTTAATTCACCTTATGTCTGATATAAAAATTGATAAGAATTCAGGGGACACTCGGGATTGAACCAAGGATATTTCGATCTGCAGTCGAATGCTCTACAACTGAGCTACATCCCCATTGATGTTTCATTACTTATACATGATTTGTTGTTACTTAACCTTATGTCTGATATCGAAAATGATAAGAATTCAGGGGACAATCGGGATTGAACCAAGGACATTTCGATCTGCAGTCGAATGCTCTACCACTGAGCTACATCCCCATTGATGTTTTATTACTTATGCATGATTTGTTGTTACTTCACCTTATGTCTGATATCAAAAATGATAAGAATTCAGGGGACACTCGGGATTGAACCAAGGATATTTCGATCTGCAGTCGAATGCTCTACCACTGAGCTACATCCCCATTGATGTTTCATTTATTATGCATGATTTGTTGTTACTTCACCTTATGTCTGATATCAAAAATGATAAGAATTCAGGGGACACTCGGGATTGAACCAAGGACATTTCGATCTGCAGTCGAATGCTCTACCACTGAGCTACATCCCCATTGATGTTTTATTACTTATGCATGATTTGGTGTTACTTCACCTTATGTCTGATATCAAAAATGATAAGAATTCAGGGGACACTCGGGATTGAACCAAGGATATTTCGATCTGCAGTCGAATGCTCTACCACTGAGCTACATCCCCATTGATGTTTCATTTATTATGCATGATTTGTTGTTACTTCACCTTATGTCTGATATCAAAAATGATAAGAATTCAGGGGACACTCGGGATTGAACCAAGGACATTTCGATCTGCAGTCGAATGCTCTACCACTGAGCTACATCCCTATTGATGTTCCATTACTTATGCATGATTTGTTGTTACTTAACCTTATGTCTGCTATAAAAAATGATAAGAATTCAGGGGACACTCGGGATTGCACCAAGGACATTCCGATCTGCAGTCGAATGCTTTACCGCTGAGCTACATACCCATTGATGTTTTATTACTTATGCATGATTTGTTGTTACTTCACCTTATGTCTGATATCGAAAATGATAAGAATTAAGGGGACAATCGGGATTGAACTAAGGACATTTCGATCTGCAGTCGAATGCTCTACCACTGAGCTACGTCCCCATTGATGTTTCATTAATTATGCATGATTTGGTGTTACTTCACCTTATGTCTGATATCAAAAATGATAAGAATTCAGGGGACACTCAGGATTGACCCAAGGACATTTCGATCTGCAGTCGAATGCTCTACCACTGAGCTACATCTCCATTGATGTTTCATTACTTATACATGATTTGGTGTTACTTCACCTTATGTCTGATATCAAAACTGATAAGAATTCAGGGGACACTCGGGATTGAACCAAGGACATTTCTATCTGCAGTTGAATGCTCTACCACTGCGCTACATCTCCATTGATGTTTCATTACTTATACATGATTTGGTGTTACTTAACCTTTTGTCTGATATCAAAAATGATAAGAATTCAGGGGACACTCGGGATTGAACCAATGACATTTCGATCTGCAGTCGAATGCTCTACTACTGAGCTCTATCCCCATTGATGTTTCATTACTTATACATGATTTGGTGTTACTTAATCTTTTGTCTGATATCAAAAATGATAAGAATTCAGGGGACACTCGGGATTGAACCAAGGACATTTCGATCTGCAGTCGAATGCTCTACCACTGAGCTACATCCCCATAGATGTTTTATTACTTATAGATGGTTTGTTGTTATTTCACCTAATGTCTGATATCAAAATGATAAGAATTCAGGGGACACTCGGGATTGAACCAAGGACATTTCGATCTGCAGTCGAATGCTCTACCACTGAGCTACATCCCCATTGATGTTTCATTACTTATACATGATTTGTTGTTACTTCACCTTATGTCTGATATCAAAAATGATAAGAATTCAGGGGACACTCGGCATTGAACCAAGGACATTTCGATCTGCAGTCGAATGCTCTACCACTGAGCTACATCCCCATTAATGTTTCATTAATTATGCATGATTTGGTGTTACTTCACCTTATGTCTGATATCAAAACTGATAAGAATTCAGGGGACACTGGGGATTGAACCAAGGACATTTCGATCTGCAGTCGAATGCTCTACCACTGAGCTACATCCCCATTTATGTTTCATTACTTATGCAAGATTTGGTGTTACTTCACCTTATGTCTGATATCAAAACTGATAAGAATTCAGGAGACACTCGGGATTGAACCAAGGACATTTCGATCTGCAGTCGAATGCTCTTCCACTGAGCTACATCCCCATTGATGTTTCATTACTTATACATGATTTGGTGTTATTTCACCTTATGTCTGCTATCAAACTGATAAGAATTCAGGGGACACTCGGGATTGAACCAAGGACATTTGTATCTGCAGTCGACTGCTCTACCCCTGAGCTACATCCCCATTGATGTTTCATTACTTATGCAAGATTTGATGTTACTTCACCTTATGTCTGCTATCAAAACTGATAAGAATTCAGGGGACACTCGGGATTGAACCAAGGACATTTCGATCTGCAGTCGAATGCTCTACCACTCAGCTACATCCCCATTGAGGTTTCATTACTTATACATGATTAGGTGTTACTTCACCTCATGTCTGATATCAAAACTGATAAGACTTCAGGGGACACTCGGGATTGAACCAAGGACATTTCGATCTGCAGTCGAATGCTCTACCACTGAGCTACATCCCCATTGATGATTCATTACTTATGCAAGATTTGGTGTTACTTCACCTTATGTCTGATATCAAAACTGATAAGAATTCAGGGGACACTCGGGATTGAACCAAAGACATTTCGATCTGCAGTCAGAATTCTCTATCACTGAGCTACATCCCCATTGATGTTTCATGACTTATACATGATTTGGTGTTACTTCACCTTATGTCTGCTATCAAAAATGATAAGAATTCAGGGGACACTCGGGATTGAACCAAGGACATTTCGATCTGCAGTCGAATGCTCTACCACTGAGCTACATCCCCATTGATGTTTCATTACTTATGCAAGATTTGTGTTACTTCACCTTATGTCTGATATCAAAACTGATGAGAATTCAGGGGACACTCGGCATTGAACCAAGGACATTTCGATCTGCAGTCGAATGCTCTACCACTGAGCTACATCCCCATTCATGTTTCATTACTTATGCAAGATTTGGTGTTACTTCACCTTATGTCTGATATCAAAACTGATAAGAATTCAGGGGACCCTCGGGATTGAACCAAGGACATTTCGATCTGCAGTCGAATGCTCTACCACTGAGCAAGATCCCCATTGATGCTTCATTACTTATGCAAGATTTGGTGTTACTTCACCTTATGTCTTATATCAAAACTGATAAGAATTCAGGGGACACTCGGGATTGAACCAAGGACATTTCGACCTGCAGTCGAATGCTCTACCACTGAGCTACATCCCCATTGATGTTTCATTACTTATACATGATTTGGTGTTACTTCACCTTATGTCTGCTATCAAAAATGATAAGAATTCAGGGGACACTCGGGATAAAACTAAGGACATTTCGATCTGCAGTCGAATGCTCTACCACTGAGCTACATCCCCATTGATGTTCCATTACTTATGCAAGATTTGGTGTTACTTCACCTTATGTCTGATATCAAAATGATAAGAATTCAGGGGACACTGGGGATTGAACCAAGGACATTTCGATCTGCGGTCGAATGCTCTACCACTGAGCTACATCCCCATTGATGTTTCATTACTTATGAAAGATTTGGTGTTACTTCACCTTATGTCTGATATCAAAACTGATAAGAATTCAGGGGACACTCGGGATTGAACCAAGGACATTTCGATCTGCAGTCGAATGCTCTACCCCTGACCTACATCCCCATTGATGTTTCATTACTTATGCAAGATTTGATGTTACTTCACCTTATGTCTGCTATGAAAAATGATAAGAATTCAGGGGACACTCGGGATTGAACCAAGGACATTTAGATCTGCAGTCGAATGCTCTACCACTGAGCTACATCCCCATTGATGTTTCATTACTTATACATGATTTGGTGTTACTTCACCTCATGTCTAATATCAAAACTGATAAGAATTCAGGGGACACTCGGGATTGAACCAAGGACATTTCGATCTGCAGTCGAATGCTCTACCACTGAGCTACATCCCCATTGTTGTTTCATTACTTATGCAAGATTTGTTGTTACTTCACCTTATGTCTGATATCAAAACTGATAAGAATTCAGGGGACACTCGGGATTGAACCAAGGACATTTCGATCTGCAGTCGAATGCTCTACCACTGAGCAACATCCCCATTGATGTTTCATTACTTATGCAAGATTTGGTGTTACTTCACCTTATGTCTGATATCAAAACTGATAAGAATTCAGGGGACAGTTGGGATTAAACCGAGGACATTTCGATCTGCAGTCGAATGCTCTACCCCTGAGCTACATCCCCATTGATGTTTCATTACTTATACACGATTCGGTGTTACTTCACCTTATGTCTGCTATCAAAAATGATAAGAATTCAGGGGACACTCGGGATTGAACCAAGGACATTTCGATCTGCAGTCGAATGCTCTTCCACTGAGCAACATCCCCATTGATGTTTCATTACTTATGCAAGCTTTGGTGTTACTTCACCTTATGTCTGATATAAAAACTGATAAGAATTCAGGGGACACTCGGGATTGAACCAAGGACATTTAGATCTGCAGTCGAATGCTCTACCACTGAGCTACATCCCCATTGATGTTTCATTACTTATACATGATTTGGTGTTACTTCACCTCATGTCTGATATCAAAACTGATAAGAATTCAGGGGACACTCGGTTTTGAACCAAAGACATTTCGATCTGCAGTCGAATGCTCTACCACTGAGCTACATCCCCATTGATGTTTCATTAATTATGCATGATTTGCTGTTACTTCACCTGATGTCTAATATCAAAAATGATAAGAATTCAAGGGACACACCGGATTGAACCAAGGACATTTCGATCCGCAGTCGAATGCTCTACCACTGAGCTACATCCCTATTGATGTTTCATTAATTATGCATGATTTGCTGTTACTTCACCTAATGTCTGATATCAAAAATGATAAGAATTCAGGGGACACTCGGGATTGAACCAAAGACATTTCGATCTGCAGTCGAATGCTCTACCACTGAGCTACATCCCCATTGATGTTTCATTAATTATGCATGATTTGCTGTTACTTCACTTTATGTCTGATATCAAAATGATAAGAATTCAGTGACACTCGGGATTGAACCAAGGACATTTCGATCTGCGGTCGAATGCTCTACCACTGAGCTACATCCCCATTGATGTTTCATTAATTATGCATGATTTGGTGTTACTTCACTTTATGTCTGATATCAAAACTGATAATAATTCAGGGGACACTCGGGATTGAACCAAGGACATTTCGATCTGCAGTCGAATGCTCTACCACTGAGCTACATCCCCATTGATGTTTCATTAATTATGCATGATTTGCTGTTACTTCACTTTATGTCTGATATCAAAAATGATAATAATTCAGGGGACACTCGGGATTAAACCAAGGACATTTCGATCTGCAGTCGAATGCTCTACCTCTGAGCTACATCCCCATTGATGTTTCATTACTTATGCATGATTTGTTTTTACTTCATTTTATGTCTGATATCAAAATGATAAGAATTCTGGGGACACTCGGGATTGAACCAAGGACATTTCTATCTGCAGTCGAATGCTCTTCCACTGAGCTACATCCCCATTGATGTTTCATTACTTATGCATGATTTGTTGTTACTTCACCTGATGTCTGATATCAAAAATGATAAGAATTCAGGGGACACTCGGGATTGAACCAAGGACATTTCGAGCTGCTGTCGAATGCTCTACCACTGAGCTACATCCCCATTGATGTTTCATTAATTATGCATGATTTGTTGTTACTTCACCTTATGTCTGATATCAAAATGAGAAGAATTCAGGGGACACTCGGGATTGAACCAAGGACATTTCTATCTGCAGTCGAATGCTCTACCACTGAGCTACATCCCCATTGATGTTTCATTACTTATACATGATTTGTTTTTACTTCACCTTATGTCTGATATCAAAAATGATAAGAATTAAGACCACACTCGGGATTGAACCAAGGACATTTCGATCTGCAGTCGAATGCTCTACCACTGAGCTACATCCCCAATGATGTTTCATTAATTATGCATGATTTGCAGTTACTTCACCTTATGTCTGATATCAAAAATGATAAGAATTCAGGGGACACTCGAGATTGAACCAAGGACATTTCGATCTGCAGTCGAATGCTCTACCACTGAGCTACATCCCCAATGATGTTTCATTAATTATGCATGATTTCCTGTTACTTCAACTTATGTCTGATATCAAAAATGATAAGAATTCAGGGGACACTCGGGATTGAACCAAGGACATGTCGATCTGCAGTCGAATGCTCTACCACTGAGCTACATCCCCATTGATGTTGCATTAATTATGTATGATTTGCTGTTACTTCACCTTATGTCTGATATCAAAAATGATAAGAATTCAGGGGACACTCGGGATTGAACCAACGACATGTCGATCTGCAGTCGAATGCTCTACCACTGAGCTACATCCCCATTGATGTTTCATTAATTATGTATGATTTGCTGTTACTTCACCTTATGTCTGATATCAAAAATGATAAGAATTCAGGTAACACTCGGGATTGAACCAAGGACATTTCGATCTGCAGTCGAATGCTCTACCACTGAGCTACATCCCCATTGATGTTTCATTACTTATGCATGATTTGTTGTTACTTCACCTTATGTCTGATATCAAAAATGATAAGAATTCAGGATACACTCGGGATTGAACCAAGGACATTTCGATCTGCAATCGAATGCTCAACCACGTAGCTACATCCCCATTGATGTTTCATTAATTATGTATGATGTGCTGTTACTTTACATTATGTCTGATATCAAAAATGATAAGAATTCAGGGGACACTCGGGATTGAACCAAGGACATTTCGATCTGCAGTCGAATGCTCTACCACTGAGCTACATCCCCATTGATGTTTCATTACTTATGCATGATTTGTTGTTACTTCACCTTATGTCTGATATCAAAAATGATAAGAATTCAAGGGACACACCGGATTGAACCAAGGACATTTCGATCTGCAGTCGAATGCTCTACCACTGAGCTACATCCCTATTGATGTTTCATTAATTATGCATGATTTGCTGTTACTTCACCTGATGTCTGATATCAAAAATGATAAGAATTCAGGGGACACTCGGGATTGAACCAAAGACATTTCGATCTGCAGTCGAATGCTCTACCACTGAGCTACATCCCCATTGATGTTTCATTAATTATGCATCATTTGCTGTTACTTCACTTTATGTCTGATATAAAAATGATAAGAATTCAGGGGACACTCAAGATTGAACCAAGGACATTTCGATCTGCAGTCGAATGCTCTACCACTGAGCTACATCCCCATTGATGTTTCATTAATTATGCATGATTTGCTGTTACTTCACTTTATGTCTGATATCAAAATGATAAGAATTCAGGGGACACTCGGGATTTTACCAAGGACATTTCGATCTGCAGTCGAATGCTCTACCTCTGAGCTACATCCCCATTGATGTTTCATTACTTATGCAATATTTGTTTTTACTTCATTTTATGTCTGTTATCAAAATGATAAGAATTCAGGGGACACTCGGGATTGAACCAAGGACATTTCTATCTGCAGTCGAATGCTCTTCCACTGAGCTACATCCCCATTGATGTTTCATTACTTATGCATGATTTGTTGTTACTTCACCTGATGTCTGATATCAAAAATGATAAGAATTCAGGGGACACTCGGGATTGAACCAAGGACATTTCTATCTGCAGTCGAATGCTCTACCACTGAGCTACATCCCCATTGATGTTTCATTACTTATACATGATTTGTTGTTACTTCACCTTATGTCTGATATCAAAAATGATAAGAATTAAGGGGACACTCGGGATTGAACCAAGGACATTTCGATCTGCAGTCGAATGCTCTACCACTGAGCTACATCCCCATTGATGTTTCATTAATAATGCATCATTTGCTGTTACTTCACCTTATGTCTGATATCAAAATGATAAGAATTCAGGGGACACTCGGGATTTAACCAAGGACATTTCGATCTGCAGTCGAATGCTCTATCACTGAGCTACATCCCCATTGATGTTTCATTACTTATGCATGATTTGTTGTTACTTAACCTTATGTCTGATATCAAAATGATAAGAATTCAGGGGACACTCGGGATTGAACCAAGGACATCTCGATCTGCAGTCGAATGCTCTACCACTGAGCTACATCCCCATTGATGTTTCATTAATTATGCATGATTTGTTGTTACTTCACCTTATGTCTGATATCAAAATGATAAGAATTCAGGGGACTCTCGGGATTGAACCAAGGACATTTCTATCTGCAGTCGAATGCTCTACCACTGAGCTACATCCCCATTGATGTTTCATTACTTATACATGATTTGTTGTTACTTAACCTTATGTCTGATATCAAAAATGATAAGAATTAAGGGGACACTCGGGATTGAACCAAAGACATTTCGATCTGCAGTCGAATGCTCTACCACTGAGCTACATCCCCAATGATGTTTCATTAATTATGCATGATTTGCTGTTACTTCCCCTTATGTCTGATATCAAAATGATAAGAATTCAGGGGACACTCGGGATTGAACCAAGGACATTTCTATCTGCAGTCGAATGCTCTACCACTGAGCTACATCCCCATTGATGTTTCATTAATTATGCATGATTTGCTGTTACTTAACTTATGTCTGATATCAAAAATGATAAGAATTCAGGGGACACTACGGATTGAACCAAGGACATTTCGATCTGCAGTCGAATGCTCTACCACTGAGCTACATCCCCATTAATGTTTCATTAATAATGCATGATTTGCTGTTACTTCACCTCATGTCTGATATCAAAAATGATAAGAATTCAGGGGACACTCGGGATTGAACCAAGGACATTTCGATCTGCAATCGAATGCTCTACCACTGAGCTACATCCCCATTGATGTTTCATTAATTATGCATGATTTGTTGTTACTTCACCTTATGTCTGATATAAAAATGATAAGAATTCAGGGGACACTCGGGATTGAACCAAGGACATTTCTATCTGCAGTCGAATGCTCTACCACTGAGCTACATCCCCATTGATGTTTCATTACTTATACATGATTTGTTGTTACTTCACCTTATGTCTGATATCAAAAATGATAAGAATTAAGGGGACACTCGGGATTGAACCAAGGACATTTCGATCTGCAGTCGAATGCTCTACCACTGAGCTACATCCCCAATGATGTTTCATTAATTATGCATGATTTGCTGTTACTTCACCTTATGTCTGATATCAAAAATGATAAGAATTCAGGGGACACTCGGGATTGAACCAAGGACATTTCGATCTGCAGTCGAATGCTCTACCACTGAGCTACATCCCCAATGTTGTTTCATTAATTATGCATGATTTGCTGTTACTTCACCTTATGTCTGATATCAAAATGATAAGAATTCAGGGGACACTCAGGATTGAACCAAGAACATTTCTATCTGCAGTCGAATGCTCTACCACTGAGCTACATCCCCATTGATGTTTCATTACTTATACATGATTTGTTGTTACTTCACCTTATGTCTGATATCAAAAATGATAAGAATTCAGGGGACACTCGGGATTTAACCAAGGACATTTCGATCTGCAATCGAATGCTCTACCACTGAGCTACATCCCCATTGATGTTTCATTAATTATGCATGATTTGTTGTTACTTCACCTTATGTCTGATATCAAAATGATAAGAATTCAGGGGACACTCGGGATTGAACCAAGGACATTTCTATCTGCAGTCGAATGCTCTACCACTGAGCTACATCCCCATTGACGTTTCATTACTTATGCATGATTTGCTGTTACTTCACCTTATGTCTGATATCAAAATGATAAGAATTCAGGGGACACTCGGGATTGAACCAAGGACATTTCGATCTGCAGTCGAATGCTCTACCACTGAGCTACATCCCCATTGATGTTTCATTACTTATGCATGATTTGCTGTTACTTCACCTTATGTCTGATATCAAAATGATAAGAATTCAGGGGACACTCGGGATTGAACCAAGGACATTTCGATCTGCAGTCGAATGCTCTACCACTGAGCTACATCCCCATTGATGTTTCATTACTTATGCATGATTTGCTGTTACTTCACCTTATGTCTGATATCAAAATGATAAGAATTCAGGGGACACTCGGGATTGAACCAAGGACATTTCGATCTGCAGTCGAATGCTCTACCACTGAGCTACATCCCCATTGATGTTTCTATTACTTATGCATGATTTGCTGTTACTTCACCTTATGCCTGATATCAAAAATGATAAGAATTCAGGGGACACTCGGGATTGAACCAAGGACATTTCGATCTGCAGTCGAATGCTCTACCACTGAGCTACATCCCCATTGATGTTTCATTAATTATGCATGATTTGTTGTTACTTCACCTAATGTCTGATATCAAAAATGATAAGAATTCAGGGGACACTCGGGATTGAACCAAAGACATTTCGATCTGCAGTCGAATGCTCTACCACTGAGCTACATCCCCATTGATGTTTCATTACTTATGCATGATTTGTTGTTACTTAACCTTATGTCTGATATCAAAAATGATAAGAATTCAGGGGACACTCGGGATTGAACCAAGGACATTTCGATCTGCAGTCGAATGCTCTACCACTGAGCTACATCCCCATTGATGTTTCATTACTTATACATGATTTGTTTTTACTTCACCTTATGTCTGATATCAAAAATGATAAGAATTCAGGGGACACTCGGGATTGAACCATGAACATTTCGATCTGCAGTCGAATGCTCTACCACTGAGCTACATCCCCATTGATGTTTCATTACTTATGCATTATTTGCTGTTACTTCACCTTATGTCTGATATCAAAAATGATAAGAATTTAGGGGACACTCGGGATTGAACCAAGGACATTTCGATCTGCAGTCGAATGCTCTACCACTGAGCTACATCCCCATTGATGTTTCATTGATTATGTATGATTTGCTGTTACTTCACCTTATGTCTGATATCAAAAATGATAAGAATTCAGGGGACACTCGGGATTGAACCAAGGACATTTCGATCTGCAGTCGAATGCTCTACCACTGAGCTACATCCCCATTGATGTTTCATTACTTATGCATGATTTGTTGTTACTTAACCTTATGTCTGATATCAAAAATGATAAGAATTCAGGGGACACTCGGGATTGAACCAAGGACATTTCGATCTGCAGTCGAATGCTCTACCACTGAGCTACATCCCCATTGATGTTTCATTACTTATACATGATTTGTTTTTACTTCACCTTATGTCTGATATCAAAAATGATAAGAATTCAGGGGACACTCGGGATTGAACCATGAACATTTCGATCTGCAGTCGAATGCTCTACCACTGAGCTACATCCCCATTGATGTTTCATTACTTATGCATGATTTGCTGTTACTTCACTTTATGTCTGATATCAAAAATGATAAGAATTCAGGGGACACTCCGGATTGAACCAAGGACATTTCGATCTGCAGTCGAATGCTCTACCACTGAACTACATCCCTATTGATGTTTTATTGATTATGTATGATTTGCTGTTACTTCACATTATGTCTGATATCAAAAATGATAAGAATTCAGGGGACACTCCGGATTGAACCAAGGACATTTCGATCTGCAGTCGAATGCTCTACCACTGAGCTACATCCCTATTGATGTTTCATTAATTATGCATGATTTGCTGTTACTTCACTTTATGTCTGATATCAAAATGATAAGAATTAAGGGGACACTCGGGATTGAACCAAGGACATTTCGATCTGCAGTCGAATGCTCTACCACTGAGCTACATCCCCAATGATGTTTCATTAATTATGCATGATTTGCTGTTACTTCACCTTATGTCTGATATCAAAAATGATAAGAATTCAGGGGACACTCGGGATTGAACAAAGGACATTTCGATCTGCAGTCGAATGCTCTACCACTGAGCTACATCCCCATTGATGTTTCATTAATTATGCATGATTAGCTGTTACTTGACTTTATGTCTGATATCAAAATGATAAGAATTAAGGGGACACTCGGGATTGAACCAAGGACATTTCGATCTGCAGTCGAATGCTCTACCACTGAGCTACATCCCCATTGATGTTTCATTAATTATGCATGATTTGCTGTTACTTAACCTTATGTCTGTTATCAAAATGATAAGAATTAAGGGGACACTCGGGATTGAACCAAGGACATTTCGATCTGCAGTCGAATGCTCTATCACTGAGCTTCATCCCCATTGATGTTTCATTACTTATGCATGATTTGTTGTTACTTAACCTTATGTCTGATATCAAAATGATAAGAATTCAGGGGACACTCGGGATTGAACCAAAGACATTTCGATCTGCAGTCGAATGCTCTACCACTGAGCTACATCCCCATTGATGTTTCATTAATTATGCATGATTTGTTGTTACTTCACCTTATGTCTGATATCAAAAATGATAAGAATTCAGGGGACACTCGGGATTGAACCAAGGACATTTCGATCTGCAGTCGAATGCTCTACCACTGAGCTACATCCCCATTGATGTTTCATTAATTATGCATGATTTGCTGTTACTTCACCTTATGTCTGATATCAAAAATGATAAGAATTCAGGGGACACTCGGGATTGAACCAAGGACATTTCGATCTGCAGTCGAATGCTCTACCACTGAGCTACATCCCCATTGATGTTTCATTACTTATACATGATTTGTTTTTACTTCACCTTATGTCTGATATCAAAAATGATAAGAATTCAGGGGACACTCGGGATTGAACCATGAACATTTCGATCTGCAGTCGAATGCTCTACCACTGAGCTACATCCCCATTGATGTTTCATTACTTATGCATTATTTGCTGTTACTTCACCTTATGTCTGATATCAAAAATGATAAGAATTTAGGGGACACTCGGGATTGAACCAAGGACATTTCGATCTGCAGTCGAATGCTCTACCACTGAGCTACATCCCCATTGATGTTTCATTGATTATGTATGATTTGCTGTTACTTCACCTTATGTCTGATATCAAAAATGATAAGAATTCAGGGGACACTCGGGATTGAACCAAGGACATTTCGATCTGCAGTCGAATGCTCTACCACTGAGCTACATCCCCATTGATGTTTCATTACTTATGCATGATTTGTTGTTACTTAACCTTATGTCTGATATCAAAAATGATAAGAATTCAGGGGACACTCGGGATTGAACCAAGGACATTTCGATCTGCAGTCGAATGCTCTACCACTGAGCTACATCCCCATTGATGTTTCATTACTTATACATGATTTGTTTTTACTTCACCTTATGTCTGATATCAAAAATGATAAGAATTCAGGGGACACTCGGGATTGAACCATGAACATTTCGATCTGCAGTCGAATGCTCTACCACTGAGCTACATCCCCATTGATGTTTCATTACTTATGCATGATTTGCTGTTACTTCACTTTATGTCTGATATCAAAAATGATAAGAATTCAGGGGACACTCCGGATTGAACCAAGGACATTTCGATCTGCAGTCGAATGCTCTACCACTGAACTACATCCCTATTGATGTTTTATTGATTATGTATGATTTGCTGTTACTTCACATTATGTCTGATATCAAAAATGATAAGAATTCAGGGGACACTCCGGATTGAACCAAGGACATTTCGATCTGCAGTCGAATGCTCTACCACTGAGCTACATCCCTATTGATGTTTCATTAATTATGCATGATTTGCTGTTACTTCACTTTATGTCTGATATCAAAATGATAAGAATTAAGGGGACACTCGGGATTGAACCAAGGACATTTCGATCTGCAGTCGAATGCTCTACCACTGAGCTACATCCCCAATGATGTTTCATTAATTATGCATGATTTGCTGTTACTTCACCTTATGTCTGATATCAAAAATGATAAGAATTCAGGGGACACTCGGGATTGAACAAAGGACATTTCGATCTGCAGTCGAATGCTCTACCACTGAGCTACATCCCCATTGATGTTTCATTAATTATGCATGATTAGCTGTTACTTGACTTTATGTCTGATATCAAAATGATAAGAATTAAGGGGACACTCGGGATTGAACCAAGGACATTTCGATCTGCAGTCGAATGCTCTACCACTGAGCTACATCCCCATTGATGTTTCATTAATTATGCATGATTTGCTGTTACTTAACCTTATGTCTGTTATCAAAATGATAAGAATTAAGGGGACACTCGGGATTGAACCAAGGACATTTCGATCTGCAGTCGAATGCTCTATCACTGAGCTTCATCCCCATTGATGTTTCATTACTTATGCATGATTTGTTGTTACTTAACCTTATGTCTGATATCAAAATGATAAGAATTCAGGGGACACTCGGGATTGAACCAAAGACATTTCGATCTGCAGTCGAATGCTCTACCACTGAGCTACATCCCCATTGATGTTTCATTAATTATGCATGATTTGTTGTTACTTCACCTTATGTCTGATATCAAAAATGATAAGAATTCAGGGGACACTCGGGATTGAACCAAGGACATTTCGATCTGCAGTCGAATGCTCTACCACTGAGCTACATCCCCATTGATGTTTCATTAATTATGCATGATTTGCTGTTACTTCACCTTATGTCTGATATCAAAAATGATAAGAATTCAGGGGACACTCGGGATTGAACCAAGGACATTTCGATCTGCAGTCGAATGCTCTACCACTGAGCTACATCCCCATTGATGTTTCATGTATAATGCATGATTTGCTGTTACTTCACCTTATGTCTGATATCAAAATGATAAGAATTCAGGGGACACTCGGGATTGAACCAAGGACATTTCTATCTGCAGTCGAATGCTCTACCACTGAGCTACATCCCCATTGATGTTTCATTACTTATACATGATTTGTTGTTACTTCACCTTATGTCTGATATCAAAAATGATAAGAATTAAGGGGACACTCGGGATTGAACCATTACCTTTCGATCTGCAGTCGAATGCTCTACCACTGAGCTACATCCCCAATGATGTTTCATTAATTATGCATGATTTGCTGTTACTTCACCTTATGTCTGATATCAAAAATGATAAGAATTCAGGGGACACTCGGGATTGAACCAAGGACATTTCGATCTGCAGTCGAATGCTCTACCACTGAGCTACATCCCCATTGATGTTTCATTAATAATGCATGATTTGCTGTTACTTCACCTTATATCTGATATCAAAATGATAAGAATTCAGGGGACACTCGGGATTTAACCAAGGACATTTCGATCTGCAGTCGAATGCTTTATCACTGAGCTTCATCCCCATTGATGTTTCATTACTTATGCATGATTTGTTGTTACTTAACCTTATGTCTGATATCAAAATGATAAGAATTCAGGGGACACTCGGGATTGAACCAAGGACATTTCGATCTGCAGTCGAATGCTCTACCACTGAGCTACATCCCCATTGATGTTTCATTAATTATGCATGATTTGTTGTTACTTCACCTTATGTCTGATATCAAAAATGATAAGAATTCAGGGGACACTCGGGATTGAACCAAGGACATTTCGATCTGCAGTCGAATGCTCTACCACTGAGCTACATCCCCATTGATGTTTCATTAATTATGCATGATTTGCTGTTACTTCACCTTATGTCTGATATCAAAAATGATAAGAATTCAGGGGACACTCGGGATTGAACCAAAGACATTTCGATCTGCAGTCGAATGCTCTACCACTGAGCTACATCCCCATTGATGTTTCATTAATAATGCATGATTTGCTGTTACTTCACCTTATGTCTGATATCAAAATGATAAGAATTCAGGGGACACTCGGGATTGAACCAAGGACATTTCTATCTGCAGTCGAATGCTCTACCACTGAGCTACATCCCCATTGATGTTTCATTACTTATACATGATTTGTTGTTACTTCACCTTATGTCTGATATCAAAAATGATAAGAATTAAGGGGACACTCGGGATTGAACCAAGGACCTTTCGATCTGCAGTCGAATGCTCTACCACTGAGCTACATCCCCAATGATGTTTCATTAATTATGCATGATTTGCTGTTACTTCACCTTATGTCTGATATCAAAAATAATAAGAATTCAGGGGACACTCGGGATTGAACCAAGGACATTTCGATCTGCAGTCGAATGCTCTACCACTGAGCTACATCCCCATTGATGTTTCATTAATTATGCATGATTTGTTGTTACTTCACCTTATGTCTGATATCAAAAATGATAAGTATTCAGGGGACACTCGGGATTGAACCAAGGACATTTCGATCTGCAGTCGAATGCTCTACCACTGAGCTACATCCCCATTGATGTTTCATTAATTATGCATGATTTGCTGTTACTTCACCTTATGTCTGATATCAAAAATGATAAGAATTCAGGGGACACTCGGGATTGAACCAAGGACATTTCGATCTGCAGTCGAATGCTCTACCACTGAGCTACATCCCCATTGATGTTTCATTAATAATGCATGATTTGCTGTTACTTCACCTTATGTCTGATATCAAAATGATAAGAATTCAGGGGACACTCGGGATTGAACCAAGGACATTTCGATCTGCAGTCGAATGCTCTACCACTGAGCTACATCCCCATTGATGTTTCATTACTTATACATGATTTGTTGTTACTTCACCTTATGTCTGATATCAAAATGATAAGAATTCAGGGGACACTCGGGATTGAACCAAGGACATTTCGATCTGCAGTCGAATGCTCTACCACTGAGCTACATCCCCATTGATGTTTCATTAATAATGCATGATTTGCTGTTACTTCACCTTATGTCTGATATCAAAAATGATAAGAATTCAGGGGACACTCGGGATTGAACCAAGGACATTTCGATCTGCAGTCGAATGCTCTACCACTGAGCTACATCCCCATTGATGTTTCATTAATAATGCATGATTTGCTGTTACTTCACCTTATGTCTGATATCAAAATGATAAGAATTCAGGGGACACTCAGGATTGAACCAAGGACATTTCTATCTGCAGTCGAATGCTCTACCACTGAGCTACATCCCCATTGATGTTTCATTAATAATGCATGATTTGCTGTTACTTCACCTTATGTCTGATATCAAAATGATAAGAATTCAGGGGACACTCGGGATTGAACCAAGGACATTTCGATCTGCAGTCGAATGCTCTACCACTGAGCTACATCCCCATTGATGTTTCATTAATAATGCATGATTTGTTGTTACTTCACCTTATGTCTGATATCAAAATGATAAGAATTCAGGGGACACTCGGGATTGAACCAAGGACATTTCGATCTGCAGTCGAATGCTCTACCACTGAGCTACATCCCCATTGATGTTTCATTAATAATGCATGATTTGTTGTTACTTCACCTTATGTCTGATATCAAAATGATAAGAATTCATGGGACACTCGGGATTGAACCAAGGACATTTCGATCTGCAGTCGAATGCTCTACCACTGAGCTACATCCCCATTGATGTTTCATTAATAATGCATGATTTGTTGTTACTTCACCTTATGTCTGATATCAAAATGATAAGAATTCAGGGGACACTCGGGATTGAACCAAGGACATTTCGATCTGCAGTCGAATGCTCTACCACTGAGCTACATCCCCATTGATGTTTCATTAATAATGCATGATTTGCTGTTACTTCACCTTATGTCTGATATCAAAATGATAAGAATTCAGGGGACACTCGGGATTGAACCAAGGACATTTCGATCTGCAGTCGAATGCTCTACCACTGAGCTACATCCCCATTGATGTTTCATTAATAATGCATGATTTGTTGTTACTTCACCTTATGTCTGATATCAAAATGATAAGAATTCAGGGGACACTCGGGATTGAACCAAGGACATTTCGATCTGCAGTCGAATGCTCTACCACTGAGCTACATCCCCATTGATGTTTCATTAATAATGCATGATTTGTTGTTACTTCACCTTATGTCTGATATCAAAATGATAAGAATTCAGGGGACACTCGGGATTGAACCAAGGACATTTCGATCTGCAGTCGAATGCTCTACCACTGAGCTACATCCCCATTGATGTTTCATTAATAATGCATGATTTGTTGTTACTTCACCTTATGTCTGATATCAAAATGATAAGAATTCAGGGGACACTCGGGATTGAACCAAGGACATTTCGATCTGCAGTCGAATGCTCTACCACTGAGCTACATCCCCATTGATGTTTCATTAATAATGCATGATTTGTTGTTACTTCACCTTATGTCTGATATCAAAATGATAAGAATTCAGGGGACACTCGGGATTGAACCAAGGACATTTCGATCTGCAGTCGAATGCTCTACCACTGAGCAACATCCCCATTGATGTTTCATTAATAATGCATGATTTGTTGTTACTTCACCTCATGTCTGATATCAAAATGATAAGTATTCAGGGGACACTCGGGATTGAACCAAGGACATTTCTATCTGCAGTCGAATGCTCTACCACTGAGCTACATCCCCATTGATGTTTCATTAATAATGCATGATTTGTTGTTACTTCACCTTATGTCTGATATCAAAATGATAAGAATTCAGGGGACACTCGGGATTGAACCAAGGACATTTCGATCTGCAGTCGAATGCTCTACCTCTGAGCTACATCCCCATTGATGTTTCATTAATAATGCATGATTTGTTGTTACTTCACCTTATGTCTGATATCAAAATGATAAGAATTCAGGGGACACTCGGGATTGAACCAAGGACATTTCGATCTGCAGTCGAATGCTCTACCACTGAGCTACATCCCCATTGATGTTTCATTAATAATGCATGATTTGTTGTTACTTCACCTTATGTCTGATATCAAAATGATAAGAATTCAGGGGACACTCGGGATTGAACCAATGGCATTTCGATCTGCAGTCGAATGCTCTACCACTGAGCTACATCCCCATTGATGTTTCATTAATAATGCATGATTTGCTGTTACTTCACCTTATGTCTGATATCAAAATGATAAGAATTCAGGGGACACTCGGGATTGAACCAAGGACATTTCTATCTGCAGTCGAATGCTCTACCACTGAGCTACATCCCCATTGATGTTTCATTACTTATACATGATTTGTTGTTACTTCACCTTATGTCTGATATCAAAAATGATAAGAATTAAGGGGACACTCGGGATTGAACCAAGGACATTTCGATCTGCAGTCGAATGCTCTACCACTGAGCTACATCCCCAATGATGTTTCATTAATTATGCATGATTTGCTGTTACTTCACCTTATGTCTGATATCAAAAATGATAAGAATTCAGGGGACACTCGGGATTGAACCAAGGACATTTCGATCTGCAGTCGAATGCTCTACCACTGAGCTACATCCCCATTGATGTTTCATTAATAATGCATGATTTGCTGTTACTTCACCTTATGTCTGATATCAAAATGATAAGAATTCAGGGGACACTCGGGATTGAACCAAGGACATTTCGATCTGCAGTCGAATGCTCTACCACTGAGCTACATCCCCATTGATGTTTCATTAATAATGCATGATTTGCTGTTACTTCACCTTATGTCTGATATCAAAATGATAAGAATTCAGGGGACACTCGGGATTGAACCAAGGACATTTCGATCTGCAGTCGAATGCTCTACCACTGAGCTACATCCCCATTGATGTTTCATTAATTATGCATGATTTGCTGTTACTTCACCTTATATCTGATATCAAAATGATAAGAATTCAGGGGACACTCGGGATTTAATCAAGGACATTTCGATCTGCAGTCGAATGCTCTATCACTGAGCTTCATCCCCATTGATGTTTCATTACTTATGCATGATTTGTTGTTACTTAACCTTATGTCTGATATCAAAATGATAAGAATTCAGGGGACACTCGGGATTGAACCAAGGACATTTCGATCTGCAGTCGAATGCTCTACCACTGAGCTACATCTCCATTGGTGTTTCATTAATTATGCATGATTTGTTGTTACTTCACCTTATGTCTGATATCAAAAATGATAAGAATTCAGGGGACACTCGGGATTGAACCAAGGACATTTCGATCTGCAGTCGAATGCTCTACCACTGAGCTACATCCCCATTGATGTTTCATTAATTATGCATGATTTGTTGTTACTTCACCTTATGTCTGATATCAAAAATGATAAGAATTCAGGGGACACTCGGGATTGAACCAAGGACATTTCGATCTGCAGTCGAATGCTCTACCACTGAGCTACATCCCCATTGATGTTTCATTAATTATGCATGATTTGCTGTTACTTCACCTTATGTCTGATATCAAAAATGATAAGAATTCAGGGGACACTCGGGATTGAACCAAGGACATTTCGATCTGCAGTCGAATGCTCTACCACTGAGCTACATCCCCATTGATGTTTCATTACTTATGCATGATTTGTTGTTACTTAACCTTATGTCTGATATCAAAAATGATAAGAATTCAGGGGACACTCGGGATTGAACCAAGGACATTTCGATCTGCAGTCGAATGCTCTACCACTGAGCTACATCCCCATTGATGTTTCATTACTTATACATGATTTGTTTTTACTTCACCTTATGTCTGATATCAAAAATGATAAGAATTCAGGGGACACTCGGGATTGAACCATGAACATTTCGATCTGCAGTCGAATGCTCTACCACTGAGCTACATCCCCATTGATGTTTCATTACTTATGCATGATTTTCTGTTACTTCACCTTATGTCTGATATCAAAAATAATAAGAATTTAGGGGACACTCGGGATTGAACCAAGGACATTTCGATCTGCAGTCGAATGCTCTACCACTGAGCTACATCCCCATTGATGTTTCATTGATTATGTATGATTTGCTGTTACTTCACCTTATGTCTGATATCAAAAATGATAAGAATTCAGGGGACACTCGGGATTGAACCAAGGACATTTCGATCTGCAGTCGAATGCTCTACCACTGAGCTACATCCCCATTGATGTTTCATTACTTATGCATGATTTGTTGTTACTTAACCTTATGTCTGATATCAAAAATGATAAGAATTCAGGGGACACTCGGGATTGAACCAAGGACATTTCGATCTGCAGTCGAATGCTCTACCACTGAGCTACATCCCCATTGATGTTTAATTACTTATACATGATTTGTTTTTACTTCACCTTATGTCTGATATCAAAAATGATAAGAATTCAGGGGACACTCGGGATTGAACCATGAACATTTCGATCTGCAGTCGAATGCTCTACCACTGAGCTACATCCCCATTGATGTTTCATTACTTATGCATGATTTGCTGTTACTTCACCTTATGTCTGATATCAAAAATGATAAGAATTTAGGGGACACTCGGGATTGAACCAAGGACATTTCGATCTGCAGTCGAATGCTCTACCACTGAGCTACATCCCCATTGATGTTTCATTGATTATGTATGATTTGCTGTTACTTCACATTATGTCTGATATCAAAAATGATAAGAATTCAGGGGACACTCGGGATTGAACCAAGGACATTTCGATCTGCAGTCGAATGCTCTACCACTGAGCTACATCCCCATTGATGTTTCATTAATTATTCATGATTTGCTGTTACTTCACCTTATGTCTTATATCAAAAATGATAAGAATTCAGGGGACACTCGGGATTGAACCAAGGACATTTAGATCTGCAGTCGAATGCTCTACCACTGAGCTACATCTTCATTGATGTTTCATTAATTATGCATTATTTGCTGTTTCTTCACCTTATGTCTGATATCAAAAATGATAAGAATTCAGGGGACACTCGGGATTGAACCAAGGACATTTCGATCTGCAGTCGAATGCTCTACCACTGAGCTACACCCCTATTGATGTTTCATTAATAATGCATCATTTGCTGTTACTTCACCTTATGTCTGATATCAAAAATGATAAGAATTCAGGGGACACTCCGGATTGAACCAAGGACATTTCGATCTGCAGTCGAATGCTCTACCACTGAGCTACATCCATATTGATGTTTCATTGATTATGTATGATTTGCTGTTACTTCACATTATGTCTGATATCAAAAATGATAAGAATTCAGGGGACACTCCGGATTGAACCAAGGACATTTCGATCTGCAGTCGAATGCTCTACCACTGAGCTACATCCCTATTGATGTTTCATTAATTATGCATGATTTGCTGTTACTTCACCTGATGTCTGATATCAAAAATGATAAGAATTCAGGGGACACTCGGGATTGAACCAAAGACATTTCGATCTGCAGTCGAATGCTCTACCACTGAGCTACATCCCCATTGATGTTTCATTAATTATGCATGATTTGCTGTTACTTCACTTTATGTCTGATATCAAAATGATAAGAATTCAGGGGACACTCGGGATTGAACCAAGGACATTTCGATCTGCAGTCGAATGCTCTACCACTGAGCTACATCCCCATTGATGTTTCATTAATTATGCATGATTTGCTGTTACTTCACTTTATGTCTGATATCAAAACTGATAAGAATTCAGGGGACACTCGGGATTGAACCAAGGACATTTCGATCTGCAGTCGAATGCTCTACCACTGAGCTACATCCCCATTGATGTTTCATTAATTATGCATGATTTGCTGTTACTTCACCTTATGTCTGATATCAAAATGATAAGAATTCAGGGGACACTCGGGATTGAACCAAGGACATTTCGATCTGCAGTCGAATGCTCTACCACTGAGCTACATCCCCATTGATGTTTCATTAATTATGCATGATTTGCTGTTACTTCACCTTATGTCTGATATCAAAACTGATAAGAATTCAGGGGACACTCGGGATTGAACCAAGGACATTTCGATCTGCAGTCGAATGCTCTACCTCTGAGCTACATCCCCATTAATGTTTCATTACTTATGCATGATTTGTTTTTACTTCATTTTATGTCTGATATAAAAATGATAAGAATTCAGGGGACACTCGGGATTGAACCAAGGACATTTCTATCTGCAGTCGAATGCTCTTCCACTGAGCTACGTCCCCATTGATGTTTCATTACTTATGCATGATTTGTTGTTACTTCACCTGATGTCTGATATCAAAAATGATAAGAATTCAAGGGACACTCGGGATTGAACCAAGGACATTTCTATCTGCAGTCGAATGCTCTACCACTGAGCTACATCCCCATTGATGTTTCATTACTTATACATGATTTGTTGTTACTTCACCTTATGTCTGATATAAAAAATGATAAGAATTAAGGGGACACTCGGGATTGAACCAAGGACATTTCGATCTGCAGTCGAATGCTCTACCACTGAGCTACATCCCCATTGATGTTTCATTAATAATGCATGATTTGCTGTTACTTCACCTTATGTCTGATATCAAAAATGATAAGAATTCAGGGGACACTCGGGATTGAACCAAGGACATTTCTATCATCAGTCGAATGCTCTACCACTGAGCTACATCCCCATTGATGTTTCATTAATAATGCATCATTTGCTGTTACTTCACCTTATGTCTGATATCAAAATGATAAGAATTCAGGGGACACTCAGGATTGAACCAAGGACATTTCGATCTGCAGTCGAATGCTCTATCACTGAGCTACATCCCCATTGATGTTTCATTACTTATGCATGATTTGTTGTTACTTAACCTTATGTCTGATATCAAAATGATAAGTATTCAGGGGACACTCGGGATTGAACCAAGGACATTTCGATCTGCAGTCGAATGCTCTACCACTGAGCTACATCCCCATTGATGTTTCATTAATTATGCATGATTTGTTGTTACTTCACCTTATGTCTGATATCAAAATGATAAGAATTCAGGGGACTCTCGGGATTGAACCAAGGACATTTCTATCTGCAGTCGAATGCTCTACCACTGAGCTACATCCCCATTGATGTTTCATTACTTATACATGATTTGTTGTTACTTCACCTTATGTCTGATATAAAAAATGATAAGAATTAAGGGGACACTCGGGATTGAACCAAGGACATTTCGATCTGCAGTCGAATGCTCTACCACTGAGCTACATCCCCAATGATGTTTCATTAATTATGCATGATTTGCTGTTACTTCACCTTATGTCTGATATCAAAATGATAAGAATTCAGGGGACACTCGGGATTGAACCAAGGACATTTCTATCTGCAGTCGAATGCTCTACCACTGAGCTACATCCCCATTGATGTTTCATTACTTATACATGATTTGTTGTTACTTCACCTTATGTCTGATATAAAAAATGATAAGAATAAAGGGGACACTCGGGATTGAACCAAGGACATTTCGATCTGCAGTCGAATGCTCTACCACTGAGCTACATCCCCATTGAAGTTTCATTAATAATGCATGATTTGCTGTTACTTCACCTTATGTCTGATATCAAAAATGATAAGAATACAGGGGACACTCGGGATTGAACCAAGGACATTTCGATCTGCAGTCGAATGCTCTACCACTGAGCTACATCCCCATTGATGTTTCATTAATAATGCATCATTTGCTGTTACTTCACCTTATGTCTGATATCAAAATGATAAGAATTCAGGGGACACTCGGGATTTAACCAAGGACATTTCGATCTGCAGTCGAATGCTCTATCACTGAGCTACATCCCCATTGATGTTTCATTACTTATGCATGATTTGTTGTTACTTAACCTTATGTCTGATATCAAAATGATAAGAATTCAGGGGACACTCGGGATTGAACCAAGGACATTTCGATCTGCAGTCGAATGCTCTACCACTGAGCTACATCCCCATTGATGTTTCATTAATTATGCATGATTTGTTGTTACTTCACCTTATGTCTGATATCAAAATGATAAGAATTCAGGGGACTCTCGGGATTGAACCAAGGACATTTCTATCTGCAGTCGAATGCTCTACCACTGAGCTACATCCCCATTGATGTTCCATTACTTATACATGATTTGTTGTTACTTCACCTTATGTCTGATATCAAAAATGATAAGAATTAAGGGGACACTCGGGATTGAACCAAGGACATTTCGATCTGCAGTCGAATGCTCTACCACTGAGCTACATCCCCATTGATGTTTCATTAATTATGCATGATTTGCTGTTACTTCACCTTATGTCTGATATCAAAATGATAAGAATTCAGGGGACACTCGGGATTGAACCAAGGACATTTCTATCTGCAGTCGAATGCTCTACCACTGAGCTACATCCCCATTGATGTTTCATTAATTATGCATGATTTGCTGTTACTTAACTTATGTCTGATATCAAAAATGATAAGAATTCAGGGGACACTCGGGATTGAACCAAGGACATTTCGATCTGCAGTAGAATTCTCTACCACTGAGCTACATCCCCATTAATGTTTCATTAATAATGCATGATTTGCTGTTACTTCACCTTATGTATCATATCAAAATGATAAGAATTCAGGGGACACTCGGGATTTAACCAAGGACATTTCGATCTGCAGTCGAATGCTCTATCACTGAGCTACATCCCCATTGATGTTTCATTACTTATGCATGATTTGTTGTTACTTAACCTTATGTCTGATATCAAAATGATAAGAATTCAGGAGACACTCGGGATTTAACCAAGGACATTTCGATCTACAATCGAATGCTCTACCACTGAGCTACATCCCCATTGATGTTTCATTAATTATGCATGATTTGTTGTTACTTCACCTTATGTCTGATATCAAAATGATAAGAATTCAGGGGACACTCGGGATTGAACCAAGGACATTTCTATCTGCAGTCGAATGCTCTACCACTGAGCTACATCCCCATTGATGTTTCATTACTTATACATGATTTGTTGTTACTTCACCTTATGTCTGATATCAAAAATGATAAGAATTAAGGGGACACTCGGGATTGAACCAAGGACATTTCGATCTGCAGTCGAATGCTCTACCACTGAGCTACATCCCCAATGATGTTTCATTAATTATGCATGATTTGCTGTTACTTCACCTTATGTCTGATATCAAAAATGATAAGAATTCAGGGGACACTCGGGATTGAACCAAGGACATTTCGATCTGCAGTCGAATGCTCTACCACTGAGCTACATCCCCATTGATGTTTCATTAATAATGCATGATTTGCTGTTACTTCACCTTATGTCTGATATCAAAATAGTAAGAATTCAGGGGACACTCGGGATTGAACCAAGGACATTTCTATCTGCAGTCGAATGCTCTACCACTGAGCTACATCCCCATTGATGTTTCATTACTTATACATGATTTGTTGTTACTTCACCTTATGTCTGATATCAAAAATGATAAGAATTAAGGGGACACTCGGGATTGAACCAAGGACCTTTCGATCTGCAGTCGAATGCTCTACCACTGAGCTACATCCCCAATGATGTTTCATTAATTATGCATGATTTGCTGTTACTTCACCTTATGTCTGATATCAAAAATGATAAGAATTCAGGGGACACTCGGGATTGAACCAAGGACATTTCGATCTGCAGTCGAATGCTCTACCACTGAGCTACATCCCCATTGATGTTTCATTAATAATGCATGATTTGCTGTTACTTCACCTTATATCTGATATCAAAATGATAAGAATTCAGGGGACACTCGGGATTTAACCAAGGACATTTCGATCTGCAGTCGAATGCTCTATCACTGAGCTTCATCCCCATTGATGTTTCATTACTTATGCATGATTTGTTGTTACTTAACCTTATGTCTGATATCAAAATGATAAGAATTCAGGGGACACTCGGGATTGAACCAAGGACATTTCGATCTGCAGTCGAATGCTCTACCACTGAGCTACATCCCCATTGATGTTTCATTACTTATACATGATTTGTTTTTACTTCACCTTATGTCTGATATCAAAAATAATAAGAATTCAGGGGACACTCGGGATTGAACCAAGGACATTTCGATCTGCAGTCGAATGCTCTACCACTGAGCTACATCCCCATTGATGTTTCATTAATAATGCATGATTTGCTGTTACTTCACCTTATGTCTTATATCAAAATAGTAAGAATTCAGGGGACACTCGGGATTGAACCAAGGACATTTCTATCTGCAGTCGAATGCTCTACCACTGAGCTACATCCCCATTGATGTTTCATTACTTATACATGATTTGTTGTTACTTCACCTTATGTCTGATATCAAAAATGATAAGAATTAAGGGGACACTCGGGATTGAACCAAGGACCTTTCGATCTGCAGTCGAATGCTCTACCACTGAGCTACATCCCCAATGATGTTTCATTAATTATGCATGATTTGCTGTTACTTCACCTTATGTCTGATATCAAAAATGATAAGAATTCAGGGGACACTCGGGATTGAACCAAGGACATTTCGATCTGCAGTCGAATGCTCTACCACTGAGCTACATCCCCATTGATGTTTCATTAATAATGCATGATTTGCTGTTACTTCACCTTATATCTGATATCAAAATGATAAGAATTCAGGGGACACTCGGGATTTAACCAAGGACATTTCGATCTGCAGTCGAATGCTCTATCACTGAGCTTCATCCCCATTGATGTTTCATTACTTATGCATAATTTGTTGTTACTTAACCTTATGTCTGATATCAAAATGATAAGAATTCAGGGGACACTCGGGATTGAACCAAGGACATTTCGATCTGCAGTCGAATGCTCTACCACTGAGCTACATCCCCATTGATGTTTCATTACTTATACATGATTTGTTTTTACTTCACCTTATGTCTGATATCAAAAATAATAAGCATTCAGGGGACACTCGGGATTGAACCAAGGACATTTCGAACTGCAGTCGAATGCTCTACCACTGAGCTACATCCCCATTGATGTTTCATTACTTATACATGATTTGTTTTTACTTCACCTTATGTCTGATATCAAAAATGATAAGAATTCAGGGGACACTCGGGATTGAACCAAGAACATTTCGATCTGCAGTCGAATGCTCTACCACTGAGCTACATCCCCATTGATGTTTCATTACTTATGCATGATTTGCTGTTACTTCACCTTATGTCTGATATCAAAAATGATAAGAATTTAGGGGACACTCGGGATTGAACCAAGGACATTTCGATCTGCAGTCGAATGCTCTACCACTGAGCTACATCCCCATTGATGTTTCATTGATTATGTATGATTTGCTGTTACTTCACATTATGTCTGATATCAAAAATGATAAGAATTCAGGGGACACTCGGGATTGAACCAAGGACATTTCGATCTGCAGTCGAATGCTCTACCACTGAGCTACATCCCCATTGATGTTTCATTAATTATTCATGATTTGCTGTTACTTCACCTTATGTCTGATATCAAAAATGATAAGAATTCAGGGGACACTCGGGATTGAACCAAAGACATTTAGATCTGCAGTCGAATGCTCTACCACTGAGCTACATCTTCATTGATGTTTCATTAATTATGCATTATTTGCTGTTACTTCACCTTATGTCTGATATCAAAAATGATAAGAATTCAGGGGACACTCGGGATTGAACCAAGGACATTTCGATCTGCAGTCGAATGCTCTACCACTGAGCTACACCCCCATTGATGTTTCATTACTTATGCATGATTTGTTGTTACTTCACCATATGTCTGATATCAAAAATGATAAGAATTCAGGGGACACTCCGGATTGAACCAAGGACATTTCGATCTGCAGTCGAATGCTTTACCACTGAGCTACATCCCTATTGATGTTTCATTAATTATGTATGATTTGCTGTTACTTCACATTATGTCTGATATCAAAAATGATAAGAATTCAGGGGACACTCCGGATTGAACCAAGGACATTTCGATCTGCAGTCGAATGCTCTACCACTGAGCTACATCCCCATTGATGTTTCATCACTTATGCATGATGTGTTGTTACTTCACCTTATGTCTGATATCAAAAATGATAAGAATTCAGGGGACACTCGGGATTGAACCAAGGACATTTCGATCTGCAGTCGAATGCTCTACCACTGAGCTACATCCCCATTGATGTTTCATTAATAATGCATTATTTGCTGTTACTTCACCTTATATCTGATATCAAAATGATAAGAATTCAGGGGACACTCGGGATTTAACCAAGGACATTTCGATCTGCAGTCGAATGCTCTACCACTGAGCTACATCCCTATTGATGTTTCATTACTTATGCATGATTTGTTGTTACTTAACCTTATGTCTGATATCAAAATGATAAGATTTCAGGGGACACTCGGGATTGAACCAAGGACATTTCGATCTGCAGTCGAATGCTCTACCACTGAGCTACATCCCCATTGATGTTTCATTAATTATGCATGATTTTTTTTTACTTCACCTTATGTCTGATATCAAAAATGATAAGTATTCAGGGGACACTCGGGATTGAACCAAGGACATTTCGATCTGCAGTCGAATGCTCTACCACTGAGCTACATCCCCATTGATGTTTCATTACTTATACATGATTTGTTTTTACTTCACCTTATGTCTGATATCAAAAATGATAAGAATTCAGGGGACACTCGGGATTGAACCAAGGACATTTCGATCTGCAGTCGAATGCTCTACCACTGAGCTACATCCCCATTGATGTTTCATTACTTATGCATGATTTGATGTTACTTCACCTTATGTCTGATATCAAAAATGATAAGAATTTAGGGGACACTCGGGATTGAACCAAGGACATTTCGATCTGCAGTCGAATGCTCTACCACTGAGCTACATCCCCATTGATGTTTCATTAATTATGTATGATTTGCTGTTACTTCACATTATGTCTGATATCAAAAATGATAAGAATTCAGGGGACACTCGGGATTGAACCAAGGACATTTCGATCTGCAGTCGAATGCTCTACCACTGAGCTACATCCCCATTGATGTTTCATTAATTATTCATGATTTGCTGTTACTTCACCTTATGTCTGATATCAAAAATGATAAGAATTCAGGGGACACTCCGGATTGAACCAAGGACATTTCGATCTGCAGTCGAATGCTCTACCACTGAGCTACATCCCTATTGATGTTTCATTAATTATGTATGATTTGCTGTTACTTCACATTATGTCTGATATCAAAAATGATAAGAATTCAGGGGACACTCCGGATTGAACCAAGGACATTTCGATCTACAGTCGAATGCTCTACCACTGAGCTACATCCCCATTGATGTTTCATTAATTATGCATGATTTGCTGTTACTTCACCTTATGTCTGATATCAAAAATGATAAGAATTCAGGGGACACTCGGGATTGAACCAAGGACATTTCGATCTGCAGTCGAATGCTCTATCACTGAGCTTCATCCCCATTGATGTTTCATTACTTATGCATGATTTGTTGTTACTTAACCTTATGTCTGATATCAAAATGATAAGATTTCAGGGGACACTCGGGATTGAACCAAGGACATTTCGATCTGCAGTCGAATGCTCTACCACTGAGCTACATCCCCATTGATGTTTCATTACTTATACATGATTTGTTTTTACTTCACCTTATGTCTGATATCAAAAATGATAAGAATTCAGGGTACACTCGGGATTGAACCAAGGACATTTCGATCTGCAGTCGAATGCTCTACCACTGAGCTACATCCCCATTGATGTTTCATTACTTATGCATGATTTGCTGTTACTTCACCTTATGTCTGATATCAAAAATGATAAGAATTTAAAGGACACTCGGGATTGAACCAAGGACATTTCGATCTGCAGTCGAATGCTCTACCACTGAGCTACATCCCCATTGATGTTTCATTAATTATGTATGATTTGCTGTTACTTCACATTATGTCTGATATCAAAAATGATAAGAATTCAGGGGACACTCGGGATTGAACCAAGGACATTTCGATCTGCAGTCGAATGCTCTACCACTGAGCTACATCCCCATTGATGTTTCATTAATTATTCATGATTTGCTGTTACTTCACCTTATGTCTGATATCAAAAATGATAAGAATTCAGGGGACACTCGGGATTGAACCAAGGACATTTAGATCTGCAGTCGAATGCTCTACCACTGAGCTACATCTTCATTGATGTTTCATTAATTATGCATTATTTGCTGTTACTTCACCTTATGTCTGATATCAAAAATGATAAGAATTCAGGGGACACTCGGGATTGAACCAAGGACATTTCGATCTGCAGTCGAATGCTCTACCACTGAGCTACACCCCCATTGATGTTTCATTACTTATGCATGATTTGTTGTTACTTCACCTTATGTCTGATATCAAAAATGATAAGAATTCAGGGGACACTCCGGATTGAACAAAGGACATTTCGATCTGCAGTCGAATGCTCTACCACTGAGCTACATCCCTATTGATGTTTCATTAATTATGTATGATTTGCTGTTACTTCACATTATGTCTGATATCAAAAATGATAAGAATTCAGGGGACACTCCGGATTGAACCAAGGACATTTCGATCTGCAGTCGAATGCTCTACCACTGAGCTACATCCCCATTGATGTTTCATTAATTATGCATGATTTGCTGTTACTTCACCTTATGTCTGATATCAAACATGATAAGAATTCAGGGGACACTCGGGATTGAACCAAGGACATTTCGATCTGCAGTCGAATGCTCTACCACTGAGCTACATCCCCATTGATGTTTCATTACTTATGCATGATTTGTTGTTACTTCACCTTATGTCTGATATCAAAAATGATAAGAATTTAGGAGACACTCGGGATTGAACCAAGGACATTTCTATCTGCAGTCGAATGCTCTACCACTGAGCTACATCCCCATTGATGTTTCATTACTTATACATGATTTGTTGTTACTTCACCTTATGTCTGATATCAAAAATGATAAGAATTCAGGGGACACTCGGGATTGAACCAAGGACATTTCTATCTGCAGTCGAATGCTCTACCACTGAGCTACATCCCCATTGATGTTTCATTAATTATGCATGATTTGTTGTTACTTCACCTGATGTCTGATATCAAAAATGATAAGAATTCAGGGGACACACTGGATTGAACCAAGGACATTTCGATCTGCAGTCGAATGCTCTACCACTGAGCTACATCCCCATTGATGTTTCATTAATTATGCATGATTTGTTGTTACTTAACCTTATGTCTGATATCAAAATGATAATAATTCAGGGGACACTCGGGATTGAACCAAGGACATTTCGATCTGCAGTCGAATGCTCTACCACTGCGCTACATCCCCATTGATGTTTCATTAATAATGCATGATTTGCTGTTACTTCACCTTATATCTGATATCAAAATGATAAGAATTCAGGGGACACTCGGGATTTAACCAAGGACATTTCGATCTGCAGTCGAATGCTCTATCACTGAGCTTCATCCCCATTGATGTTTCATTACTTATGCATGATTTGTTGTTACTTAACCTTATGTCTGATATCAAAATGATAAGATTTCAGGGGACACTCGGGATTGAACCAAGGACATTTCGATCTGCAGTCGAATGCTCTACCACTGAGCTACATCCCCATTGATGTTTCATTACTTATACATGATTTGTTTTTACTTCACCTTATGTCTGATATCAAAAATGATAAGAATTCAGGGTACACTCGGGATTGAACCAAGGACATTTCGATCTGCAGTCGAATGCTCTACCACTGAGCTACATCCCCATTGATGTTTCATTACTTATGCATGATTTGCTGTTACTTCACCTTATGTCTGATATCAAAAATGATAAGAATTTAGGGGACACTCGGGATTGAACCAAGGACATTTCGATCTGCAGTCGAATGCTCTACCACTGAGCTACATCCCCATTGATGTTTCATTAATTATGTATGATTTGCTGTTACTTCACATTATGTCTGATATCAAAAATGATAAGAATTCAGGGGACACTCGGGATTGAACCAAGGACATTTCGATCTGCAGTCGAATGCTCTACCACTGAGCTACATCCCCATTGATGTTTCATTAATTATTCATGATTTGCTGTTACTTCACCTTATGTCTGATATCAAAAATGATAAGAATTCAGGGGACACTCGGGATTGAACCAAGGACATTTAGATCTGCAGTCGAATGCTCTACCACTGAGCTACATCTTCATTGATGTTTCATTAATTATGCATTATTTGCTGTTACTTCACCTTATGTCTGATATCAAAAATGATAAGAATTCAGGGGACACTCGGGATTGAACCAAGGACATTTCGATCTGCAGTCGAATGCTCTACCACTGAGCTACACCCCCATTGATGTTTCATTACTTATGCATGATTTGTTGTTACTTCACCTTATGTCTGATATCAAAAATGATAAGAATTCAGGGGACACTCCGGATTGAACAAAGGACATTTCGATCTGCAGTCGAATGCTCTACCACTGAGCTACATCCCTATTGATGTTTCATTAATTATGTATGATTTGCTGTTACTTCACATTATGTCTGATATCAAAAATGATAAGAATTCAGGGGACACTCCGAATTGAACCAAGGACATTTCGATCTGCAGTCGAATGCTCTACCACTGAGCTACATCCCCATTGATGTTTCATTAATTATGCATGATTTGCTGTTACTTCACCTTATGTCTGATATCAAAAATGATAAGAATTCAGGGGACACTCGGGATTGAACCAAGGACATTTCGATCTGCAGTCGAATGCTCTACCACTGAGCTACATCCCCATTGATGTTTCATTACTTATGCATGATTTGTTGTTACTTCACCTTATGTCTGATATCAAAAATGATAAGAATTTAGGAGACACTCGGGATTGAACCAAGGACATTTCTATCTGCAGTCGAATGCTCTACCACTGAGCTACATCCCCATTGATGTTTCATTACTTATACATGATTTGTTGTTACTTCACCTTATGTCTGATATCAAAAATGATAAGAATTCAGGGGACACTCGGGATTGAACAAAGGACATTTCTATCTGCAGTCGAATGCTCTACCACTGAGCTACATCCCCATTGATGTTTCATTAATTATGCATGATTTGTTGTTACTTCACCTGATGTCTGATATCAAAAATGATAAGAATTCAGGGGACACACTGGATTGAACCAAGGACATTTCGATCTGCAGTCGAATGCTCTACCACTGAGCTACATCCCCATTGATGTTTCATTAATTATGCATGATTTGTTGTTACTTAACCTTATGTCTGATATCAAAATGATAATAATTCAGGGGACACTCGGGATTGAACCAAGGACATTTCGATTTGCAGTCGAATGCTCTACCACTGAGCTACATCCCCATTGATGATTCATTACTTATGCATTAGTAGCTGTTACTTCACCTTATGTCTGATATCAAAATGATAAGAATTCAGGGGACACTCAGGATTGAACCAAAGACATTTCGATCTGCAGTCGAATGCTCTACCACTGAGCTACATCCCCATTGATGTTTCATTAATTATGCATGATTTGCTGTTACTTCACCTTATGTCTGATATCAAAAATGATAAGAATTCAGGGGACACTCGGGATTGAACCAAGGACATTTCGATCTGCAGTCGAATGCTCTACCACTGGGCTACATGCTCATTGATGTTTCATTAATTATGCATGATTTGCTGTTACTTCACCTGATGTCTGATATCAAAAATGATAAGAATTCAGGGGACACTCGGGATTGAACCAAGGACATTTCGATCTGCAGTCGAATGCTCTACCACTGAGCTACATCCCCATTGATGTTTCATTAATTATGCATGATTTGTTGTTACTTCACTTTATGTCTGATATCAAAAATGATAAGAATTCAGGGGACACTCCGGATTGAACAAAGGACATTTCGATCTGCAGTCGAATGCTCTACCACTGAGCTACATCCCCATTGATGTTTCATTACTTATACATGATTTGGTGTTACTTCACTTTATGTCTGATATCAAAAATGATAAGAATTCAGGGGACACTCGGGATTGAACCAAGGACATTTCGATCTGCAGTCGAATGCTCTACCACTGAGCTACATCCTCATTGATGTTTCATTAATTATGCATGATTTGCTGTTACTTCACTTTATGTCTGATATCAAAATGATAAGAACTCAGGGGACACTCGGGATTTTACCAATGACATTTCGATCTGCAGTCGAATGCTCTTCCACTGAGCTACATCCCCATTGATGTTTCATTACTTATACATGATTTGTTGTTACTTCACCTTATGTCTGATATCAAAAATGATAAGAATTCAGGGGACACTCGGGATTGAACCAAGGACTTTTCGAGTCTGTCGAATGCTCTACCACTGAGCTACATCCCCATTGATGTTTCATTACTTATACATGAATTGTTGTTACTTCACCTTATGTCTGATATCAAAAATGATAAGAATGCAGGGGACACTCGGGATTGAACTAAGGACATTTCGATCTGCAGTCGAATGCTCTACCACTGAGCTACATCCCCATTGATGTTTCATTAATTATGCATGATTTGTTGTTACTTCACCTGATGTCTGATATCAAAAATGATAAGAATTCAGGGGACACTCCGGATTGAACCAAGGACATTTCGATCTGCAGTCGAATGCTCTACCACTGAGCTACATCCCCATTGATGTTTCATTAATTATGCATGATTTGCTGTTACTTCACCTGATGTCTGATATAAAAAATGATAAGAATTCAGGGGACACTCGGGATTGAACCAAGACATTACGATTTGCAGTCGAATACTCTACCTCTGAGCTACATCCCCATTGATGTTTCATTACTTATGCATGGTTTGTTGTTACTTCATTTTATGTCTGATATCAAAATGATAAGAATTCACTGGACACTCAGGATTTAACCAAAGGACATTTCGATCTGCAGTTGAATGCTCTACCACTGAGCTACATCTCCATTGATGTTTCATTAATTATGCATGATTTGCTGTTACTTCACCTTATGTTTGATATCGAAAATGATAAGAATTCAGGGGACACTCAGGATTTAACCAAGAGCATTTCGATCTGCAGTCGAATGCTCTACCACTGAGCTACATCCCTATTGATGTTTCATTAATTATGCATGATTTGCTGTTACTTCACCTTATGTCTGATATCAAAAATGATAAGAATTCAGGGGAACCTCGGGATTGAACCAAGGACATTTCGATCTGCAGTCGAATGCTCTACCACTGAGCTACATCCCCATTGATGTTTCATTACTTATGCATGATTTGTTGTTACTTCCTTTTATGTCTGATATCAAAATGATAATAATTCAGGGGACACTCATGATTGAACCAAGGACATTTCGATATGCAGTCGAATGCTCTACCACTGAGCTACATCCCCTTTGATGTTTCATCAATTATGCATGATTTGCTGTTACTTCACCTTATGTCTGATATAAAAAATGATAAGAATTCAGGGGACACTCGGGATTGAACCAAGGACATTTCGATCTGCAGTCGAATGCTCTACCACTGAGCTACATCCCCATTGATGTTGCATTAATTATGCATGATTTGCTGTTACTTCACCTTATGTCTGATATGAAAAATGATAAGAATTCAGGGGACACTCGGGATTGAACCAAGGACATTTCGATCTGCAGTCGAATGCTCTACCACTGAGCTACATCCCCATTGATGTTTCATTACTTATGCATGATTTGTTGTTACTTCACCTTATGTCTGATATCAAAAATGATAAGAATTCAGGGGACACTCCGGATTGAACCAAGGACATTTCGATCTGCAGTCGAATGCTCTACCACTGAGCTACATCCCTATTGATGTTTCATTAATTATGTATGATTTGCTGTTACTTCACATTATGTCTGATATCAAAAATGATAAGAATTCAGGGGACACTCGGGATTGAACCAAGGACATTTCGATCTGCAGTCGAATGCTCTACCATTGAGCTACATCCCCATTGATGTTTCATTACTTATGCATGATTTGTTGTTACTTAACCTTATGTCTGATATCAAAAATGATAAGAATCTAGGGGACACTCGGGATTGAACCAAGGACATTTCGATCTGCAGTCGAATGCTCTACCACTGAGCTTCATCCCCATTGATGTTTCATTAATTATGTATGATTTGCTGTTACTTCACATTATGTCTGATATCAAAAATGATAAGAATTCAGGGGACACTCGGGATTAAACCAAGGACATTTCGATCTGCAGTCGAATGCTCTCCCACTGAGCTACATCCCCATTGATGTTTCATTAATTATGCATGATTTGCTGTTACTTCACCTCATGTCTGATATCAAAATGATAAGAATTCAGGGGACACTCAGGATTGAACCAAAGACATTTCGATCTGCAGTCGAACGCTCTACCACTGAGCTACATCCCCATTGATGTTTAATTAATTATGCATGATTTGTTGTTACTTCACCTTATGTCTGATATCAAAAATGATAAGAATTCAGGGGACACTCGGGATTGAACCAAAGGCATTTCGATCTGCAGTCGAATGCTCTACCACTGAGCTACATCCCCATTGATGTTTCATTAATTATGCATGATTTGCTGTTACTTCACCTGATGTCTGATATCAAAAATGATAAGAATTCAGGGGACACTCGGGATTGAACCAAGGACATTTCGATCTGCAGTCGAATGCTCTACCACTGAGCTACATCCCCATTGATGTTTCATTACTTATGCATGATTTGTTGTTACTTGACCTTATGTCTGATATCAAAAATGATAAGAATTCAGGGCAGACTCCGGATTGAACCAAGGACATTTCGATCTGCAGTCGAATGCTCTTCCACTGAGCTACATCCCCATTGATGTTTCATTACTTATACATGATTTGTTGTTACTTCACCTTATGTCTGATATCAAAAATGATAAGAATTCAGGGGACACTCGGGATTGAACTAAGGACATTTCGATCTGCAGTCGAATGCTCTACCACTGAGCTACATCCCCATTGATGTTTCATTAATTATGCATGATTTGTTGTTACTTCACCTGATGTCTGATATCAAAAATGATAAGAATTCAGGGGACACTCGGGATTGAACCAAGGACATTTCGATCTGCAGTCGAATGCTCTACCACTGAGCTACATCCCCATTGGTGTTTTATTAATTATGCATGATTTATTGTTACTTCACCTTATGTCTGATATCAAAATGATAATAATTCAGGGGACACTCAGGATTGAACCAAGGACTTTTCGATCTGCAGTCGAATGCTCTACCACTGAGCTACATCCCCATTGATGTTTCATTACTTATGCATGATTTGTTGTTACTTCCTTTTATGTCTGATATCAAAATGATAAGAATTCAGGAGACACTCGGGATTGAACCAAGGATATTTCGATCTGCAGTCGAATGCTCTACCACTGAGCTACATCCCCATTGATGTTTCATTAATTATGCATGATTTGCTGTTACTTAACCTGATGTCTGATATCAAAAATGATAAGAATGCAGGGGACACTCGGGATGTAACCAATAACATTTCGATCTGCAGTCGAATGCTCTACCACTGAGCTACATCCCCATTGATGTTTCATCACTTATACATTATTTGTTGTTACTTCACCTTATGTCTGATATCAAAAAAGAATAAGAATTCAGGGGACACTCCGGATTGAACCACGGACATTTCGATCTGCAGTCGAATGCTCTTCCACTGAGTTACATCCCCATTGATGTTTCATTAATTATGCATGATTTGCTGTTACTTCACCTGATGTCTGATATAAAAAATGATAAGAATTCAGGGGACACTCGGGATTGAACCAAGACATTACGATTTGCAGTCGAATACTCTACCTCTGAGCTACATCCCCATTGATGTTTCATTACTTATGCATGGTTTGTTGTTACTTCATTTTATGTCTGATATCAAAATGATAAGAATTCACTGGACACTCGGGATTTAACCAAAGGACATTTCGATCTGCAGTTGAATGCTCTACTACTGAGCTACATCTCCATTGATGTTTCATTAATTATGCATGATTTGCTGTTACTTCACCTTATGTTTGATATCGAAAATGATAAGAATTCAGGGGACACTCAGGATTTAACCAAGAGCATTTCGATCTGCAGTCGAATGCTCTACCACTGAGCTACATCCCTATTGATGTTTCATGAATTATGCATGATTTGCTGTTACTTCACCTTATGTCTGATATCAAAAATGATAAGAATTCAGGGGAACCTCGGGATTGAACCAAGGACATTTCGATCTGCAGTCGAATGCTCTACCACTGAGCTACATCCCCATTAATGTTTCATTACTTATGCATGATTTGTTGTTACTTCCTTTTATGTCTGATATCAAAATGATAATAATTCAGGGGACACTCATGATTGAACCAAGGACATTTCGATATGCAGTCGAATGCTCTACCACTGAGCTACATCCCCATTGATGTTTCATCAATTATGCATGATTTGCTGTTACTTCACCTTATGTCTGATATAAAAAATGATAAGAATTCAGGGGACACTCGGGATTGAACCAAGGACATTTCGATCTGCAGTCGAATGCTCTACCACTGAGCTACATCCCCATTGATGTTGCATTAATCATGCATGATTTGCTGTTACTTCACCTGATGTCTGATATAAAAAATGATAAGAATTCAGGGGACACTCGGGATTGAACCAAGACATTACGATTTGCAGTCGAATACTCTACCTCTGAGCTACATCCCCATTGATGTTTCATTACTTATGCATGGTTTGTTGTTACTTCATTTTATGTCTGATATCAAAATGATAAGAATTCACTGGACACTCGGGATTTAACCAAAGGACATTTCGATCTGCAGTTGAATGCTCTACCACTGAGCTACATCTCCATTGATGTTTCATTAATTATGCATGATTTGCTGTTACTTCACCTTATGTTTGATATTGAAAATGATAAGAATTCAGGGGACACTGAGGATTTAACCAAGAGCATTTCGATCTGCAGTCGAATGCTCTACCACTGAGCTACATCCCTATTGATGTTTCATTAATTATGCATGATTTGCTGTTACTTCACCTTATGTCTGATATCAAAAATGATAAGAATTCAGGGGAACCTCGGGATTGAACCAAGGACATTTCGATCTGCAGTCGAATGCTCTACCACTGAGCTACATCCCCATTGATGTTTCATTACTTATGCATGATTTGTTGTTACTTCCTTTTATGTCTGATATCAAAATGATAATAATTCAGGGGACACTCATGATTGAACCAAGGACATTTCGATATGCAGTCGAATGCTCTACCACTGAGCTACATCCCCATTGATGTTTCATCAATTATGCATGATTTGCTGTTACTTCACCTTATGTCTGATATAAAAAATGATAAGAATTCAGGGGACACTCGGGATTGAACCAAGGACATTTCGATCTGCAGTCGAATGCTCTACCACTGAGCTACATCCCCATTGATGTTGCATTAATCATGCATGATTTGCTGTTACTTCACCTTATGTCTGATATCAAAATGATAAGAATTCAGGGGACACTCAGGATTGAACCAAGGACATTTCGATCTGCAGTCGACTTCTCTACCACTGAGCTACATCCCCATTGATGTTTCATTAATTATGCATGATTTGCTGTTACTTCACCTTATGTCTGATATCAAAAATGATAAGAATTCAGGGGACACTCGGGATTGAACCAAGGACATTTCGATCTGCAGTCGAATGCTCTACCACTGAGCTACATCCCCATTGATGTTTCATTACTTATGCATGATTTGTTGTTACTTCACCTTATGTCTGATATCAAAAATGATAAGAATTCAGGGGACACTCCGGATTGAACCAAGGACATTTCGATCTGCAGTCGAATGCTCTACCACTGAGCTACATCCCTATTGATGGTTCATTAATTATGTATGATTTGCTGTTACTTCACATTATGTCTGATATCAAAAATGATAAGAATTCAGGGGACACTCGGGATTGAACCAAGGACATTTCGATCTGCAGTCGAATGCTCTACCACTGAGCTACATCCCCATTGATGTTTCATTACTTATGCATGATTTGTTGTTACTTAACCTTATGTCTGATATCAAAAATGATAAGAATTCAGGGGACACTCAGTATTGAACCAAGGACATTTCGATCTGCAGTCGAATGCTCTACCACTGAGCTTCATCCCCATTGATGTTTCATTAATTATGTATGATTTGCTGTTACTTCACATTATGTCTGATATCAAAAATGATAAGAATTCAGGGGACACTCCGGATTGAACCAAGGACATTTCGATCTGCAGTCGAATGCTCTACCACTGAGCTACATCCCCATTGATGTTTCATTAATTATGCATGATTTGCTGTTACTTCACCTTATGTCTGATATCAAAATGATAAGAATTCAGGGGACACTCAGGATTGAACCAAAGATATTTCGATCTGCAGTCGAACGCTCTACCACTGAGCTACATCCCCATTGATGTTTCATTAATTATGCATGATTTGTTGTTACTTCACCTTATGTCTGATATCAAAAATGATAAGAATTCAGGGGACACTCGGGATTGAACCAAGGACATTTCGATCTGCAGTCGAATGCTCTACCACTGAGCTACATCCCCATTGATGTTTCATTAATTATGCATGATTTGCTGTTACTTCACCTGATGTCTGATATCAAAATGATAAGAATTCAGGGGACACTCGGGATTGAACCAAGGACATTTCGATCTGCAGTCGAATGCTCTACCACTGAGCTACATCCCCATTGATGTTTCATTACTTATGCATGATTTATTGTTACTTCACCTTATGTCTGATATCAAAAATGATATAAATTCAGGGGACACTCCGGATTGAACCAAGGACATTTCGATCTGCAGTCGAATGCTCTACCACTGAGCTACATCCCCATTGATGTTTCATTACTTTTACATGATTTGGTGTTACTTCACCTTATGTCTGATATCAAAAATGATAAGAATTCAGGGGACACTCGGGATTGAACCAAGGACATTTCGATCTGCAGTCGAATGCTCTACCACTGGGCTACATCCCTATTGATGTTTCATTAATTATGCATGATTTGCTGTTACTTCACCTTATGTCTGATATCAAAAATGATAAGAATTCTGGGGACACTCGGGATTGAACCAAGGACATTTCTATCTGCAGTCGAATGCTCTACCACTGAGCTACATCCCCATTGATGTTTCATTACTTATGCATGATTTGTTGTTACTTAACCTTATGTCTGATATCAAAAATGATAAGAATTCAGGGGACACTCGGGATTGAACCAAGGACATTTCGATCTGCAGTCAAATGCTCTACAACTGAGCTACATCCCTATTGATGTTTCATTAATTATGCATGATTTGCTGTTACTTCACCTTATGTCTGATATCAAAAATGATAAGAATTCAGGGGACACTCGGTATTGAACCAAGGACATTTCGATCTGCAGTCGAATGCTCTACCACTGAGCTACATCCCCATTGATGTTTCATTAATTATGCATGATTTGCTGTTACTTCACTTTATGTCTGATATCAAAAATGATAAGAATTCAGGGGACACACGGGATTGAAGCAAGGACATTTCGATCTGCAGTCGAATGCTCTAACACTGAGCTACATCCCCATTGATGTTTCATTAATTATGCATGATTTGCTGTTACTTCACCTGATGTCTGATATCAAAAATGATAAGAATTCAGGGGACACACGGGATTGAAGCAAAGACATTTAGATCTGCAGTCGAATGCTCTACCACTGAGCTACATCCCCATTGATGTTTAATTACTTATGGGTTATTTGTTCTTACTTCACCTTGTGTCTGATATCAAAAATGATAAGAATTCAGGGGACACTCCGGATTGAACCAAGGACATTTCGAGCTGCTGTCGAATGCTCTACCACTGAGCTACATCCCCATTGATGTTTCATTAATTATGCATGATTTGTTGTTACTTCACATTATGTCTGATATCAAAATGATAAGAATTCAGGGGACACTCAGGATTAAACCAAAGACATTTCGATCTGCAGTCGAATGCTCTACCACTGAGCTACATCCCCATTGATGTTTCATTAATTATGCATGATTTGCTGTTACTTCACCTTATGTCTGATATCAAAATGATAAGAATTCAGGGGACACTCAGGATTGAACCAAATACATTTCGATCTGCAGTCGAATGCTCTACCACTGAGCTACATCCCCATTGATGTTTCATTAATTATGCATGATTTGCTGTTACTTCCACTTTGTCTGATATCAAAAATGATAAGAATTCAGGAGACACACGGGATTGAAGCAAGGACATTTCGATCTGCAGTCGAATGCTCTACCACTGAGCTACATCCCCATTGATGTTTCATTAATTATGCATGATTTGCTGTTACTTCACCTTATGTCTGATATCAAAAATGATAGGAATTCAGGGGACACTCGGGATTGAACCAAAGACATTTCGATCTGCAGTCGAATGCTCTACCACTGAGCTACATCCCCAATGATGTTTCATTAATTATGCATGATTTGCTGTTACTTCACCTTATGTCTGATATCAAAAATGATAAGAATTCAGGGGACACTCGGGATTGAACCAAGGACATTTCGATCTGCAGTCGAATGCTCTACCACTGAGCTACATCCCCATTGATGTTTCATTACTTATGCATGATTTGTTGTTACTTAACCTTATGTCTGATATCAAAAATGATAAGAATTCAGGGGACACTCGGGATTGAACCAAGGACATTTCGATCTGCAGTCGAATGCTCTACCACTGAGCTACATCCCCATTGATGCTTCATTACTTATGCATGATTTGTTGTTACTTAACCTTATGTCTGATATCAAAAATGATAAGAATTCAGGGGACACTCAGGATTGAACCAAATACATTTCGATCTGCAGTCGAATGCTCTACCACTGAGCTACATCCCCATTGATGTTTCATTAATTATGCATGATTTGCTGTTACTTCCACTTTGTCTGATATCAAAAATGATAAGAATTCAGGGGACACTCAGGATTGAACCAAAAGCATTTCGATCTGCAGTCGAATGCTCTACCACTGAGCTACATCCCCATTGATGTTTCATTAATTATGCATGATTTGCTGTTACTTCCACTTTGTCTGATATCAAAAATGATAAGAATTCAGGGAACACACGGGATTGAACCAAGGACATTTCGATCTGCAGTCGAATGCTCTACCACTGAGCTACATCCCCATTGATGTTTCATTAATTATGCATGATTTGGTGTTACTTCACCTTATGTCTGATATCAAAATGATAAGAATTCAGGGGACACTCAGGATTGAACCAAAGACATTTCGATCTGCAGTCGAATGCTCTACCACTGAGCTACATCCCCATTGATGTTTCATTAATTATGCATGATTTGCTGTTACTTCCACTTTGTCTGATATCAAAAATGATAAGAATTCAGGGGACACACGGGATTGAAGCAAAGACATTTAGATCTGCAGTCGAATGCTCTACCACTGAGCTACATCCCCATTGATGTTTCATTAATTATGCATGATTTGCTGTTACTTCACCTGATGTCTGATATAAAAAATGATAAGAATTCAGGAGACACTCGGGATTGAACCAAGGATATTTCGATCTGCAGTCGAATGCTCTACCACTGAGCTACATCCCCATTGATGTTTTATTAATTATGCATGATTTGTTCTTACTTCAACTTATGTCTGATATCAAAATGATAAGAATTCAGGGGACACTCTGGATTGAACCAAGGACATTTCGATCTGCAGTCGAATGCTCTACCACTGAGCTACATCCCCATTGATGTTTCATTAATTATGCATGATTTGCTGTTACTTCACCTTATGTCTGATATCAAAAATGATAAGAATTCAGGGGACACTCGGGATTGAACCAAGGACATTTCGATCTGCAGTCGAATGCTCTACCACTGAGCTACATCCCCATTGTTGTTTCATTAATTATGCATGATTTGTTGTTACTTCATTTTATGTCTGATATCAAAATGATAAGAATTCAGGGGACACTCGGGATTGAACCAAGGACATTTCGATTTGCAGTCAGATGCTCTACCACTGAGCTACCTCCCCATTGATGTTTCATTACTTATACATGATTTGTTGTTACTTCACTCTATGCCTGATATCAAAAATGATAAAAATTCAGGGGACACTCGGGATTGAACCAAGGATATTTCGATCTGCAATCGAATGCTCTAGCACTGAGCTACATCCCCATTGATGTTTCATTAATTATGCATGATTTGCTGTTACTTCATCTTATGTCTGATATCAAAAATGATAAGAATTCAGGGGACACTCGGGATTGAACCAAGGATATTTCGATCTGCAATCGAATGCTCTACCACTGAGCTACATCCCCATTGATGTTTCGTTAATTATGCATGATTTGCTGTTACTTCACCTTATGTCTGATATACAAAATGATAAGAATTCAGGAGACACTCGGGATTGAACCAAGGACATTTCGATCTGCAGTCGAATGCTCTACCACTGAGCTACATCCCCATTGATGTTTCATTAATTATGCATGATTTGCTGTTACTTCACCTTATGTCTGATATCAAAAATGATAAGAATTCAGGGCACACTCGGGATTGAACCAACCACATTTCGATCTGCAGTCGAATGCTCTACCACTGAGCTACATCCCCATTGATGTTTCATAACTTATGCATGATTTGTTGTTACTTCATTTTATGTCTGATATCAAAATGATAAGAATTCAGGGGACACTCGGTGATTTAACCAGAGGACATTTCGATCTGCAGTCGAATGCTCTACCACTGAGCTACATCCCCATTGATGTTTCATTAATTATGCATGATTTGCTGTTACTTCACCCTATGTCCGATATCAAAAATGATAAGAATTCAGGGCACACTCGGGATTGAACCAAAAGACATTTCGATCTGCAGTCGAATGCTCTACCACTGAGCTACATCCCCATTGATGTTTCATTAATTATGCATGATTTGCTGTTACTTCACCTTATGTCTGATATAAAAATGATAAGAATTCAGGGGACACTCGGGATTGAACCAAGGAGATTTCGATCTGCAGTCGAATGCTCTACCACTGAGCTACATCCCCATTGATGTTTCATTACTTATGCATGATTTGTTTTTACTTCACCTTATGTCTGATATCAAAATGATAAGAATTCAGGTGACACTCGGGATTGAACCAAAGACATTTCTATCTGCAGTCGAATGCTCTACCACTGAGCTACATCCCCATTGATGTTTCATTACTTATACATGATTTGTTGTTACTTCACCTTATGTCTGATATCCAAAATGATAAGAATTCAGGGGACACTCGGGATTGAACCAAAGACATTTCGATCTGCAGTCGAATGCTCTACCACTGAGCTACATCCCCATTGATGTTTCATTACTTATGCATTTGTTGTTCTTACTTCACCTTATGTCTGATATCAAAAATAATGGGAATTCAGGGGACACTCCGGATTCACCCAAGGACATTTCGATCTGCAGTCGAATGCTCTACCACTGAGCTACATCCCCATTGATGTTTCATTAATTATGCATGATTTGCTGTTACTTCACCTTATGTCTGATATCAAAAATGATAAGAATTCAGGGGACACTCGGATTGAACCAAGGACATTTCGATCTGCAGTCGAATGCTCTACCACTGAGCTACATCCCCATTGATGTTTCATTAATTATGCATGATTTGCTGTTACTTCACCCTATGTCTGATATCAAAAATGATAAGAATTCAGGGCACACTCGGGATTGAACAAAAAGACATTTCGATCTGCAGTCGAATGCTCTACCACTGAGCTACATCCCCATTGATGTTTCATTAATTATGCATGATTTGCTGTTACTTCACCTTATGTCTGATATCAAAATGATAAGAATTCAGGTGACACTCGGGATTGAACCAAAGACATTTCTATCTGCAGTCGAATGCTCTACCACTGACCTACATCCCTATTGATGTTTCATTACTTATACATGATTTGTTGTTACTTCACCTTATGTCTGATATCAAAAATGATAAGAATTCAGGGGACACTCGGGATTGAACCAAAGACATTTCGATCTGCAGTCGAATGCTCTACCACTGAGCTACATCCCCATTGATGTTTCATTACTTATGCATGATTTGTTGTTACTTCACCTTATGTCTGATATCAAAAATAATAGGAATTCAGGGGACACTCCGGATTCACCCAAGGACATTTCGATCTGCAGTCGAATGCTCTACCACTGAGCTACATCCCCATTGATGTTTCATTAATTATGCATGATTTGCTGTTACTTCACCTTATGTCTGATATCAAAAATGATAAGAATTCAGGGGACACTCGGGATTGAACCAAAGACATTTCGATCTGCAGTCGAATGCTCTACCACTGAGCTACATCCCCATTGATGTTTCATTACTTATGCATGATTTGTTGTTACTTCACCTTATGTCTGATATCAAAAATAATAGGAATTCAGGGGACACTCCGGATTCACCCAAGGACATTTCGATCTGCAGTCGAATGCTCTACCACTGAGCTACATCCCCATTGATGTTTCATTAATTATGCATGATTTGCTGTTACTTCACCTTATGTCTGATATCAAAAATGATAAGAATTCAGGGGACACTCGGATTGAACCAAGGACATTTCTATCTGCAGTCGAATGCTCTACCACTGAGCTACATCCCCATTGATGTTTCATTAATTATGCATGATTTGCTGTTACTTCACCCTATGTCTGATATCATAAATGATAAGAATTCAGGGCACACTCGGGATTGAACCAAAGACATTTCTATCTGCAGTCGAATGCTCTACCACTGACCTACATCCCTATTGATGTTTCATTACTTATACATGATTTGTTGTTACTTCACCTTATGTCTGATATCAAAAATGATAAGAATTCAGGGGACACTCGGGATTGAACCAAAGACATTTCGATCTGCAGTCGAATGCTCTACCACTGAGCTACATCCCCATTGATGTTTCATTACTTATGCATGATTTGTTGTTACTTCACCTTATGTCTGATATCAAAAATAATAGGAATTCAGGGGACACTCCGGATTCACCCAAGGACATTTCGATCTGCAGTCGAATGCTCTACCACTGAGCTACATCCCCATTGATGTTTCATTAATTATGCATGATTTGCTGTTACTTCACCTTATGTCTGATATCAAAAATGATAAGAATTCAGGGGACACTCGGATTGAACCAAGGACATTTCGATCTGCAGTCGAATGCTCTACCACTGAGCTACATCCCCATTGATGTTTCATTACTTATGCATGATTTGTTGTTACTTCATTTTATGTCTGATATCAAAATGATAAGAATTCAGGGGACACTCGGTGATTTAACCAGAGGACATTTCGATCTGCAGTCGAATGCTCTACCACTGAGCTACATCCCCATTGATGTTTCATTAATTATGCATGATTTGCTGTTACTTCACCCTATGTCTGATATCAAAATGATAAGAATTCAGGGGACACTCGGGATTGAACAAAGGACATTTCGATCTGCAGTCGAATGCTCTACCACTGAGCTACATCCCCATTGATGTTTCATTAATTATGCATGATTTGCTGTTACTTCACATTATGTCTGATATCAAAAATGATAAGAATTCAGGGGACACTCGGGATTGAACCAAGGACATTTCTATCTGCAGTCGAATGCTCTACCACTGAGCTACATCCCCATTGATGTTTCATTACTTATGCATGATTTGCTGTTACTTCACATTATGTCTGATATCAAAAATGATAAGAATTCAGGGGACACTCGGGATTCAACCAAGGACATTTCGATCTGCAGTCGAATGCTCTACCACTGAGCTACATCTCCATTGATGTTTCATTAATCACGCCTGATTTGCTGTTACTTCACCTTATGTCTGGTGTAAAAAATGATAAGAATTCAGGGGACACTCGAGATTGAACCAAGGACATCTCGATCTGCAGTCGAATGCTCTACGACTGAGCTACATCTACATTGATGTTTCATTACTTATGCATGATTTGTTGTTACTTCATTTGATGTCTGATATCAAAATGATAAGAATTCAGGGGACACTCGGGATTTAACCAAAGGACATTTCGATCTGCAGTCGAATGCTCTACCACTGAGCTACATCCCCATTGATGTTTCACTACTTATGCATGATTTGCTGTTACTTCACCTTATGTCTGATATCAAAAATGATAAGAATTCAGGGGACACTCGGGATTGAACCAAGGACATTTCGATCTGCAGTCGAATGCTCTACCACTGAGCTACATCCCCATTGATGTTTCATTACTTATGCATGATTCGTTGTTACTTAACTTTATGTCTGATATTGAAAATGATAAGAATTCAGAAGATAATCGGGATTGAACAGAGGACATTTCGATTTGCAGTCGAATGCTCTACCACTGAGCTACATCCCCATTGATGTTTCATTACTTATGCATAATTTGTTGTTACTTCACCTTATGTCTGATATCAAAAATGATAAGATTTCAGGAGACACTCCGGATTCACCCAAGGACATTTCGATCTGCAGTCGAATGCTCTACCACTGAGCTACATCCCCATTGATGTTTCATTAATTATGCATGATTTGCTGTTACTTCACCTTATGTCTGATATCAAAAATGATAAGAATTCAGGGGACACTCGGATTGAACCAAGGACATTTCGATCTGCAGTCGAATGCTCTACCACTGAGCTACATCCCCATTGATGTTTCATTACTTATGCATGATTTGTTGTTACTTCATTTTATGTCTGATATCAAAATGATAAGAATTCAGGGGACACTCGGTGATTTAACCAGAGGACATTTCGATCTGCAGTCGAATGCTCTACCACTGAGCTACATCCCCATTGATGTTTCATTAATTATGCATGATTTGCTGTTACTTCACCCTATGTCTGATATCAAAAATGATAAGAATTCAGGGCACACTCGGGATTGAACCAAAAGACATTTCGATCTGCAGTCGAATGCTCTACCACTGAGCTACATCCCCATTGATGTTTCATTAATTATGCATGATTTGCTGTTACTTCACCTTATGTCTGATATAAAAATGAAAAGAATTCAGGGGACACTCGGGATTGAACCAAGGACATTTCGATCTGCAGTCGAATGCTCTACCACTGAGCTACATCTTCATTGATGTTTCATTACTTATGCATGATTTGTTTTTACTTCACCTTATGTCTGATATCAAAATGATAAGCATTCAGGTGACACTCGGGATTGAACCAAAGACATTTCTATCTGCAGTCGAATGCTCTACCACTGAGCTACATCCCCATTGATGTTTCATTACTTATACATGATTTGTTGTTACTTCACCTTATGTCTGATATCAAAAATGATAAGAATTCAGGGGACACTCGGGATTGAACCAAAGACATTTCTATCTGCAGTCGAATGCTCTACCACTGAGCTACATCCCCATTGATGTTTCATTACTTATACATGATTTGTTGTTACTTCACCTTATGTCTGATATCAAAAATGATAAGAATTCAGTGGACACTCGGGATTGAACCAAAGACATTTCGATCTGCAGTCGAATGCTCTACCACTGAGCTACATCCCCATTGATGTTTCATTACTTATGCATGATTTGTTGTTACTTCACCTTATGTCTGATATCAAAAATGATAAGAATTCAGGGGACACTCCGGATTCACCCAAGGACATTTCGATCTGCAGTCGAATGCTCTACCACTGAGCTACATCCCCATTGATGTTTCATTAATTATGCATGATTTGCTGTTACTTCACCTTATGTCTGATATCAAAAATGATAAGAATTCAGGGGACACTCGGATTGAACCAAGGACATTTCGATCTGCAGTCGAATGCTCTACCACTGAGCTACATCCCCATTGATGTTTCATTACTTATGCATGATTTGTTGTTACTTCATTTTATGTCTGATATCAAAATGATAAGAATTCAGGGGACACTCGGTGATTTAACCAGAGGACATTTCGATCTGCAGTCGAATGCTCTACCACTGAGCTACATCCCCATTGATGTTTCATTAATTATGCATGATTTGCTGTTACTTCACCCTATGTCTGATATCAAAAATGATAAGAATTCAGGGCACACTCGGGATTGAACCAAAAGACATTTCGATCTGCAGTCGAATGCTCTACCACTGAGCTACATCCCCATTGATGTTTCATTAATTATGCATGATTTGCTGTTACTTCACCTTATGTCTGATATAAAAATGATAAGAATTCAGGGGACACTCGGGATTGAACCAAGGAGATTTCGATCTGCAGTCGAATGCTCTACCACTGAGCTACATCCCCATTGATGTTTCATTACTTATGCATGATTTGTTTTTACTTCACCTTATGTCTGATATCAAAATGATAAGAATTCAGGTGACACTCGGGATTGAACCAAAGACATTTCTATCTGCAGTCGAATGCTCTACCACTGAGCTACATCCCCATTGATGTTTCATTACTTATACATGATTTGTTGTTACTTCACCTTATGTCTGATATCAAAAATGATAAGAATTCAGGGGACACTCGGGATTGAACCAAAGACATTTCGATCTGCAGTCGAATGCTCTACCACTGAGCTACATCCCCATTGATGTTTCATTACTTATGCATTTGTTGTTCTTACTTCACCTTATGTCTGATATCAAAAATAATAGGAATTCAGGGGACACTCCGGATTCACCCAAGGACATTTCGATCTGCAGTCGAATGCTCTACCACTGAGCTACATCCCCATTGATGTTTCATTAATTATGCATGATTTGCTGTTACTTCACCTTATGTCTGATATCAAAAATGATAAGAATTCAGGGGACACTCGGATTGAACCAAGGACATTTCGATCTGCAGTCGAATGCTCTACCACTGAGCTTCATCCCCATTGATGTTTCATTAATTATGCATGATTTGCTGTTACTTCACCCTATGTCTGATATCAAAAATGATAAGAATTCAGGCCACACTCGGGATTGAACAAAAAGACATTTCGATCTGCAGTCGAATGCTCTACCACTGAGCTACATCCCCATTGATGTTTCATTAATTATGCATGATTTGCTGTTACTTCACCTTATGTCTGATATCAAAATGATAAGAATTCAGGTGACACTCGGGATTGAACCAAAGACATTTCTATCTGCAGTCGAATGCTCTACCACTGACCTACATCCCTATTGATGTTTCATTACTTATACATGATTTGTTGTTACTTCACCTTATGTCTGATATCAAAAATGATAAGAATTCAGGGGACACTCGGGATTGAACAAAAGACATTTCGATCTGCAGTCGAATGCTCTACCACTGAGCTACATCCCCATTGATGTTTCATTACTTATGCATGATTTGTTGTTACTTCACCTTATGTCTGATATCAAAAATAATAGGAATTCAGGGGACACTCCGGATTCACCCAAGGACATTTCGATCTGCAGTCGAATGCTCTACCACTGAGCTACATCCCCATTGATGTTTCATTAATTATGCATGATTTGCTGTTACTTCACCTTATGTCTGATATCAAAAATGATAAGAATTCAGGGGACACTCGGATTGAACCAAGGACATTTCGATCTGCAGTCGAATGCTCTACCACTGAGCTACATCCCCATTGATGTTTCATTACTTATGCATGATTTGTTGTTACTTCATTTTATGTCTGATATCAAAATGATAAGAATTCAGGGGACACTCGGTGATTTAACCAGAGGACATTTCGATCTGCAGTCGAATGCTCTACCACTGAGCTACATCCCCATTGATGTTTCATTAATTATGCATGATTTGCTGTTACTTCACCCTATGTCTGATATCAAAATGATAAGAATTCAGGGGACACTCGGGATTGAACAAAGGACATTTCGATCTGCAGTCGAATGCTCTACCACTGAGCTACATCCCCATTGATGTTTCATTAATTATGCATGATTTGCTGTTACTTCACATTATGTCTGATATCAAAAATGATAAGAATTCAGGGGACACTCGGGATTGAACCAAGGACATTTCTATCTGCAGTCGAATGCTCTACCACTGAGCTACATCCCCATTGATGTTTCATTACTTATGCATGATTTGTTGTTACTTCATTTTATGTCTGATATCAAAATGATAAGAATTCGGGGACACTCTGTGATTTAACCAGAGGACATTTCGATCTGCAGTCGAATGCTCTACCACTGAGCTACATCCCCATTGATGTTTCATTAATTATGCATGATTTGCTGTTACTTCACCTGATGTCTGATATCAAAAATGATAAGAATTCAGGGCACACTCGGGATTGAACCAAAAGACATTTCGATCTGCAGTCGAATGCTCTACCACTGAGCTACATCCTCTTTGATGTTTCATTAATTATGCATGATTTGCTGTTACTTCACCTTATGTCTGATATAAAAATGATTAGAATTCAGGGGACACTCGGGATTGAACCAAGGACATTTCGATCTGCCGTCGAATGCTATACCACTCGGCTACATCCCCAGTGACGTTTCATTACTTATGCATGATTTGTTTTTACTTCACCTTATGTCTGATATCAAAATGATAAGAATTCAGGGGACACTCGGGATTGAACCAAGGACATTTCTATCTGCAGTCGAATGCTCTACCACTGAGCTACATCCCCATTGATGTTTCATTACTTATACATGATATGTTGTTACTTCACCTTATGTCTGATATCAAAAATGATAAGAATTCAGGGGACACTCGGATTGAACCAAGGACATTTCGATCTGCAGTCGACTGTTCTACCACTGAGCTACATCCCCATTGATGTTTCATTAATTATGCATGATTTGTTGTTACTTAACCTTATGTCTGATATCAAAATGATAAGAATTCAGGGGACACTCGGGATTGAACCAAGGACATTTCGATCTGCGGTCGAATGCTCTACCACTGAGCTACATCCCCATTGATGTTTCATTAATTATGCATGATTTGCTGTTACTTCACCTTATGTCTGATATCAAAAATGATAAGAATTCAGGGGACACTCGGGATTGAACCAAACACATTTCGATCTGCAGTCGAATGCTCTACCACTGAGCTACATCCCCATTGATGTTTCATTAGTTATGCATGATTTGCTGTTACTTCACATTATGTCTGATATCAAAAATGATAAGAATTCAGGGGACACTCGGGATTGAACCAAGGACATTTCTATCATCAGTCGAATGCTCTACCACTGAGCTACATCCCCATTGATGTTTCATTATCATACATGATATGTTGTTACTTCACCTTATGTCTGATATCAAAATGATAAGAATTCTGGGGACACTCGTGATTTAACAAAGGACATTTCGATCTGCAGTCGAATGCTCTACCACTGAGCTACATCCCCATTGATGTTTCATTACTTATGCATGATTTGCTGTTACTTCACCTGATGTCTGATATCAAAAATGATAAGAATTCAGGGGACACTCTGGATTGAACCAAGGACATTTCTATCTGCAGTCGAATGCTCTACCACTGAGCTACATCCCCATTGATGTTTCATTACTTATACATGATTTGTTGTTACTTCACCTTATGTCTGATATCAAAAATGATAAGAATTCAGGGGACACTCGGGATTGAACCAAGGACATTTCGATCTGCAGTCGAATGCTCTACCACTGAGCTACATCCGCATTGATGTTTCATTACTTATGCATGATTTGTTGTTACTTCATTTTATGTCTGATATCAAAATGATAAGAATTCAGGGGACACTCTGTGATTTAACCAGAGGACATTTCGATCTGCAGTCGAATGCTCTACCACTGAGCTACATCCCCATTGATGTTTCATTAATTATGCATGATTTGCTGTTACTTCACCTGATGTCTGATATCAAAAATGATAAGAATTCAGGGCACACTCGGGATTGAACCAAAAGACATTTCGATCTGCAGTCGAATGCTCTACCACTGAGCTACATCCTCATTGATGTTTCATTAATTATGCATGATTTGCTGTTACTTCACCTTATGTCTGATATAAAAATGATTAGAATTCAGGGGACACTCGGGATTGAACCAAGGACATTTCTATCTGCAGTCGAATGCTCTACCACTGAGCTACATCCCCATTGATGTTTCATTACTTATGCATGATTTGTTTTTACTTCACCTTATGTCTGATATAACAATGATAAGAATTCAGGGGACACTCGGGATTGAACCAAGGACATTTCGATCTGCAGTCGAATGCTCTACCACTGAGCTACATCCCCATTGATGTTTCATTACTTATACATGATATGTTGTTACTTCACCTTATGTCTGATATCAAAAATGATAAGAATTCAGGGGACACTCGGATTGAACCAAGGACATTTCGATCTGCAGTCGACTGCTCTACCACTGAGCTACATCCCCATTGATGTTTCATTAATTATGCATGATTTGTTGTTACTTAACCTTATGTCTGATATCAAAAATGATAAGAATTCAGGGGACACTCGGGATTGAACCAAACACATTTCGATCTGCAGTCGAATGCTCTACCACTGAGCTACATCCCCATTGATGTTTCATTACTTATACATGATATGCTGTTACTTCACCTTATGTCTAATATCAAAATGATAAGAATTCAGGGGACACTCGGGATTGAACCAAGGACATTTCGATCTGCGGTCGAATGCTCTACCACTGAGCTACATCCCCATTGATGTTTCATTAATTATGCATGATTTGCTGTTACTTCACCTTATGTCTGATATCAAAAATGATAAGAATTCAGGGGACACTCGGGATTGAACCAAACACATTTCGATCTGCAGTCGAATGCTCTACCACTGAGCTACATCCCCATTGATGTTTCATTAGTTATGCATGATTTGCTGTTACTTCACATTATGTCTGATATCAAAAATGATAAGAATTCAGGGGACACTCGGGATTGAACCAAGGACATTTCTATCTGCAGTCGAATGCTCTACCACTGAGCTACATCCCCATTGATGTTTCATTACTTATACATGATTTGTTGTAACTTCACCTGATGTCTGATATCAAAAATGATAATAATTCAGGGGACACTCGGGATTGAACCAAGGACATTTCGATCTGCAGTCGAAGGCTCTACCACTGAGCTACATCCCCATTGATGTTTCATTAATTATGCATGATTTGCTGTTACTTCACATTATGTCTGATATCAAAAATGATAAGAATTCAGGGGACACTCGGGATTGAACCAAGGAGATTTCGATCTGCAGTCGAATGCTCTACCACTGAGCTACATCCCCATTGATGTTTCATTACATATGCAAGATTTGGTGTTACTTCACCTTATGTCTGATATCAAAACTGATAAGAATTCAGGGGACACTCGGGATTGAACCAAGGACATTTCGATCTGCAGTCGAATGCTCTACCACTGAGCTACATCCCCATTGATGTTTCATTAATTATGCATGATTTGCTGTTACTTCACCTTATGTCTGATATCAAAAATGATAAGAATTCAGGGGACACTCAGGATTTAACCAAGGACATTTCGATCTGCAGTCGAAGGCTCTACCACTGAGCTACATCCCCATTGATGTTTCATTAATTATGCATGATTTGCTGTTACTTCACCTTATGTCTGATATCAAAAATGATAAGAATTCAGGGGACACTCAGGATTGAACCAAGGACATTTCGATCTGCAGTCGAAGGCTCTACCACTGAGCTACATCCCCATTGATGTTTCATTAATCATGCATGATTTGCTGTTACTTCACCTTATGTCTGATATCAAAAATGATAAGAATTCAGGGGACACTCAGGATTGAACCAAGGACATTTCGATCTGCAGTCGAAGGCTCTACCACTGAGCTACATCCCCATTGATGTTTCATTAATTATGCATGATTTGCTGTTACTTCACCTTATGTCTGATATCAAAAATGATAAGAATTCAGGGGACACTCAGGATTGAACCAAGGACATTTCGATCTGCAGTCGAATGCTCAACCACTGAGCTACATCCCCATTGATGTTTCATTAATCATGCATGATTTGCTGTTACTTCACCTTATGTCTGATATCAAAAATGATAAGAAATCAGGGGGCACTCAGGATTGAACCAAGGACATTTCGATCTGCAGTCGAAGGCTCTACCACTGAGCTACATCCCCATTGAGGTTTCATTAATTATGCATGATTTGCTGTTACTTCACCTTATGTCTGATATCAAAAATGATAAGAATTCAGGGGACACTCAGGATTGAACCAAAGACATTTCGATCTGCAGTCGACTGCTCTACCACTGAGCTACATCTCCATTGATGTTTCATTAGTTATGCATTATTTGCTGTTACTTCACATTATGTCTGATATCAAAAATGATAAGAATTCAGGGGACACTCAGGATTGAACCAAGGACATTTCGATCTGCAGTCGAAGGCTCTACCACTGAGCTACATCCCCATTGATGTTTCATTAATTATGCATGATTTGCTGTTACTTCACATTATGTCTGATATCAAAAATAATAAGAATTCAGGGGACACTCAGGATTGAACCAAGGACATTTCGATCTGCAGTCGAAGGCTCTACCACTGAGCTACATCCCCATTGATGTTTCATTAATTATGCATGATTTGCTGTTACTTCACCTTATGTCTGATATCAAAAATGATAAGAATTCAGGGGACACTCAGGATTGAACCAAGGACATTTCGATCTGCAGTCGAAGGCTCTACCACTGAGCTACATCCCCATTGATGTTTCATTAATCATGCATGATTTGCCGTTACTTCACCTTATGTCTGATATCAAAAATGATAAGAATTCAGGGGACACTCAGGATTGAACCAAGGACATTTCGATCTGCAGTCGAAGGCTCTACCACTGAGCTACATCCCCATTGATGTTTCATTAATCATGCATGATTTGCTGTTACTTCACCTTATGTCTGATATCAAAAATGATAAGAATTCAGGGGACACTCAGGATTGAACCAAGGACATTTCGATCTGCAGTCGAAGGCTCTACCACTGAGCTACATCCCCATTGATGTTTCATTAATCATGCATGATTTGCTGTTACTTCACCTTATGTCTGATATCAAAAATGATAAGAATTCAGGGGACACTCAGGATTGAACCAAGGACATTTCGATCTGCAGTCGAAGGCTCTACCACTGAGCTACATCCCCATTGATGTTTCATTAATCATGCATGATTTGCTGTTACTTCACCTTATGTCTGATATCAAAAATGATAAGAATTCAGGGGACACTCAGGATTGAACCAAGGACATTTCGATCTGCAGTCGAAGGCTCTACCACTGAGCTACATCCCCATTGATGTTTCATTAATCATGCATGATTTGCCGTTACTTCACCTTATGTCTGATATCAAAAATGATAAGAATTCAGGGGACACTCAGGATTGAACCAAGGACATTTCGATCTGCAGTCGAAGGCTCTACCACTGAGCTACATCCCCATTGATGTTTCATTAATTATGCATGATTTGCTGTTACTTCACCTTATGTCTGATATCAAAAATGATAAGAATTCAGGGGACACTCAGGATTGAACCAAGGACATTTCGATCTGCAGTCGAATGCTCTACCACTGAGCTACATCCCCATTGATGTTTCATTAATCATGCATGATTTGCTGTTACTTCAGCTTATGTCTGATATCAAAAATGATAAGAATTCAGGGGACACTCAGGATTGAACCAAGGACATTTCGATCTGCAGTCGAAGGCTCTACCACTGAGCTACATCCCCATTGATGTTTCATTAATTATGCATGATTTGCTGTTACTTCACCTTATGTCTGATATCAAAAATGATAGGAATTCAGGGGACACTCAGGATTGAACCAAAGACATTTCGATCTGCAGTCGAATGCTCTACCACTGAGCTACATCTCCATTGATGTTTCATTAGTTATGCATTATTTGCTGTTACTTCACATTATGTCTGATATCAAAAATGATAAGAATTCAGGGGACACTCAGGATTGAACCAAGGACATTTCGATCTGCAGTCGAAGGCTCTACCACTGAGCTACATCCCCATTGATGTTTCATTAATTATGCATGATTTGCTGTTACTTCACATTATGTCTGATATCAAAAATAATAAGAATTCAGGGGACACTCAGGATTGAACCAAGGACATTTCGATCTGCAGTCGAAGGCTCTACCCCTGAGCTACATCCCCATTGATGTTTCATTAATTATGCATGATTTGCTGTTACTTCACCTTGTGTCTGATATCAAAATGATAAGAATTCAGGGGACACTCAGGATTGAACCAAGGACATTTCGATCTGCAGTCGACTGCTCTACCACTGAGCTACATCTCCATTGATGTTTCATTAGTTATGCATTATTTGCTGTTACTTCACATTATGTCTGATATCAAAAATGATAAGAATTCAGAGGACACTCGGATTGAACCACAGACATTACGATCTGCAGTCGAATGCTCTACCACTTAGCTACATCCCCATTGATGTTTCATTACTTATGCATGATTTGTTGTTACTTCATTTTATGTCTGATATCAAAATGATAAGAATTCAGGGGACACTCAGGATTTAACCAGAGGACATTTCGATCTGCAGTCGAATGCTCTACCACTGAGCTACATCCCCATTGATGTTTCATTAATTATGCATGATTTGCTGTTACTTCACCTTATGTCTGATATCAAAAATGATAAGAATTCAGGGGACACTCGGGATTGAACCAAGGACATTTCGATCTGCAGTCGAAGGCTCTACCACTGAGCTACATCCCCATTGATGTTTCATTAATTATGCATGATTTGCTGTTACTTCACCTTATGTCTGATATAAAAATGATAAGAATTCAGGGGACACCCGGGATTTATACCAAGGACATTTCGATCTGCAGTCGAATGCTCTACCACTGAGCTACATCCCCATTGATGTTTCATTACTTATGCATTATTTGTTGTTACTTCACCTTATGTCTGATATCAAAATGATAAGAATTCAGGGGACACTCGGGATTGAACCAAGGACATTTCGATCTACAGTCGAATGCTCTACCACTGAGCTACCTAACCATTGATGATTCATTTATTATACATGATTTGTTGTTACTTCACCTTATGTCTGATATAAAAAATGCTAAGAATTCAGGGGACACTCGGGATTGAACCAAGGACATTTCGATCTGCAGTCGAACGCTCTACCACTGAGCTACATCCCCATTTATGTTTCATTAATTATGCATGATTTGCTGTTACTTCACCTTATGTCTGATATCAAAAATGATAAGAATTCATGGGACACTCGGGATTGAACCAAGGACATTTCGATCTGCAGTCGAACGCTCTACCACTGAGCTACATCCCCATTGATGTTTCATTAATTATGCATGATTTGTTGTTACTTCACCTTATGTCTGATATCAAAATGATAATTATTCAGGGGACACTCAGGATTGAACTAAGGACATTTCGATCTGCAGTCGAATGCTCTACCACTTAGCTACATCCCCATTGATGTTTCATTAATTATGCATGATTTGTTGTTACTTCACCTTATGTCTGATATCAAAAATGATAAGAATTCAGGGGACACTCGGGATTGAACCAAGGACATTTCGATCTGCAGTCGAATGCTCTACCACTGAGCTACATCCCCATTAATGTTTCATTAATTATGCATGATTTGCTGTTACTTCACCTTATGTCTGATATCAAAAATGATAAGAATTCAGTGGACACTCGGGATTGAACTAAGGACATTTCGATCTGCAGTCGACTGCTCTACCACTGAGCTACATCCCCTTTGATGTTTCATTAGTTATGCATGATTTGCTGTTACTTCACATTATGTCTGATATCAAAAATGATAAGAATTCAGGGGACACTCGGGATTGAACCAAGGACATTTCGATCTGCAGTCGAATGCTCTACCACTGAGCTACATCCCCATTGATGTTTCATTAATTATGCATCATTTGCTGTTACTTCACCTTATGTCTGATATCAAAAATGATAAGAATTCAGGGGACACTCATGATTGCACCAAGGACATTTCGATCTGCAGTCGAATGCTCTACCACTGAGCTACATCCTCATTGATGTTTCATTAATTATGCATGATTTGTTGTTACTTCACCTTATGTCTGATATCAAAATGATAATAATTCAGGGGACACTCAGGATTGAACTAAAGACATTTCGATCTGCAGTCGAATGCTCTACCACTGAGCTACATCCCCATTGATGTTTCATTAATTATGCATGATTTGTTGTTACTTCACCTTATGTCTGATATCAAAAATGATAAGAATTCAGAGGAACACTCGGGATTGAACCAAGGACATTTCGATCTGCAGTCGAATGCTCTACCACTGAGCTACATCCCCATTGATGTTTCATTAATTATGCATGATTTGCTGTTACTTCACCTTATGTCTGATATAAAAATGATAAGAATTCAGGGGACACTCGGGATTTAACCAAGGACATTTCGATCTGCAGTCGAATGCTCTACCACTGAGCTACATCCCCATTGATGTTTCATTACTTATACATGATTTGGTGTTACTTCACCTCATGTCTGATATCAAAATGCTAAGAATTCAGGGGACACTCGGGATTGAACCAAGGACATTTCGATCTGCAGTCGAATGCTCTACCACTGAGCTACATCCCCATTGATGTTTCATTACTTATATATGATTTGTTGTTACTTCACCTTATGTCTGATATCAAAATGAAAAGAATTCAGGGGACACTCGGGATTGAACCAAGGACATTTCTATATGCAGTCGAATGCTCTACCACTGAGCTACATCCTCATTGATGTTTCATTACTTATACATGATTTGTTTTTACTTCACCTTATGTCTGATATCAAAAATGATAAGAATTCAGGGGACACTCGGGATTGAACCAAGGACATTTCGATCTGCAGTCGAATGCTCTACCACTGAGCTACATCCCCATTGATGTTTCATTACTTATGCATGATTTGTTGTTACTTCACCTTATGTCTGATATCAAAATGAAAAGAATTCAGGGGACACTCGGGATTGAACCAAGGACATTTCTATATGCAGTCGAATGCTCTACCACTGAGCTACATCCCCATTGATGTTTCATTACTTATACATGATTTGTTTTTACTTCACCTTATGTCTGATATCAAAAATGATAAGAATTCAGGGGACACTCGGGATTGAACCAAGGACATTTCGATCTGCAGTCGAATGCTCTACCACTGAGCTACCTAACCATTGATGATTCATTTATTATACATGATTTGTTGTTACTTCACCTTATGTCTGATATAAAAAATGCTAAGAATTCAGGGGACACTCGGGATTGAACCAAGGACATTTCGATCTGCAGTCGAATGCTCTACCACTGAGCTACATCCCCATTTATGTTTCATTAATTATGCATGATTTGCTGTTACTTCACCTTATGTCTGATATCAAAAATGATAAGAATTCATGGGACACTCGGGATTGAACCAAGGACATTTCGATCTGCAGTCGAACGCTCTACCACTGAGCTACATCCCCATTGATGTTTCATTAATTATGCATGATTTGTTGTTACTTCACCTTATGTCTGATATCAAAATGATAATTATTCAAGGGACACTCAGGATTGAACTAAGGACATTTCGATCTGCAGTCGAATGCTCTACCACTTAGCTACATCCCCATTGATGTTTCATTAATTATGCATGATTTGTTGTTACTTCACCTTATGTCTGATATCAAAAATGATAAGAATTCAGGGGACACTCGGGATTGAACCAAGGACATTTCGATCTGCAGTCGAATGCTCTACCACTGAGCTACATCCCCATTGATGTTTCATTAATTATGCATCATTTGCTGTTACTTCACCTTATGTCTGATATCAAAAATGATAAGAATTCAGGGGACACTCATGATTGCACCAATGACATTTCGATCTGCAGTCGAATGCTCTACCACTGAGCTACATCCCCATTGATGTTTCATTAATTATGCATGATTTGTTGTTACTTCACCTTATGTCTGATATCAAAATGATAATAATTCAGGGGACACTCAGGCTTGAACTAAAGACATTTCGATCTGCAGTCGAATGCTCTACCACTGAGCTACATCCCCATTGATGTTTCATTAATTATGCATGATTTGTTGTTACTTCACCTTATGTCTGATATCAAAAATGATAAGAATTCAGAGGAACACTCGGGATTGAACCAAGGACATTTCGATCTGCAGTCGAATGCTCTACCACTGAGCTACATCCCCATTGATGTTTCATTAATTATGCATGATTTGCTGTTACTTCACCTTATGTCTGATATAAAAATGATAAGAATTCAGGGGACACTCGGGATTTAACCAAGGACATTTCGATCTGCAGTCGAATGCTCTACCACTGAGCTACATCCCCATTGATGTTTCATTACTTATACATGATTTGGTGTTACTTCACCTCATGTCTGATATCAAAATGCTAAGAATTCAGGGGACACTCGGGATTGAACCAAGGACATTTCGATCTGCAGTCGAATGCTCTACCACTGAGCTACATCCCCATTGATGTTTCATTACTTATGCATGATTTGTTGTTACTTCACCTTATGTCTGATATCAAAATGAAAAGAACTCAGGGGACACTCGGGATTGAACCAAGGACATTTCTATATGCAGTCGAATGCTCTACCACTGAGCTACATCCCCATTGATGTTTCATTACTTATACATGATTTGTTTTTACTTCACCTTATGTCTGATATCAAAAATGATAAGAATTCAGGGGACACTCGGGATTGAACCAAGGACATTTCGATCTGCAGTCGACTGCTCCACTACGGAGCTACATCCCCATTGATGTTTCATTCATTATGTATGATTTGCTGTTACTTCACATTATGTCTGATATCAAAATGATAAGAATTCAGGGGACACTCGGGATTGAACCAAGGACATTTCGATCTGCAGTCGAATGCTCTACCACTGAGCTACATCCCCATTGATGTTTCATTAATTATGCAGGATTTGCTGTTACTTCACCTTATGTCTGATAACAAAATGATAAGAATTCAGGGGACACTCGGGATTGAACCAAGGACATTTCGATCTGCAGTCGAATGCTCTACCACTGAGCTACATCCCCATTGATGTTTCATTAATTATGCATGATTTGCTGTTACTTCACCTTATGTCTGATATCAAAAATGATAAGAATTCAGGGGACACTCGGGATTGAACCAAGGATATTTCGATGTGCAGTCGAATGCTCTACCACTGAGCTACATCCCCATTGATGTTTCATTACTTATGCATGATTTGTTGTTACTTCATTTTATGTCTGATATCAAAATGATAAGAATTCAGGGGACACTCGGGATTGAACCAAGGACATTCGATCCGCAGTCGAAGGCTCTACCACTGAGCTACATCCCCATTGATGTTTCATTAATTATGCATGATTTGCAAATACTTCACCTTATGTCTGATATAAAAAATGATAAGAATTCAGGGGACACTCGGGATTGAACCAAGGACATTTCGATCTGCAGTCGAAGGCTCTACCACTGAGCTACATCCCCATTGTTGTTTCATTACTTATGCATAATTTGTTGTTACTTCACCTTATGTCTGATATCAAAATGATAAGAATTCAGGGGGCACTCGGGATTGAACCGAGGACATTTCTATCTGCAGTCGACTGCTATACCACTAATCTACATCCCTATTGATGTTTCAGTAATTATGCATGATTTGCTGTTACTTCACTCTATGTCTGATATCAAAATGATAAGAATTCAGGGGACACTCGGGATTGAACCAAGGACATTTCGATCTGCAGTCGAATGCTCTACCACTGAGCTACATCCCCATTGATGTTTCATTACTTATGCATGATTTGTTGTTACTTCACCTTATGTCTGATATCAAAAATGATAAGAATTCAGGGGACACTCGGGATTGAACCAAGGACATTTCGATCTGCAGTCGAATGCTCTACCACTGAGCTACATCCCCATTGATGTTTCATTAATTATGCATGATTTGCTGTTACTTCACCTCATGTCTGATATCAAAAATGATAAGAATTCAGGGGACACTCGGGATTGAACCAAGGACATTTCGATCTGCAGTCGAATGCTCTACCACTGAGCTACACCCCCATTGATGTTTCATTAGTTATGCATGATTTGCTGTTACTTCACATTATGTCTGATATCAAAAATGATAAGAATTCAGGGGACACTCGGGATTGAACCAAGGACATTTCGATCTGCAGTCGAATGCTCTACCACTGAGCTACATCCCCATTGATGTTTTATTAATTTTGCATGATTTGCTGTTACTTCACCTTATGTCTGATATCAAAAATGATAAGAATTCAGGGGACACTCATGATTGAACCAAGGACATTTCGATCTGCAGTCGAATGCTCTACCACTGAGCTACATCCCCATTGATGTTTCATTAATTATGCATGATTTGTTGTTACTTCACCTTATGTCTGATATCAAAATGATAATAATTCAGCATTCACTCAGGATTGAACTAAGGACATTTCGATGAGCAGTCGAATGCTCTAGCACTGAGCTACATCCCCATTGATGTTTCATCACTTATGCATGATTTGTTGTTACTTCACCTTATGTCTGATATCAAAAATGATAAGAATTCAGGGGACACTCGGGATTGAACCAAGGACATTTCGATCTGCAGTCGAATGCTCTACAACTGAGCTACATCCCCATTGATGTTTCAGTAATTATGCATGATTTGCTGTTAGTTCACCTTATGTCTGATATAAAAATGATAAGAATTCAGGGGACACTCGGGATTGAACCAAGGACATTTCTATCTGCAGTCGAATGCTCTACCACTGAGCTACATCCCCATTGATGTTTCATTACTTATACATGATTTGTTTTTACTTCACCTTATGTCTGATATCAAAAATGATAAGAATTCAGGGGACACTCGGGATTGAACCAAGGACATTTCGATCTGCAGTCGACTGCTCCACTACTGAGCTACATCCCCATTGATGTTTCATTAATTATGCAGGATTTGCTGTTACTTCACCTTATGTCTGATAACAAAATGATAAGAATTCAGGGGACACTCGGGATTGAACCAAGGACATTTCGATCTGCAGTCGAATGCTCTACCACTGAGCTACATCCCCATTGATGTTTCATTAATTATGCATGATTTGCTGTTACTTCACCTTATGTCTGATATCAAAAATGATAAGAATTCAGGGGACACTCGGGATTGAACCAAGGACATTTCGATGTGCAGTCGAATGCTCTACCACTGAGCTACATCCCCATTGATGTTTCATTACTTATGCATGATTTGTTGTTACTTCATTTTATGTCTGATATCAAAATGATAAGAATTCAGGGGACACTCGGGATTGAACCAAGGACATTCGATCCGCAGTCGAAGGCTCTACCACTGAGCTACATCCCCATTGATGTTTCATTAATTATGCATGATTTGCAAATACTTCACCTTATGTCTGATATAAAAAATGATAAGAATTCAGGGGACACTCGGGATTGAACCAAGGACATTTCGATCTGCAGTCGAAGGCTCTACCACTGAGCTACATCCCCATTGTTGTTTCATTACTTATGCATAATTTGTTGTTACTTCACCTTATGTCTGATATCAAAATGATAAGAATTCAGGGGGCACTCGGGATTGAACCGAGGACATTTCTATCTGCAGTCGACTGCTATACCACTAAGCTACATCCCTATTGATGTTTCAGTAATTATGCATGATTTGTCTGTTACTTCACTCTATGTCTGATATCAAAATGATAAGAATTCAGGGGACACTCGGGATTGAACCAAGGACATTTCGATGTGCAGTCGAATGCTCTACCACTGAGCTACATCCCCATTGATGTTTCATTACTTATGCATGATTTGTTGTTACTTCACCTTATGTCTGATATCAAAAATGATAAGAATTCAGGGGACACTCGGGATTGAACCAAGGACATTTCGATCTGCAGTCGAATGCTCTACCACTGAGCTACATCCCCATTGATGTTTCATTAGTTATGCATGATTTGCTGTTACTTCACATTATGTCTGATATCAAAAATGATAAGAATTCAGGGGACACTCGGTATTGAACCAAGGACATTTCGATCTGCAGTCGAATGCTCTACCACTGAGCTACATCCCCATTGATGTTTCATTAATTATGCATGATTTGCTGTTACTTCACCTTATGTCTGATATCAAAAATGATAAGAATTCAGGGGACACTCGGGATTGAACCAAGGACATTTCGATCTGCAGTCGAATGCTCTACCACTGAGCTACACCCCCATTGATGTTTCATTAGTTATGCATGATTTGCTGTTACTTCACATTATGTCTGATATCAAAAATGATAAGAATTCAGGGGACACTCGGGATTGAACCAAGGACATTTCGATCTGCAGTCGAATGCTCTACCACTGAGCTACATCCCCATTGATGTTTTATTAATTTTGCATGATTTGCTGTTACTTCACCTTATGTCTGATATCAAAAATGATAAGAATTCAGGGGACACTCATGATTGAACCAAGGACATTTCGATCTGCAGTCGAATGCTCTACCACTGAGCTACATCCCCATTGATGTTTCATTAATTATGCATGATTTGTTGTTACTTCACCTTATGTCTGATATCAAAATGATAATAATTCAGCATTCACTCAGGATTGAACTAAGGACATTTCGATGAGCAGTCGAATGCTCTAGCACTGAGCTACATCCCCATTGATGTTTCATCACTTATGCATGATTTGTTGTTACTTCACCTTATGTCTGATATCAAAAATGATAAGAATTCAGGGGACACTCGGGATTGAACCAAGGACATTTCGATCTGCAGTCGAATGCTCTACAACTGAGCTACATCCCCATTGATGTTTCAGTAATTATGCATGATTTGCTGTTAGTTCACCTTATGTCTGATATAAAAATGATAAGAATTCAGGGGACACTCGGGATTGAACCAAGGACATTTCGATCTGCAGTCGAATGCTCTACCACTGAGCTACATCCCCATTGATGTTTCATTACTTATGCATGATTTGTTGTTACTGCACTTTATGTCTGATATCAAAATGATAAGAATTCAGGGGACACTCGGGATTGAACCAAGCACATTTCTATCTGCAGTCGAATGCTCTACCACTGAGCTACATCCCCATTGATGTTTCATTACTTATGCATGATTTGTTGTTACTTCACCTTATGTCTGATATAAAAATGATAAGAATTCAAGGGACACTCGGGATTGAACCAAGGACATTTCGATCTGCAGTCGAATGCTCTAACACTGAGCTACATCCCCATTGATGTTTCATTACTTATACATGATTTGATGTTACTTCACCTTATGTCTGATATCAAAAATGATAAGAATTCAGGGGACACTCATGATTGAACCATGGACATTTCGATCTGCAGTCGAATGCTCTACAACTGAGCTACATCCCCATTGATATTTCATTACTTATGCATGATTTGTTGTTACTTCACCTTATGTCTGATATCAAAATGATAATAATTCAGGGGACACTCGAGATTTAACCAAGGACATTTCGATCTGCAGTCGAATGCTCTACCACTGACCTACATCCCTATTTATGTTTCATTAATTATGCATGATTTGCTGTTATTCAACCTTATGTCTGATATCAAAATGATTAGAATTCAGGTGACACTCGAGATTGAACCAAGGACATTTCGATCTGCAGTCGAATGCTCTACCACTGAGCTACATCCCCATTGATGTTTGATTACTTATGCATGATTTGTTTTTACTTCACCTTATGTCTGATATAAAAATGATAAGAATTCAGGGGACACTCGGGATTGAACCAAGGACATTTCGATCTGCAGTCGAATGCTCTACCACTGAGCTACATCCCCATTGATGTTTCATTACTTATGCATGATTTGTTGTTACTTCGACTTATGTCTGATATAAAAACTGATAAGAATTCAGGGGACACCCGGGATTGAACCAAGTACATTTCGATCTGCAGTCGAATGCTCTACCACTGAGCTACATCCCCATTGATGTTTCATTACTTATGCATGATTTGTTGTTACTTCACCTTATGTCTGATATAAAAACTGATAAGAATTCAGGGGACACTCGGGATTGAACCAAGGACATTTCGATCTGCACTCGAATGCTCTACCACTGAGCTACATCCCCATTGATGTTTCATTACTTATGCATGATTTCTTTTTACTTCACCTTATGTCTGATATAAAAATGATAAGAATTCAGGGTACACTCGGGATTGAACCAAGGACATTTCGATCTGCAGTCGAATGCTCTACCACTGAGCTACATCTCCATTGATGTTTCATTACTTATGCATGATTTGTTTTTACTTCACCTTATGTCTGATATAAAAATGATAAGAATTCAGGGGACACTCGGGATTGAACCAAGGACATTTCGATCTGCAGTCGAATGCTCTTCCACTGAGCTACATCCCCATTGATGTTTCATTAATTATGCATGATTTGTTGTTACTTCACCTTATGTCTGATATCAAAATGATAATAATTCAGCATTCACTCAGGATTGAACTAAGGACATTTCGATGAGCAGTCGAATGCTCTAGCACTGAGCTACATCCCCATTGATGTTTCATCACTTATGCATGATTTGTTGTTACTTCACCTTATGTCTGATATCAAAAATGATAAGAATTCAGGGGACACTCGGGATTGAACCAAGGACATTTCGATCTGCACTCGAATGCTCTACAACTGAGCTACATCCCCATTGATGTTTCAGTAATTATGCATGATTTGCTGTTAGTTCACCTTATGTCTGATATAAAAATGATAAGAATTCAGGGGACACTCGGGATTGAACCAAGGACATTTCGATCTGCAGTCGAATGCTCTACCACTGAGCTACATCCCCATTGATGTTTCATTACTTATGCATGATTTGTTGTTACTGCACTTTATGTCTGATATCAAAATGATAAGAATTCAGGGGACACTCGGGATTGAACCAAGCACATTTCTATCTGCAGTCGAATGCTCTACCACTGAGCTACATCCCCATTGATGTTTCATTACTTATGCATGATTTGTTGTTACTTCACCTTATGTCTGATATAAAAATGATAAGAATTCAGGGGACACTCGGGATTGAACCAAGGACATTTCGATCTGCAGTCGAATGCTCTAACACTGAGCTACATCCCCATTGATGTTTCATTACTTATACATGATTTGATGTTACTTCACCTTATGTCTGATATCAAAAATGATAAGAATTCAGGGGACACTCATGATTGAACCATGGACATTTCGATCTGCAGTCGAATGCTCTACAACTGAGCTACATCCCCATTGATATTTCATTACTTATGCATGATTTGTTGTTACTTCACCTTATGTCTGATATCAAAATGATAATAATTCAGGGGACACTCGAGATTTAACCAAGGACATTTCGATCTGCAGTCGAATGCTCTACCACTGACCTACATCCCTATTTATGTTTCATTAATTATGCATGATTTGCTGTTATTCAACCTTATGTCTGATATCAAAATGATTAGAATTCAGGTGACACTCGAGATTGAACCAAGGACATTTCGATCTGCAGTCGAATGCTCTACCACTGAGCTACATCCCCATTGATGTTTGATTACTTATGCATGATTTGTTTTTACTTCACCTTATGTCTGATATAAAAATGATAAGAATTCAGGGGACACTCGGGATTGAACCAAGGACATTTCGATCTGCAGTCGAATGCTCTACCACTGAGCTACATCCCCATTGATGTTTCATTACTTATGCATGATTTGTTGTTACTTCGACTTATGTCTGATATAAAAACTGATAAGAATTCAGGGGACACCCGGGATTGAACCAAGTACATTTCGATCTGCAGTCGAATGCTCTACCACTGAGCTACATCCCATTGATGTTTCATTACTTATGCATGATTTGTTGTTACTTCACCTTATGTCTGATATAAAAACTGATAAGAATTCAGGGGACACTCGGGATTGAACCAAGGACATTTCGATCTGCAGTCGAATGCTCTACCACTGAGCTACATCCCCATTGATGTTTCATTACTTATGCATGATTTCTTTTTACTTCACCTTATGTCTGATATAAAAATGATAAGAATTCAGGGTACACTCGGGATTGAACCAAGGACATTTCGATCTGCAGTCGAATGCTCTACCACTGAGCTACATCTCCATTGATGTTTCATTACTTATGCATGATTTGTTTTTACTTCACCTTATGTCTGATATAAAAATGATAAGAATTCAGGGGACACTCGGGATTGAACCAAGGACATTTCGATCTGCAGTCGAATGCTCTTCCACTGAGCTACATCCCCAGTGATGTTCCATTACTTATGCATGATTTGTTGTTACTTCACCTTATGTCTGATATAAAAATGATAAGAATTCAGGGGACACTCGGGATTGAACCAAGGACATTTCGATCTGCAGTCGAATGCTCTACCACTGAGCTACATCCCCATTGATGTTTCATTACTTATGCATGATTTGTTGTTACTACACCTTATGTCTGATATCAAAATGATAAGAATTCAGGGGACACTCGGGATTGAACCAAGCACATTTCTATCTGCAGTCGAATGCTCTAACACTGAGCTACATCCCCATTGATGTTTCATTACTTATACATGATTTGTTGTTACTTCACCTTATGTCTGATATCAAAAATGATAAGAATTCAGGGGACACTCGGGATTGAACCAAGGACATTTCGATCTGCAGTCGAATGCTCTACCACTGACCTACATCCCCATTGATGTTTCATTACTTATACATGATTTGTTGTTACTTCACCTTATGTCTGATATCAAAAATGATAAGAATTCAGGGGACACTCGGGATTGAACCAAGGACATTTCGATCTGCAGTCGACTGCTCTACCACTGAGCTACATCCCCATGGATGTTTCATTAATTATGCATGATTAGCTGTTACTTCACCTTATGTCTGATATCAAAAATGATAAGAATTCAGGGGACACTCATGATTGAACCAAGGACATTTCGATCTGCAGTCGAATGCTCTACCACTGAGCTACATCCCCATTGATATTTCATTACTTATGCATGATTTGTTGTTACTTCACCTTATGTCTGATATCAAAATGATAAGAATTCAGGGGACACTAGAGATTTAACCAAGGACATTTCGATCTGCAGTCGAATGCTCTACCACTGACCTACATCCCTATTTATGTTTCATTAATTATGCATGATTTGCTGTTTTTTAACCTTATGTCTGATATCAAAATGATTAGAATTCAGGTGACACTCGAGATTGAACCAAGGACATTTCGATCTGCAGTCGAATGCTCTACCACTGAGCTACATCCCCATTGATGTTTGATTACTTATGCATGATTTGTTTTTACTTCACCTTATGTCTGATATAAAAATGATAAGAATTCAGGGGACACTCGCGATTGAACCAAGGACATTTCGATCTGCAGTCGAATGCTCTACCACTGAGCTACATCCCCATTGATGTTTCATTACTTATGCATGATTTGTTGTTACTTCACCTTATGTCTGATATAAAAACTGATAAGAATTCAGGGGACACCCGGGATTGAACCAAGTACATTTCGATCTGCAGTCGAATGCTCTACCACTGAGCTACATCCCCATTGATGTTTCATTACTTATGCATGATTTGTTGTTACTTCACCTTATGTCTGATATAAAAACTGATAAGAATTCAGGGGACACTCGGGATTGAACCAAGGACATTTCGATCTGCAGTCGAATGCTCTACCACTGAGCTACATCCCCATTGATGTTTCATTACTTATGCATGATTTCTTTTTACTTCACCTTATGTCTGATATAAAAATGATAAGAATTCAGGGTACACACGGGATTGAACCAGAGACATTTCGATCTGCAGTCGAATGCTCTACCACTGAGCTACATCCCCATTGATGTTTCATTACTTATGCATGATTTGTTGTTACTTCACCTTATGTCTGATATCAAAAATGATAAGAATTCAGGGGACACTCGGGATTGAACCAAAAACATTTCGATCTGCAGTCGAATGCTCTACCACTGACCTACATCCCCATTGATGTTTCATTACTTATACATGAGTTGTTGTTACTTCACCTTATGTCTGATATCAAAAATGATAAGAATTCAGGGGACACTCGGGATTGAACCAAGGACATTTCGATCTGCAGTGTACTGCTCTACCACTGAGCTACATCCCCATTGATGTTTCATTAATTATGCATGATTAGCTGTTACTTAGCCTTATGTCTGATATCAAAAATGATAAGAATTCAGGGGACACTCATGCTTGAACCAAGGACATTTCGATCTGCAGTCGAATGCTCTACCACTGAGCTACATCCCCATTGATATTTCATTACTTATGCATGATTTGTTGTTACTTCACCTTATGTCTGATATCAAAATGATAATAATTCAGGGGACACTCGAGATTTAACCAAGGACATTTCGATCTGCAGTCGAATGCTCTACCACTGACCTACATCCCTATTTATGTTTCATTAATTATGCATGATTTGCTGTTATTTAACCTTATGTCTGATATCAAAATGATTAGAATTAAGGTGACACTCGAGATTGAACCAAGGACATTTCGATCTGCAGTCGAATGCTCTACCACTGAGCTACATCCCCATTGATGTTTGATTACTTATGCATGATTTGTTTTTACTTCACCTTATGTCTGATATAAAAATGATAAGAATTCAGGGGACACTCGGGATTGAACCAAGGACATTTCGATCTGCAGTCGAATGCTCTACCACTGAGCTACATCCCCATTGATGTTTCATTACTTATGCATGATTTGTTGTTACTTCACCTTATGTCTGATATAAAAACTGGTAAGAATTCAGGGGACACCCGGGATTGAACCAAGTACATTTCGATCTGCAGTCGAATGCTCTACCACTGAGCCACATCCCCATTGATGTTTCATTACTTATGCATGATTTGTTGTTACTTAACCTTATGTCTGATATAAAAACTGATAAGAATTCAGGGGACACTCGGGATTGAACCAAGGACATTTCGATCTGCAGTCGAATGCTCTACCACTGAGCTACATCCCCATTGATGTTTCATTACTTATGCATGATTTCTTTTTACTTCACCTTATGTCTGATATAAAAATGATAAGAATTCAGGGTACACTCGGGATTGAACCAAGGACATTTCGATCTGAAGTCGAATGCTCTACCACTGAGCTACTTCCCATTGATGTTTCATTACTTATGCATGATTTGTTTTTACTTCACCTTATGTCTGATATCAAAATGATAAGAATTCAGGGGACACTCGGGATTGAACCAAGGACATTTCGATCTGCAGTCGAATGCTCTTCCACTGAGCTACATCACCAGTGATGTTTCATTACTTATGCATGATTTGTTGTTACTTCACCTTATGTCTGATATAAAAACTGATAAGAATTCAGGGGACACTCGGGATTGAACCAAATACATTTCGATCTGCAGTCGAATGCTCTACCACTGAGCTACATCCCCATTGATGTTTCATTACTTATGCATGATTTGTTTTTACTTCACCTTATGTCTGATATAAAAATGATAAGAATTCAGGGGACACTCGGGATTGAACCAAGGAGATTTCGATCTGCAGTCGAATGCTCTACCACTGAGCTACATCCCTATTGATGTTTCATTACTTATGCATGATTTGTTTTTACTTCACCTTATGTCTGATATAAAAATTTTAAGAATTCAGGGGACACTCGGGATTTAACCAAGGACATTTCGATCTGCAGTCGAATGCTCTACCACTGAGCTACATCCCCATTGATGTTTCATTACTTATACATGATTTGTTGTTACTTCACCTTATGTCTGATATAAAAACTGATAAGAATTCAGGGGACAATCGGGATTGAACCATGGACATTTCGATCTGCAGTCGAATGCTCTACCACTGAGCTACATCCCCATTGATGTTTCATTACTTATGCATGATTTGTTTTTACTTCACCTTATGTCTGATATAAAAATGATAAGAATTCAGGGGACACTCGGGATTGAACCAAGGAGATTTCGATCTGCAGTCGAATGCTCTACCACTGAGCTACATCCCCATTGATGTTTCAGTAATTATGCATGATTTGTTGTTACTTCACCTTATGTCTGATATCAAAATGATAAGAATTCAGGGGGCACTCGGGATTGAACCAAGGACATTTCTATCTGCAGTCGACTGCTATACCACTAAGCTACATCCCTATTGATGTTTCAGTAATTATGCATGATTTGCTGTTACTTCACTCTATGTCTGATATAAAAACTGATAAGAATTCAGGGGACACTCGGGATTGAACCAAGTACATTTCGATCTGCAGTCGAATGCTCTACCACTGAGCTACATCCCCATTGATGTTTCATTAATTATGCATGATTTGTTTTTACTTCACCTTATGTCTGATATAAAAATGATAAGAATTCAGGGGACACTCGGGATTGAACCAACGAGATTTCGATCTGCAGTCAAATGCTCTACCACTGAGCTACATCCCCATTGATGTTTCATTACTTATGCATGATTTGCTGTTACTTCACCTTATGTCTGATATAAAAATGATAAGAATTCAGGGGACACTCGGGATTGAACCAAGGACATTTCGATCTGCAGTCGAATGCTCTACCACTGAGCTACATCCCCATTGATGTTTCATTACTTATGCATGATTTGTTGTTACTTCACCTTATGTCTGATATAAAAACTGATAAGAATTCAGGGGACACTCGGGATTGAACCAAATACATTTCGATCTGCAGTCGAATGCTCTTCCACTGAGCTACATCCCCATTGATGTTTCATTACTTATGCATGATTTGTTTTTACTTCACCTTATGTCTGATATAAAAACTGATAAGAATTCAGGGGACACTCGGGATTGAACCAAATACATTTCGATCTGCAGTCGAATGCTCTACCACTGAGCTACATCCCCATTGATGTTTCATTACTTATGCATGATTTGTTGTTACTTCACCTTATGTCTGATATAAAAACTGATAAGAATTCAGGGGACGCTCGGGATTGAACCAAATACATTTCGATCTGCAGTCGAATGCTCTTCCACTGAGCTACATCCCCATTGATGTTTCATTACTTATGCATGATTTGTTTTTACTTCACCTTATGTCTGATATAAAAACTGATAAGAATTCAGGGGACACTCGGGATTGAACCAAATACATTTCGATCTGCAGTCGAATGCTCTACTACTGAGCTACATCCCCATTGATGTTTCATTACTTATGCATGATTTGTTTTTACTTCACCTTATGTCTGATATAAAAATGATAAGAATTCAGGGGACACTCGGGATTGAACCAAGGAGATTTCGATCTGCAGTCGAATGCTCTACCACTGAGCTACATCCCCATTGATGTTTCATTACTTATGCATGATTTGTTTTTACTTCACCTTATGTCTGATATAAAAATGATAAGAATTCAGGGGACACTCGGGATTGAACCAAGGAGATTTCGATCTGCAGTCGAATGCTCTACCACTGAGCTACATCCCCATTGATGTTTCATTAATTATGCATGATTTGTTGTTACTTCATTTTATGTCTGATATCAAAATGATAAGAATTCAGGGGACACTCGGGATTGAACCAAGGACATTCGATCCACAGTCGAAGGCTCTACCACTGAGCTACATCCCCATTGATGTTTCATTAATTATGCATGATTTGCAAATACTTCACCTTATGTCTGATATAAAAAATGATAAGAATTAAGGGGACACTCGGGATTGAACCAAGGACCTTTCGATCTGCAGTCGAATGCTCTACCACTGAGCTACATCACCATTGATGTTTCATTACTTATGCATGATTTGTTGTTACTTCACCTTATGTCTGATATCAAAATGATAAGAATTCAGGGGGCACTCGGGATTGAACCAAGGACATTTCTATCTGCAGTCGACTGCTATACCACTAAGCTACATCCCTATTGATGTTTCAGTAATTATGCATGATTTGCTGTTACTTCACTCTATGTCTGATATAAAAACTGATAAGAATTCAGGGGACACTCGGGATTGAACCAAGTACATTTCGATCTGCAGTCGAATGCTCTACCACTGAGCTACATCCCCATTGATGTTTCATTAATTATGCATGATTTGTTTTTACTTCACCTTATGTCTGATATAAAAATGATAAGAATTCAGGGGACACTCGGGATTGAACCAACGAGATTTCGATCTGCAGTCAAATGCTCTACCACTGAGCTACATCCCCATTGATGTTTCATTACTTATGCATGATTTGCTGTTACTTCACCTTATGTCTGATATAAAAATGATAAGAATTCAGGGGACACTCGGGATTGAACCAAGGACATTTCGATCTGCAGTCGAATGCTCTACCACTGAGCTACATCCCCATTGATGTTTCATTACTTATGCATGATTTGTTGTTACTTCATTTTATGTCTGATATCAAAATGATAAGAATTCAGGGGACACTCGGGATTGAACCAAGGACATTCGATCCACAGTCGAAGGCTCTACCACTGAGCTACATCCCCATTGATGTTTCATTACTTATGCATGATTTGTTTTTACCTGGTCCTTATGTCTGATATAAAAATGATAAGAATTCAGGGGACACTCGGGATTGAACCAAGGACATTTCGATCTGCAGTCGAATGCTCTACCAGTGAGCTACATCCCCATTGATGTTTCATTAATTATGCATGATTTGCTGTTACTTCACCTTATGTCTGATATCAAAAATGATAAGAATTCAGGGGACACTCGGGATTGAACCAAGGACATTTCGATCTGCAGTCGAATGCTCTACCACTGAGCTACATCCCCATTGATGTTTCATTAGTTATGCATGATTTGCTGTTACTTCACATTATGTCTGATATCAAAAATGATAAGAATTCAGGGGACACTCGGGATTGAACCAAGGACATTTCGATCTGCAGTCGAATGCTCTACCACTGAGCTACATCCCCATTGATGTTTCATTAATTATGCATGATTTGCTGTTACTTCACCTTATGTCTGATATAAAAATGATAAGAATTAAGGGGACACTCATGATTGAACCAAGGACATTTCGATCTGCAGTCGAATGCTCTATCACTGAGCTACATCCCCATTGATGTTTCATCACTTATGCATGATGTGTTGTTACTTCACCTTATGTCTGATATCAAAAATGATAAGAATTCAGGGGACACTCGGGATTGAACCAAGGACATTTCGATCTGCAGTCGAATGCTCTACAACTGAGCTACATCCCCATTGATGTTTCAGTAATTATGCATGATTTGCTGTTAGTTCACCTTATGTCTGATATAAAAATGATAAGAATTCAGGGGACACTCGGGATTGAACCAAGGACATTTCGATCTGCAGTCGAATGCTCTACCACTGAGCTACATCCCCATTGATGTTTCATTACTTATGCATGATTTGTTGTTACTGCACCTTATGTCTGATATCAAAATGATAAGAATTCAGGGGACACTCGGGATTGAACCAAGCACATTTCTATCTGCAGCCGAATGCTCTACCACTGAGCTACATCCCCATTGATGTTTCATTACTTATACAGGATTTGTTGTTACTTCACCTTATGTCTGATATCAAAAATGATAAGAATTCAGGGGACACTCGGGATTGAACCAAGGACATTTCGATCTGCAGTCGAATGCTCTACCACTGAGCTACATCCCCATTGATGTTTCATTACTTATACATGATTTGTTGTTACTTCACTTTATGTCTGATATAAAAAATGAAAAGAATTCAGGGGACACTCGGGATTGAACCAAGGACATTTCGATCTGCAGTCGAATGCTCTACCACTGAGCTACATCCCCATTGATGTTTCATTACTTATACATGATTTGTTGTTACTTCACCTTATGTCTGATATCAAAAATGATAAGAATTCATGGGACACTCGAGATTTAACCAAGGACATTTCGATCTGCAGTCGAAGGCTCTACCACTGAGCAACATCCCCATTGATGTTTCATTAATTATGCATGATTTGCTGTTACTTCACCTTATGTCTAGTATCAAAAATGATAAGAATTCAGGGGACACTCGGGATTTAACCAAGGACATTTCGATCTGCAGTCGAATGCTCTACCACTGAGCTACATCTCCATTGATATTTCATTACTTATGCATGATTTGTTGTTACTTCACCTTATGTCTGATATCAAAATGATAAGAATTCAGGGGACACTCGGAATTTAACCAAGGACATTTCGATCTGCAGTCGAAGGCTCTACCACTGAGCAACATCCCCATTGATGTTTCATTAATTATGCATGATTTGTTGTTACTTCATCTTATGTCTGATATCAAAATGATAAGAATTCAGGGGACACTCGGAATTTAACCAAGGACATTTCGATCTGCAGTCGAATGCTCTACCACTGAGCTACATCCCCATTGATGTTTCATTACTTATACATGATTTGTTGTTACTTCACCTTATGTCTGATATCAAAAATGATAAGAATTCATGGGACACTCGAGATTTAACCAAGGACATTTCGATCTGCAGTCGAAGGCTCTACCACTGAGCAACATCCCCATTGATGTTTCATTAATTATGCATGATTTGCTGTTACTTCACCTTATGTCTGATATCAAAATGATAAGAATTCAGGGGACACTCGGGATTTAACCAGGGACATTTCGATCTGCAGTCGAATGCTCTTCCACTGAGCTACATCCCCATTGATATTTCATTACTTATGCATGATTTGTTGTTACTTCACCTTATGTCTGATATCAAAATGATAAGAATTCAGGGGACACTCGGGATTTAACCAAAGACATTTCTATCTGCAGTCGAATGCTCTACCACTGAGCTACCTCCCCATTGATGTTTCATTACTTATACATGATTTGTTGTTACTTCACCTTATGTCTGATATCAAAAATGATAAGAATTCAGGGGACACTCGAGATTTAACCAAGGACATTTCGATCTGCAGTCGAATGCTCTACCACTGAGCTACATCCCCATTGATGTTTCATTAATTATGCATGATTTGCTGTTACTTCACCTTATGTCTGATATAAAAATGATAAGAATTCAGGGGACACTCGGGATTGAACCAAGTACATTTCGATCTGCAGTCGAATGCTCTACCACTGAGCTACATCCCCATTGATGTTTCATTACTTATGCATGATTTGCTGTTACTTCACCTCATGTCTGATATAAAAATGATAAGAATTCAGGGGACACTCGGGATTGAACCAAGTACATTTCGATCTGCAGTCGAATGCTCTACCACTGAGCTACATCCCTATGGATGTTTCATTACTAATGCATGATTTGTTGTTACTTCACCTTATGTCTGATATCAAAAATGATAAGAATTCAGGGGACACTCGGGATTGAACCAAGGACATTTCGATCTGCAGTCGAATGCTCTACTACTGAGCTACATCCCCATTGATGTTTCATTAATTATGCATGATTTGCTGTTACTTCACTTTATGTCTGATTTTAAAATGATAAGAATTCAGGGGACACTCGAGATTGAACCAAGGACATTTTGATCTGCAGTCGAATGCTCTACCACTGACCTACATCCCTATTCATGTTTCATTAATTATGCATGATTTGCCGTTATTTAACTTTATGTCTGATATCAAAATGATTAGAATTCAGGTTACACTCGAGATTGAACCAAGGACATTTCGATCTGCAGTCGAATGCTCTACCACTGAGCTACATCCCCATTGATGTTTCATTACTTATGCATGATTTGTTTTTACTTCACCTTATGTCTGATATAAAAATGATAAGAATTCAGGGGACACTCGAGATTTAACCAAGGACATTTCGATCTGCAGTCGAATGCTCTACCTCTGAGCTACATCCCCATTGATGTTTCATTAATTATGCATGATTTGCTGTTACTTCACCTTATGTCTGATATAAAAATGATAAGAATTCCGGGGACACTCGGGATTGAACCAAGGACATTTCGATCTGCAGTCGAATGCTCTACCACTGAGCTACATCCCTATGGATGTTTCATTACTAATGCATGATTTGTTGTTACTTCACCTTATGTCTGATATCAAAAATGATAAGAATTCAGGGGACACTCGGGATTGAACCAAGGACATTTCGATCTGCAGTCGAATGCTCTACCACTGAGCAACATCCCCATTGATGTTTCATTAATTATGCATGATTTGCTGTTACTTCACCTCATGTCTGATATAAAAATGATAAGAATTCAGGGGACACTCGGGATTGAACCAAGTACATTTCGATCTGCAGTCGAATGCTCTACCACTGAGCTACATCCCTATGGATGTTTCATTACTAATGCATGATTTGTTGTTACTTCACCTTATGTCTGATATCAAAAATGATAAGAATTCAGGGGACACTCGGGATTGAACCAAGGACATTTCGATCTGCAGTCGAATGCTCTACTACTGAGCTACATCCCCATTGATGTTTCATTAATTATGCATGATTTGCTGTTACTTCACTTTATGTCTGATTTTAAAATGATAAGAATTCAGGGGACACTCGAGATTGAACCAAGGACATTTTGATCTGCAGTCGAATGCTCTACCACTGACCTACATCCCTATTCATGTTTCATTAATTATGCATGATTTGCCGTTATTTAACTTTATGTCTGATATCAAAATGATTAGAATTCAGGTTACACTCGAGATTGAACCAAGGACATTTCGATCTGCAGTCGAATGCTCTACCACTGAGCTACATCCCCATTGATGTTTCATTACTTATGCATGATTTGTTTTTACTTCACCTTATGTCTGATATAAAAATGATAAGAATTCAGGGGACACTCGAGATTTAACCAAGGACATTTCGATCTGCAGTCGAATGCTCTACCTCTGAGCTACATCCCCATTGATGTTTCATTAATTATGCATGATTTGCTGTTACTTCACCTTATGTCTGATATAAAAATGATAAGAATTCCGGGGACACTCGGGATTGAACCAAGGACATTTCGATCTGCAGTCGAATGCTCTACACCTGAGCTACATCCCCATTGGTGTTTCATTACTTATACATGATTTGTTGTTACTTCACCTTATGTCTGATATCAAAAATGATAAGAATTCAGGGGACACTCGGGATTGAACCAAGGACATTTCGATCTGCAGTCGAATGCTCTACCACTGAGCTACATCCCCATTAATGTTTCATTACTTATACATGATTTGTTGTTACTTCACCTTATGTCTGATATCAAAAATGATAAGAATTCAGGGGACACTCGGGATTGAACCAAGGACATTTCGATCTGCAGTCGAATGCTCTACCACTGAGCTTCATCCCTATTGATGTTTCATTAATTATGCATGATTAGCTGTTACTTCACCTTATGTCTGATATCAAAAATGATAAGAATTCAGGGGACACTCATGATTGAACCAAGGACATTTCGATCTGCAGTCGAATGCTCTACCACTGAGCTACATCCCCATTGATATTTCATTACTTATGCATGATTTGTTGTTACTTCACCTTATGTCTGATATCAAAATGATAATAATTCAGGGGACACTCGAGATTTAACCAAGGACATTTCGATCTGCAGTCGAATGCTCTACCACTGACCTACATCCCTATTTATGTTTCATTAATTATGCATGATTTGCTGTTATTTAACCTTATGTCTGATATCAAAATGATTAGAATTCAGGTGACACTCGAGATTGAACCAAGGACATTTCGATCTGCAGTCGAATGCTCTACCACTGAGCTACATCCCCATTGATGTTTCATTACTTATGCATGATTTGTTGTTACTTCACCTTATGTCTGATATAAAAACTGATAAGAATTCAGGGGACACCCGGGATTGAACCAAGTACATTTCGATCTGCAGTCGAATGCTCTACCACTGAGCTACATCCCTATTGATGTTTCATTACTTATGCATGATTTGTTGTTACTTCACCTTATGTCTGATATAAAAACTGATAAGAATTCAGGGGACACTCGGGATTGAACCAAGGACATTTCGATCTGCAGTCGAATGCTCTACCACTGAGCTACATCCCCATTGATGTTTCATTACTTATGCATGATTTCTTTTTACTTCACCTTATGTCTGATATAAAAATGATAAGAATTCAGGGTACACTCGGGATTGAACCAAGGACATTTCGATCTGCAGTCGAATGCTCTACCACTGAGCTACATCCCCATTGATGTTTCATTACTTATCCATGATTTGTTGTTACTTCACCTTATGTCTGATATAAAAACTGATAAGAATTCAGGGGACGCTCGGGATTGAACCAAGTACATTTCGATCTGCAGTCGAATGCTCTACCACTGAGCTACATCCCCATTGATGTTTCATTACTTATGCATGATTTGTTGTTACTTCACCTCATGACTGATATAAAAACTGATTAGAATTCAGGTGACACTCGAGATTGAACCAAGGACATTTCGATCTGCAGTCGAATGCTCTACCACTGAGCTACATCCCTATTGATGTTTCATTACTTATGCATGATTTGTTGTTACTTCACCTTACGTCTGATATCAAAAATGATAAGAATTCAGGGGACACTCGGGATTGAACCAAGGACATTTCGATCTGCAGTCGAATGCTCTACCACTGAGCTACATCCCCATTGATGTTTCATTACTTATGCATGATTTGTTGTTACTTCACCTTATGTCTGATATAAAAACTGATAAGAATTCAGGGGACACTCGGGATTGAACCAAGGACATTTCGATCTGCAGTCGAATGCTCTACCACTGAGCTACATCCCCATTGATGTTTCATTAATTATGCATGATTTGCTGTTACTTCACCTCATGTCTGATATAAAAACTGATTAGAATTCAGGTGACACTCGAGATTGAACCAAGGACATTTCGATCTGCAGTCGAATGCTCTACCACTGAGCTACATCCCTATTGATGTTTCATTACTTATGCATGATTTGTTGTTACTTCACCTTACGTCTGATATAAAAAATGATAAGAATTCAGGGGACACTCGGGATTGAACCAAGGACATTTCGATCTGCAGTCGAATGCTCTACCACTGAGCTACATCCCCATTGATGTTTCATTACTTATGCATGATTTGTTGTTACTTCACCTTATGTCTGATATAAAAACTGATAAGAATTCAGGGGACACCCGGGATTGAACCAAGTACATTTCGATCTGCAGTCGAATGCTCTACCACTGAGCTACATCCCCATTGATGTTTCATTACTATGCATGATTTGTTGTTACTTCACCTTATGTCTGATATAAAAACTGATAAGAATTCAGGGGACACTCGGGATTGAACCAAGGACATTTCGATCTGCAGTCGAATGCTCTACCACTGAGCTACATCCCCATTGATGTTTCATTACTTATGCATGATTTGTTTTTACTTCACCTTATGTCTGATATAAAAATGATAAGAATTCAGGGTACACTCGGGATTGAACCAAGGACATTTCGATCTGCAGTCGAATGCTCTACCACTGAGCTACATCCCCATTGATGTTTCATTACTTATGCATGATTTGTTTTTACTTCACCTTATGTCTGATATAAAAATGATAAGAATTCAGGTGACACTCGGGATTGAACCAAGGAGATTTCGATCTGCAGTCGAATGCTCTACCACTGAGCTACATCCCCATTGATGTTTCATTACTTATGCATGATTTGTTTTTACTTCACCTTATGTCTGATATAAAAATGATAAGAATTCAGGGGACACTCGGGATTGAACCAAGGAGATTTCGATCTGCAGTCGAATGCTCTACCACTGAGCTACATCCCCATTGATGTTTCATTACTTATGCATGATTTGTTGTTACTTCACCTTATGTCTGATATAAAAATGATAAGAATTCAGGGGACACTCGGGATTGAACCAAGGAGATTTCGATCTGCAGTCGAATGCTCTACCACTGAGCTACATCCCCATTGATGTTTCATTACTTATGCATGATTTGTTTTTACTTCACCTTATGTCTGATATAAAAATGATAAGAATTCAGGGGACACTCGTGATTGAATCAAGGAGATTTCGATCTGCAGTCGAATGCTCTACCACTGAGCTACATCCCCATTGATGTTTCATTACTTATGCATGATTTGTTTTTACTTCACCTTATGTCTGATATAAAAATGATAAGAATTCAGAGGACACTCGGGATTGAACCAAGGAGATTTCGATCTGCAGTCGAATGCTCTACCACTGAGCTACATCCCCATTGATGTTTCATTACTTATGCATGATTTGTTTTTACTTCACCTTATGTCTGATATAAAAATGATAAGAATTCAGGGGACACTCGGGATTGAACCAAGGAGATTTCGATCTGCAGTCGAATGCTCTACCACTGAGCTACATCCCCATTGATGTTTCATTACTTATGCATGATTTGTTTTTACTTCACCTTATGTCTGATATAAAAATGATAAGAATTCAGGGGACACTCGGGATTGAACCAAGGAGATTTCGATCTGCAGTCGAATGCTCTACCACTGAGCTACATCCCCATTGATGTTTCATTACTTATGCATGATTTGTTGTTACTTCACCTTATGTCTGATATAAAAATGATAAGAATTCAGGGGACACTCGGGATTGAACCAAGGAGATTTCGATCTGCAGTCGAATGCTCTACCACTGAGCTACATCCCCATTGATGTTTCAGTAATTATGCATGATTTGTTGTTACTTCACTTATGTCTGATATAAAAATGATAAGAATTCAGGGGACACTCGGGATTGAACCAAGGACACTTCGATCTGCAGTCGAATGCTCTACCACTGAGCTACATCCCCATTGATGTTTCATTACTTATGCATGATTTGTTGTTACTTCACCTCCTGTCTGATATAAAAACTGATTAGAATTCAGGTGACACTCGAGATTGAACCAAGGACATTTCGATCTGCAGTCGAATGCTCTACCACTGAGCTACATCCCTATTGATGTTTCATTACTTATGCATGATTTGTTTTTACTTCACCTTATGTCTGATATAAAAATGATAAGAATTCAGGGGACACTCGGGATTGAACCAAGTACATTTCGATCTGCAGTCGAATGCTCTACCACTGAGCTACATCCCCATTGATGTTTCATTACTTATGCATGATTTGTTTTTACTTCACCTTATGTCTGATATAAAAATGATAAGAATTCAGGGGACACTCGGGATTGAACCAAGTACATTTCGATCTGCAGTCGAATGCTCTACCACTGAGCTACATCCCCATTGATGTTTCATTACTTATGCATGATTTGTTTTTACTTCACCTTATGTCTGATATAAAAATGATAAGAATTCAGGGGACACTCGGGATTGAACCAAGTACATTTCGATCTGCAGTCGAATGCTCTACCACTGAGCTACATCCCCATTGATGTTTCATTACTTATGCATGATTTGTTGTTACTTCACCTCATGTCTGATATAAAAACTGATTAGAATTCAGGTGACACTCGAGATTGAACCAAGGACATTTCGATCTGCAGTCGAATGCTCTACCACTGAGCTACATCCCTATTGATGTTTCATTACTTATGCATGATTTGTTGTTACTTCACCTTACGTCTGATATAAAAAATGATAAGAATTCAGGGGACACTCGGGATTGAACCAAGGACATTTCGATCTGCAGTCGAATGCTCTACCACTGAGCTACATCCCCATTGATGTTTCATTACTTATGCATGATTTGTTGTTACTTCACCTTATGTCTGATATAAAAACTGATAAGAATTCAGGGGACACTCGGGATTGAACCAAGGACATTTCGATCTGCAGTCGAATGCTCTACAACTGAGCTACATCCCCATTGATGTTTCATTAATTATGCATGATTTGCTGTTACTTCACCTCATGTCTGATATAAAAACTGATTAGAATTCAGGTGACACTCGAGATTGAACCAAGGACATTTCGATCTGCAGTCGAATGCTTTACCACTGAGCTACATCCCTATTGATGTTTCATTACTTATGCATGATTTGTTGTTACTTCACCTTACGTCTGATATAAAAAATGATAAGAATTCAGGGTACACTCGGGATTGAACCAAGGACATTTCGATCTGCAGTCGAATGCTCTACCACTGAGCTACATCCCCATTGATGTTTCATTACTTATGCATGATTTGTTTTTACTTCACCTTATGTCTGATATAAAAATGATAAGAATTCAGGGGACACTCGGGATTGAACCAATGACATTTCGATCTGCAGTCGAATGCTCTTCCACTGAGCTACATCCCCAGTGATGTTTCATTACTTATGCATGATTTGTTGTTACTTCACCTTATGTCTGATATAAAAACTGATAAGAATTCAGGGGACACTCGGGATTGAACCAAGGACATTTCGATCTGCAGTCGAATGCTCTACCACTGAGCTACATCCCCATTGATGTTTCATTACTTATGCATGATTTGTTTTTACTTCACCTTATGTCTGATATAAAAATGATAAGAATTCTGGGAACACTCGGGATTGAACCAAGGACATTTCGATCTGCAGTCGAATGCTCTACCACTGAGCTACATCCCCATTGATGTTTCATTACTTATGCATGATTTGTTTTTACTTCACCTTATGTCTGATATAAAAATGATAAGAATTCAGGGGACACTCGGGATTGAACCAAGGACATTTCGATCTGCAGTCGAATGCTCTACCACTGAGCTACATCCCCATTGATGTTTCATTACTTATGCATGATTTGTTGTTACTTCACCTTATGTCTGATATAAAAATGATAAGAATTCAGGGGACACTCAGGATTGAACCAAGGAGATTTCGATCTGCAGTCGAATGCTCTACCACTGAGCTACATCCCTATTGATGTTTCATTACATATGCAAGATTTGGTGTTACTTCACCTTATGTCTGATATAAAAATGATAAGAATTCAGGGGACACTCGGGATTGAACCAAGGAGATTTCGATCTGCAGTCGAATGCTCTACCACTGAGCTACATCCCCATTGATGTTTCATTACATATGCAAGATTTGGTGTTACTTCACCTTATGTCTGATATCAAAACTGATAAGAATTCAGGGGACACTCGGGATTGAACCAAGGACATTTCGATCTGCAGTCGAATGCTCTACCACTGAGCTACATCCCCATTGATGTTTCATTAATCATGCATGATTTGCTGTTACTTCACCTTATGTCTGATATCAAAATGATAAGAATTCAGGGGACACTCAGGATTGAACCAAGGACATTTCGATCTGCAGTCGAAGGCTCTACCACTGAGCTACATCCCCATTGATGTTTCATTACATATGCAAGATTTGGTGTTACTTCACCTTATGTCTGATATCAAAAATGATAAGAATTCAGGGGACACTCAGGACTGAACCAAGGACATTTCGATCTGCAGTCGAAGGCTCTACCACTGAGCTACATCCCCATTGATGTTTCATTACTTATGCATGATTTGCTGTTACTTCACCTTATGTCTGATATCAAAATGATAAGAATTCAGGGGACACTCAGGATTGAACCAAGGACATTTCGATCTGCAGTCGAATGCTCTACCACTGAGCTACATCCCCATTGATGTTTCATTAATCATGCATGATTTGCTGTTACTTCACCTTATGTCTGATATCAAAATGATAAGAATTCAGGGGACACTCAGGATTGAACCAAGGACATTTCGATCTGCAGTCGAATGCTCTACCACTGAGCTACATCCCCATTGATGTTTCATTACATATGCAAGATTTGGTGTTACTTCACCTTATGTCTGATATCAAAATGATAAGAATTCAGGGGACACTCGGGATTGAACCAAGGACATTTCGATCTGCAGTCGAAGGCTCTACCACTGAGCTACATCCCCATTGATGTTTCATTACTTATGCATGATTTGCTGTTACTTCACCTTATGTCTGATATCAAAATGATAAGAATTCAGGGGACACTCAGGATTGAACCAAGGACATTTCGATCTGCAGTCGAAGGCTCTACCACTGAGCTACATCCCCATTGATGTTTCATTACATATGCAAGATTTGGTGTTACTTCACCTTATGTCTGATATCAAAATGATAAGAATTCAGGGGACACTCAGGATTGAACCAAGGACATTTCGATCTGCAGTCGAAGGCTCTACCACTGAGCTACATCCCCATTGATGTTTCATTACTTATGCATGATTTGCTGTTACTTCACCTTATGTCTGATATCAAAATGATAAGAATTCAGGGGACACTCAGGATTGAACCAAGGACATTTCGATCTGCAGTCGAAGGCTCTACCACTGAGCTACATCCCCATTGATGTTTCATTACATATGCAAGATTTGGTGTTACTTCACCTTATGTCTGATATCAAAAATGATAAGAATTCAGGGGACACTCAGGATTGAACCAAGGACATTTCGATCTGCAGTCGAAGGCTCTACCACTGAGCTACATCCCCATTGATGTTTCATTACTTATGCATGATTGTCTGTTACTTCACCTTATGTCTGATATCAAAATGATAAGAATTCAGGGGACACTCAGGATTGAACCAAGGACATTTCGATCTGCAGTCGAAGGCTCTACCACTGAGCTACATCCCCATTGATGTTTCATTACATATGCAAGATTTGGTGTTACTTCACCTTATGTCTGATATCAAAAATGATAAGAATTCAGGGGACACTCAGGATTGAACCAAGGACATTTCGATCTGCAGTCGAAGGCTCTACCACTGAGCTACATCCCCATTGATGTTTCATTACTTATGCATGATTTGCTGTTACTTCACCTTATGTCTGATATCAAAATGATAAGAATTCAGGGGACACTCAGGATTGAACCAAGGACATTTCGATCTGCAGTCGAAGGCTCTACCACTGAGCTACATCCCCATTGATGTTTCATTACATATGCATGATTTGGTGTTACTTCACCTTATGTCTGATATCAAAAATGATAAGAATTCAGGGGACACTCAGGATTGAACCAAGGACATTTCGATCTGCAGTCGAAGGCTCTACCACTGAGCTACATCCCCATTGATGTTTCATTACTTATGCATGATTTGCTGTTACTTCACCTTATGTCTGATATCAAAATGATAAGAATTCAGGGGACACTCAGGATTGAACCAAGGACATTTCGATCTGCAGTCGAAGGCTCTACCACTGAGCTACATCCCCATTGATGTTTCATTACATATGCAAGATTTGGTGTTACTTCACCTTATGTCTGATATCAAAAATGATAAGAATTCAGGGGACACTCAGGATTGAACCAAGGACATTTCGATCTGCAGTCGAAGGCTCTACCACTGAGCTACATCCCCATTGATGTTTCATTACATATGCAAGATTTGGTGTTACTTCACCTTATGTCTGATATCAAAAATGATAAGAATTCAGGGGACACTCAGGATTGAACCAAGGACATTTCGATCTGCAGTCGAAGGCTCTACCACTGAGCTACATCCCCATTGATGTTTCATTACATATGCAAGATTTGGTGTTACTTCACCTTATGTCTGATATCAAAAATGATAAGAATTCAGGGGACACTCAGGATTGAACCAAGGACATTTCGATCTGCAGTCGAAGGCTCTACCACTGAGCTACATCCCCATTGATGTTTCATTATATATGCAAGATTTGGTGTTACTTCACCTTATGTCTGATATCAAAAATGATAAGAATTCAGGGGACACTCAGGATTGAACCAAGGACATTTCGATCTGCAGTCGAAGGCTCTACCACTGAGCTACATCCCCATTGATGTTTCATTACTTATGCATGATTTGCTGTTACTTCACCTTATGTCTGATATCAAAATGATAAGAATTCAGGGGACACTCAGGATTGAACCAAGGACATTTCGATCTGCAGTCGAAGGCTCTACCACTGAGCTACATCCCCATTGATGTTTCATTACATATGCAAGATTTGGTGTTACTTCACCTTATGTCTGATATCAAAAATGATAAGAATTCAGGGGACACTCTGGATTGAACCAAGGACATTTCGATCTGCAGTCGAAGGCTCTACCACTGAGCTACATCCCCATTGATGTTTCATTAATCATGCATGATTTGCTGTTACTTCACCTTATGTCTGATATCAAAATGATAAGAATTCAGGGGACACTCAGGATTGAACCAAGGACATTTCGATCTGCAGTCGAAGGCTCTACCACTGAGCTACATCCCCATTGATGTTTCATTACTTATGCATGATTTGCTGTTACTTCACCTTATGTCTGATATCAAAATGATAAGAATTCAGGGGACACTCAGGATTGAACCAAGGACATTTCGATCTGCAGTCGAAGGCTCTACCACTGAGCTACATCCCCATTGATGTTTCATTACATATGCAAGATTTGGTGTTACTTCACCTTATGTCTGATATCAAAAATGAAAAGAATTCAGGGGACACTCAGGATTGAACCAAGGACATTTCGATCTGCAGTCGAAGGCTCTACCACTGAGCTACATCCCCATTGATGTTTCATTACTTATGCATGATTTGCTGTTACTTCACCTTATGTCTGATATCAAAATGATAAGAATTCAGGGGACACTCAGGATTGAACCAAGGACATTTCGATCTGCAGTCGAAGGCTCTACCACTGAGCTACATCCCCATTGATGTTTCATTACTTATGCATGATTTGCTGTTACTTCACCTTATGTCTGATATCAAAAATGATAAGAATTCAGGGGACACTCAGGATTGAACCAAGGACATTTCGATCTGCAGTCGAAGGCTCTACCACTGAGCTACATCCCCATTGATGTTTCATTAATCATGCATGATTTGCTGTTACTTCACCTTATGTCTAATATCAAAATGATAAGAATTCAGGGGACACTAGGGATTGAACCAAGGACATTTCGATCTGCAGTCGAAGGCTCTACCACTGAGCTACATCCCCATTGATGTTTCATTACTTATACATGATTTGCTGTTACTTCACATTATGTCTGATATCAAAAATAATAAGAATGCAGGGGACACTCAGGATTGAACCAAGGACATTTCGATCTGCAGTCGAAGGCTCTACCACTGAGCTACATCCCCATTGATGTTTCATTACTTATGCATGATTTGCTGTTACTTCACCTTATGTCTGATATGAAAATGATAAGAATTCAGGGGACACTCAGGATTGAACCAAGGACATTTCGATCTGCAGTCGAAGGCTCTACCACTGAGCTACATCCCCATTGATGTTTCATTAATCATGCATGATTTGCTGTTACTTCACCTTATGTCTAATATCAAAATGATAAGAATTCAGGGGACACTAGGGATTGAACCAAGGACATTTCGATCTGCAGTCGAAGGCTCTACCACTGAGCTACATCCCCATTGATGTTTCATTACTTATACATGATTTGCTGTTACTTCACATTATGTCTGATATCAAAAATAATAAGAATGCAGGGGACACTCAGGATTGAACCAAGGACATTTCGATCTGCAGTCGAAGGCTCTACCACTGAGCTACATCCCCATTGATGTTTCATTACTTATACATGATTTGCTGTTACTTCACATTATGTCTGATATCAAAAATAATAAGAATGCAGGGGACACTCAGGATTGAACCAAGGACATTTCGATCTGCAGTCGAAGGCTCTACCACTGAGCTACATCCCCATTGATGTTTCATTACATATGCAAGATTTGGTGTTACTTCACCTTATGTCTGATATCAAAAATGATAAGAATTCAGGGGACACTCAGGATTGAACCAAGGACATTTCGATCTGCAGTCGAAGGCTCTACCACTGAGCTACATCCCCATTGATGTTTCATTACTTATGCATGATTGTCTGTTACTTCACCTTATGTCTGATATCAAAATGATAAGAATTCAGGGGACACTCAGGATTGAACCAAGGACATTTCGATCTGCAGTCGAAGGCTCTACCACTGAGCTACATCCCCATTGATGTTTCATTACATATGCAAGATTTGGTGTTACTTCACCTTATGTCTGATATCAAAAATGATAAGAATTTAGGGGACACTCAGGATTGAACCAAGGACATTTCGATCTGCAGTCGAAGGCTCTACCACTGAGCTACATCCCCATTGATGTTTCATTACATATGCAAGATTTGGTGTTACTTCACCTTATGTCTGATATCAAAAATGATAAGAATTCAGGGGACACTCAGGATTGAACCAAGGACATTTCGATCTGCAGTCGAAGGCTCTACCACTGAGCTACATCCCCATTGATGTTTCATTACTTATGCATGATTTGCTGTTACTTCACCTTATGTCTGATATCAAAATGATAAGAATTCAGGGGACACTCAGGATTGAACCAAGGACATTTCGATCTGCAGTCGAAGGCTCTACCACTGAGCTACATCCCCATTGATGTTTCATTACATATGCAAGATTTGGTGTTACTTCACCTTATGTCTGATATCAAAAATGATAAGAATTCAGGGGACACTCAGGATTGAACCAAGGACATTTCGATCTGCAGTCGAAGGCTCTACCACTGAGCTACATCCCTATTGATGTTTCATTACTTATGCATGATTTGCTGTTACTTCACCTTATGTCTGATATCAAAATGATAAGAATTCAGGGGACACTCAGGATTGAACCAAGGACATTTCGATCTGCAGTCGAAGGCTCTACCACTGAGCTACATCCCCATTGATGTTTCATTACATATGCAAGATTTGGTGTTACTTCACCTTATGTCTGATATCAAAAATGATAAGAATTCAGGGGACACTCAGGATTGAACCAAGGACATTTCGATCTGCAGTCGAAGGCTCTACCACTGAGCTACATCCCCATTGATGTTTCATTACATATGCAAGATTTGGTGTTACTTCACCTTATGTCTGATATCAAAAATGATAAGAATTCAGGGGACACTCAGGATTGAACCAAGGACATTTCGATCTGCAGTCGAAGGCTCTACCACTGAGCTACATCCCCATTGATGTTTCATTACATATGCAAGATTTGGTGTTACTTCACCTTATGTCTGATATCAAAAATGATAAGAATTCAGGGGACACTCAGGATTGAACCAAGGACATTTCGATCTGCAGTCGAAGGCTCTACCACTGAGCTACATCCCCATTGATGTTTCATTATATATGCAAGATTTGGTGTTACTTCACCTTATGTCTGATATCAAAAATGATAAGAATTCAGGGGACACTCAGGATTGAACCAAGGACATTTCGATCTGCAGTCGAAGGCTCTACCACTGAGCTACATCCCCATTGATGTTTCATTACTTATGCATGATTTGCTGTTACTTCACCTTATGTCTGATATCAAAATGATAAGAATTCAGGGGACACTCAGGATTGAACCAAGGACATTTCGATCTGCAGTCGAAGGCTCTACCACTGAGCTACATCCCCATTGATGTTTCATTACATATGCAAGATTTGGTGTTACTTCACCTTATGTCTGATATCAAAAATGATAAGAATTCAGGGGACACTCTGGATTGAACCAAGGACATTTCGATCTGCAGTCGAAGGCTCTACCACTGAGCTACATCCCCATTGATGTTTCATTAATCATGCATGATTTGCTGTTACTTCACCTTATGTCTGATATCAAAATGATAAGAATTCAGGGGACACTCAGGATTGAACCAAGGACATTTCGATCTGCAGTCGAAGGCTCTACCACTGAGCTACATCCCCATTGATGTTTCATTACTTATGCATGATTTGCTGTTACTTCACCTTATGTCTGATATCAAAATGATAAGAATTCAGGGGACACTCAGGATTGAACCAAGGACATTTCGATCTGCAGTCGAAGGCTCTACCACTGAGCTACATCCCCATTGATGTTTCATTACATATGCAAGATTTGGTGTTACTTCACCTTATGTCTGATATCAAAAATGAAAAGAATTCAGGGGACACTCAGGATTGAACCAAGGACATTTCGATCTGCAGTCGAAGGCTCTACCACTGAGCTACATCCCCATTGATGTTTCATTACTTATGCATGATTTGCTGTTACTTCACCTTATGTCTGATATCAAAATGATAAGAATTCAGGGGACACTCAGGATTGAACCAAGGACATTTCGATCTGCAGTCGAAGGCTCTACCACTGAGCTACATCCCCATTGATGTTTCATTACTTATGCATGATTTGCTGTTACTTCACCTTATGTCTGATATCAAAAATGATAAGAATTCAGGGGACACTCAGGATTGAACCAAGGACATTTCGATCTGCAGTCGAAGGCTCTACCACTGAGCTACATCCCCATTGATGTTTCATTAATCATGCATGATTTGCTGTTACTTCACCTTATGTCTAATATCAAAATGATAAGAATTCAGGGGACACTAGGGATTGAACCAAGGACATTTCGATCTGCAGTCGAAGGCTCTACCACTGAGCTACATCCCCATTGATGTTTCATTAATCATGCATGATTTGCTGTTACTTCACCTTATGTCTGATATCAAAATGATAAGAATTCAGGGGACACTCAGGATTGAACCAAGGACATTTCGATCTGCAGTCGAAGGCTCTACCACTGAGCTACATCCCCATTGATGTTTCATTACTTATGCATGATTTGCTGTTACTTCACCTTATGTCTGATATCAAAATGATAAGAATTCAGGGGACACTCAGGATTGAACCAAGGACATTTCGATCTGCAGTCGAAGGCTCTACCACTGAGCTACATCCCCATTGATGTTTCATTACTTATGCATGATTTGCTGTTACTTCACCTTATGTCTGATATCAAAAATGATAAGAATTCAGGGGACACTCAGGATTGAACCAAGGACATTTCGATCTGCAGTCGAAGGCTCTACCACTGAGCTACATCCCCATTGATGTTTCATTACTTATACATGATTTGCTGTTACTTCACATTATGTCTGATATCAAAAATAATAAGAATGCAGGGGACACTCAGGATTGAACCAAGGACATTTCGATCTGCAGTCGAATGCTCTACCACTGAGCTACTTCCCTATTGATGTTTCATTACTTATGCATGATTTGTTGTTACTTCACCTTATGTCTGATATCAAAAATGATAAGAATTCAGGGGACACTCGGGATTGAACCAAGGACATTTCGATCTGCAGTCGAAGGCTCTACCACTGAGCTACATCCCCATTGATGTTTCATTAATTATGCATGATTTGCTGTTACTTCACATTATGTCTGATATCAAAAATAATAAGAATGCAGGGGACACTCAGGATTGAACCAAGGACATTTCGATCTGCAGTCGAATGCTCTACCACTGAGCTACTTCCCTATTGATGTTTCATTACTTATGCATGATTTGTTGTTACTTCACCTTATGTCTTATATAAAAAATGATAAGAATTCAGGGGACACTCGGGATTGAACCAAGGACATTTCGATCTGCAGTCGAATGCTCTACCACTGAGCTACATCCCCATTGATGTTTCATTAATTATGCATGATTTGCTGTTACTTCACCTTATGTCTGATATCAAAAATGATAAGAATTCAGGGGACACTCAGGATTGAACCAAAGACATTTCGATCTGCAGTCGAATGCTCTACCACTGAGCTACATCCCCATTGATGTTTCATTAATCATGCATGATTTGCTGTTACTTCACCTTATGTCTGATATCAAAAATGATAAGAATTCAGGGGACACTCAGGATTGAACCAAAGACATTTCGATCTGCAGTCGAAGGCTCTACCACTGAGCTACATCCCCATTGATGTTTCATTAATTATGCATGATTTGCTGTTACTTCACGTTATGTCTGATATCAAAAATGATAAGAAGTCAGGGGACACTCAGGATTGAACCAAGGACATTTCGATCTGCAGTCGAAGGCTCTACCACTGAGCTACATCCCCATTGATGTTTCATTAATTATGCATGATTTGCTGTTACTTCACATTATGTCTGATATCAAAAATAATAAGAATTCAGGGGACACTCAGGATTGAACCAAGGACATTTCGATCTGCAGTCGAATGCTCTACCACTGAGCTACTTCCCTATTGATGTTTCATTACTTATGCATGATTTGTTGTTACTTCACCTTATGTCTGATATAAAAAATGATAAGAATTCAGGGGACACTCGGGATTGAACCAAGGACATTTCGATCTGCAGTCGAATGCTCTACCACTGAGCTACATCCCCATTGATGTTTAATTAATTATGCATGATTTGCTGTTACTTCACCTCATGTCTGATATCAAAATGATAAGAATTCAGGGGACACTCAGGATTGAACCAAGGACATATCGATCTGCAGTCGAATGCTCTACCACTGAGCTACATCCCGATTGATGTTTCATTACTTATGCATGATTTGTTGTTACTTCACCTCATGTCTGATATCAAAATGATAAGAATTCAGGGGACACTCAGGATTGAACCAAGGACATTTCGATCTGCAGTCGAATGCTCTACCACTGAGCTACATCCCCATTGATGTTTCATTTATTATGCATGATTTGCTGTTAATTCACCGCATGTCTGATATCAAAATGATAAGTATTCAGGGGACACTCGAGATTGAACCAAGGACATATCGATCTGCAGTCGAATGCTCTACCACTGAGCTGCATCCCGATTGATGTTTCATTACTTATGCATGATTTGTTGTTACTTCACATGATGTCTGATATAAAAATGATAAGAATTCAGGGGACACTCGGGATTGAACCAAGTACATTTCGATCTGCAGTCGAATGCTCTACCACTGAGCTACATCCCTTTGGATGTTTCATTACTTATGCATGATTTGTTGTTACTTCACCTTATGTCTGATATCAAAAATGATAAGAATTCAGGGGACACTCGGGATTGAACCAAGTACATTTCGATCTGCAGTCGAATGCTCTACCACTGAGCTACATCCCCATTTATGTTTCATTACTTATACATGATTTGTTGTTACTTCACCTTATGTCTGATATCAAAAATGATAAGAATTCAGGGGACACTCGGGATTGAACCAAGGACATTTCGATCTGCAGTCGAATGCTCTACCACTGAGCTACATCCCCATTGATGTTTCATTACTTATACATGATTTGGTGTTACTTCACCTTATGTCTGATATCAAACTGATAAGAATTCAGGGGACACTCGGGATTGAACCAAGGACATTTCGATCTGCAGTCGAATGGTCTACCACTGAGCTACATCCCCATTGATGTTTTATTAATCATGCATGATTTGCTGTTACTTCACCTCACGTCTGATATCAAAATGATAAGAATTCAGGGGACACTCGGGATTGAACCAAGGACATATCGATCTGCAGTCGAATGCTCTACCACTGAGCTACATCCCCATTGATGTTTCATTACTTATGCATGATTTGTTTTTACTTCACCTTATGTCTGATATAAAAAATGATAAGAATTCAGGGGACACTCGGGATTGAACCAAGGACATTTCGATCTGCAGTCGAATGCTCTACCACTGAGCTACATCTCCATTGATGTTTCATTAATTATGCATGATTTGCTGTTACTTCACCTCATGTCTGATATCAAAATGATAAGAATTCAGGGGACACTCGGGATTGAACAAATGACATATCGATCTGCAGTCGAATGCTCTACCACTGAGCTACATCCCCATTGATGTTTCATTAATTATGCATGATTTGTTGTTACTTCACCTTATGTCTGATATAAAAATGATAAGAATTCAGGGGACACTCAGGATTGAACAAAGGACATTTCGATCTGCAGTCGAACGCTCTACCACTGAGCTACATCCCTATTGATGTTTCATTACTTATGCATGATTTGTTGTTACTTCACCTTATTTCTGATATCAAAAATGATAAGAATTCAGGGGACACTCGGGATTGAACCAAGGACATTTCGATCTGCAGTCGAATGCTCTACCACTGAGCTACATCCCTATTGATGTTTCATTACTTATGCATGATTTGTTGTTACTTAACCTTGTGTCTGATATAAAAAATGATAAGAATTAAGGGGACACTCGGGATTGAACCAAGTACATTTCGATCTGCAGTCGAATGCTCTACCACTGAGCTACATCCCTATTGATGTTTCATTACTTATGCATGATTTGTTGTTACTTCACTTTATGTCTGATATCAAAAATGATAAGAATTCAGGGGACACTCGGGATTGAACCAAGGACATTTCGATCTGCAGTCGAATGCTCTACCACTGAGCTACATCCCCATTGATGTTTCATTAATTATGCATGATTTGTTGTTACTTCGCCTTATGTCTGATATCAAAAATGATAAGAATTCAGGGGACACTCGAGATTGAACCAAGGACATTACGATCTGCAGTCGAATGCTCTACCACTGAGCTACATCCCCATTGATGTTTCATTACTTATACATGATTTGGTGTTACTTCACCTTATGTCTGATATCAAAACTGATAAGAATTCAGGGGACACTCGAGATTGAACCAAGGACATTTCGATCTGCAGTCGAATGGTCTACCACTGAGCTACATCCCCATTGATGTTTCATTACTTATACATGATTTGGTGTTACTTCACCTTATGTCTGATATCAAAATGCTAAGAATTCAGGGGACACTCGGGATTGAACCAAGGACATTTCGATCTGCAGTCGAATGCTCTTCAACTGAGCTACATCCTCATTGATGTTTCATTACTTATGCAAGATTTGGTGTTACTTAACCTTATGTCTGATATCAAAACTGATAAGAATTCAGGGGACACTCGGGATTGAACAAAGACATTTCGATCTGCAGTCGAATACTCTACGATTGAGCTACATCCCCATTGATGTTTCATTACTTATGCATGATTTGGTGTTACTTAACTTTATGTCTGATTTTAAAATGATAAGAATTCAGGAGACACTCGAGATTAAACCAAGGACATTTTGATCTGCAGTCGAATGCTCTACCACTGACTTACATCCCTATTCATGTTTCATTAATTATGCATGATTTGCTGTTATTTAACCTTATGTCTGATATCAAAATGATTAGAATTCAGGTGACACTCGAGATTGAACCAATGACATTTCGATCTGCAGTCGAATGCTCTACCACTGAGCTACATACCCATTGATGTTTCATTACTTATGCATGATTTGTTCTTACTTCACCTTATGTCTGATATAAAAATGATAAGAATTCAGGGGACACTCGGGATTGAACCAAGGACATTTCGATCTGCAGTCGAATGCTCTACCACTGAGCTACATCCCCATTGTTGTTTTATTAATTATGCATGATTTGTTGTTACTTCGCCTTATGTCTGATATCAAAAATGATAATAATTCAGGGGACACTAGGGATTGAACCAAGGACATTTCGATCTGCAGTCGAATGCTCTACCACTGAGCTACATCCCCATTGATGTTTCATTACTTATGCATGATTTGTTTTTACTTCACCTGATGTCTGATATCAAAAATGATAAGAATTCAGGGGACACTCGGGATTGAACCAAGGACATTTCGATCTGCAGTCGAATGCTCTACCACTGAGCTACATCTCCATTGATGTTTCATTAATTATGCATGATTTGCTGTTACTTCACCTCATGTCTGATATCAAAATGATAAGAATTCAGGGGACACTCGGGATTGAACAAAGGACATATCGATCTGCAGTCGAATGCTCTACCACTGAGCTACATCCCCATTGATGTTTCATTAATTATGCATGATTTGTTGTTACTTCACCTTATGTCTGATATAAAAATGATAAGAATTCAGGGGACACTCGGGATTGAACAAAGGACATTTCGATCTGCAGTCGAACGCTCTACCACTGAGCTACATCCCTATTGATGTTTCATTACTTATGCATGATTTGTTGTTACTTCACCTTATGTCTGATATCAAAAATGATAAGAATTCAGGGGACACTCGGGATTGAACCAAGGACATTTCGATCTGCAGTCGAATGCTCTACCACTGAGCTACATCCCTATTGATGTTTCATTACTTATGCATGATTTGTTGTTACTTCACCTTGTGTCTGATATAAAAAATGATAAGAATTAAGGGGACACTCGGGATTGAACCAAGTTCATTTCGATCTGCAGTCGAATGCTCTACCACTGAGCTACATCCCTATTGATGTTTCATTACTTATGCATGATTTGTTGTTACTTCACTTTATGTGTGATATCAAAAATGATAAGAATTCAGGGGACACTCGAGATTGAACCAAGGACATTACGATCTGCAGTCGAATGCACTACCACTGAGCTACATCCCCATTGATGTTTCATTACTTATACATGATTTGGTGTTACTTCACCTTATGTCTGATATCAAAACTGATAAGAATTCAGGGGACACTCGGGATTGAACCAAGGACATTTAGATCTGCAGTCGAATGGTCTACCACTGAGCTACATCCCCATTGATGTTTCATTACTTATACATGATTTGGTGTTACTTCACCTTATGTCTGATATCAAAATGCTAAGAATTCAGGGGACACTCGGGATTGAACCAAGGACATTTCGATCTGCAGTCGAATGCTCTTCCACTGAGCTACATCCTCATTGATGTTTCATTACTTATGCAAGATTTGGTGTTACTTAACCTTATGTCTGATATCAAAACTGATAAGAATTCAGGGAACACTCGGGATTGAACAAAGACATTTCGATCTGCAGTCGAATACTCTACGATTGAGCTACATCCCCATTGATGTTTCATTACTTATGCATGATTTGGTGTTACTTCACTTTATGTCTGATTTTAAAATGATAAGAATTCAGGAGACACTCGAGATTAAACTAAGGACATTTTGATCTGCAGTCGAATGCTCTACCACTGACTTACATCCCTATTCATGTTTCATTAATTATGCATGATTTGCTGTTATTTAACCTTATGTCTGATATCAAAATGATTAGAATTCAGGTGACACTCGAGATTGAACCAAGGACATTTCGATCTGCAGTCGAATGCTCTACCACTGAGCTACATCCCCATTGATGTTTTATTAATCATGCATGATTTGTTGTTACTTCGCCTCACGTCTGATATCAAAATGATAAGAATTCAGGGGACACTCGGGATTGAACCAAGGACATATCGATCTGCAGTCGAATGCTCTACCACTGAGCTACATCTCCATTGATGTTTCATTAATTATGCATGATTTGCTGTTACTTCACCTCATGTCTGATATCAAAATGATAAGAATTCAGGGGACACTCGGGATTGAACAAAAGACATTTCGATCTGCAGTCGAATGCTCTACCACTGAGCTACATCCCCATTGATGTTTCATTAATTATGCATGATTTGTTGTTACTTCACCTTATGTCTGATATAAAAATGATAAGAATTCAGGGGACACTCGGGATTGAACACAGGACATTTCGATCTGCAGTCGAACGCTCTACCACTGAGCTACATCCCTATTGATGTTTCATTACTTATGCATGATTTGTTGTTACTTCACCTTATTTCTGATATCAAAAATGATAAGAATTCAGGGGACACTCGGGATTGAACCAAGGACATTTCGATCTGCAGTCGAATGCTCTACCACTGAGCTACATCCCTATTGATGTTTCATTACTTATGCATGATTTGTTGTTACTTCACCTTGTGTCTGATATAAAAAATGATAAGAATTAAGGGGACACTCGGGATTGAACCAAGTACATTTCGATCTGCAGTCGAATGCTCTACCACTGAGCTACATCCCTATTGATGTTTCATTACTTATGCATGATTTGTTGTTACTTCACTTCATGTCTGATATCAAAAATGATAAGAATTCAGGGGACACTCGGGATTGAACCAAGGACATTTCGATCTGCAGTCGAATGCTCTACCACTGAGCTACATCCCCATTGATGTTTCATTAATTATGCATGATTTGTTGTTACTTCGCCTTATGTCTCATATCAAAAATGATAAGAATTCAGGGGACACTCGAGATTGAACCAAGGACATTACGATCTGCAGTCGAATGCTCTACCACTGAGCTACATCCCCATTGATGTTTCATTACTTATACATGATTTGGTGTTACTTCACCTTATGTCTGATATCAAAACTGATAAGAATTCAGGGGACACTCGGGATTGAACCAAGGACATTTCGATCTGCAGTCGAATGGTCTACCACTGAGCTACATCCCCATTGATGTTTTATTACTTATACATGATTTGGTGTTACTTCACCTTATGTCTGATATCAAAATGCTTGTAATTCTGGGGACACTCGGGATTGAACCAAGGACATTTCGATCTGCAGTCGAATGCTCTTCCACTGAGCTACATCCTCATTGGTGTTTCATTACTTATGCAAGATTTGGTGTTACTTAACCTTATGTCTGATATCAAAACTGATAAGAATTCAGGGGACACTCGGGATTGAACAAAGACATTTCGATCTGCAGTCGAATACTCTACGATTGAGCTACATCCCCATTGATGTTTCATTACTTATGCATGATTTGGTGTTACTTCACTTTATGTCTGATTTTAAAATGATAAGAATTCAGGAGACACTCGAGATTAAACCAAGGACATTTTGATCTGCAGTCGAATGCTCTACCACTGACTTACATCCCTATTCATGTTTCATTAATTATGCATGATTTGCTGTTATTTAACCTTATGTCTGATATCAAAATGATTAGAATTCAGGTGACACTCGAGATTGAACCAAGGACATTTCGATCTGCAGTCGAATGCTCTACCACTGAGCTACATCCCCATTGATGTTTCATTACTTATGCATGATTTGTTGTTACTTCACCTTATGTCTGATATAAAAAATGATAAGAATTCAGGGGACACTCGGGATTGAACCAAGTACATTTCGATCTGCACTCGAATGCTCTACCACTGAGCTACATCCCCATTAATGTTTCATTAATTATGCATGATTTGCTGTTACTTCACCTCATGTCTGATATCAAAATGATAAGAATTCAGGGGACACTCGGGATTGAACCAAGGACATATCGATCTGCAGTCGAATGCTCTACCACTGAGCTACATCCCCATTGATGTTTCATTACTTATGCATGATTTGTTGTTACTTCACCTTATGTCGGATATAAAAATGATAAGAATTCAGGGGACACACGGGATTGAACCAAGGACATTTCGATCTGCTGTCGAATGCTATACCACTGAGCTACATCCCCATTGATGTTTCATTAATTATGCATGATTTGTTGTTACTTCGCCTTATGTCTGATATCAAAAATGATAAGAATTCAGGGGACACTCGGGATTGAACAAAGACATTTCGATCTGCAATCGAATGCTCTACCACTGAGCTACATCCCCATTGATGTTTCATTAATTATGCGTGATTTCTTGTTACTTCACCTTATGTCTGATATCAAAAATGATAAGAATTCAGGGGACACTCGGGATTGAACCAAAGACATTTCGATCTGCAGTCGAATGCTCTACCACTGAGCTACATCCCCATTTATGTTCCCTTACTTATGCATGATTTGTTGTTACTTCACCTTATGTCTGATATAAAAAATGATAAGAATGCAGGGGACACTCGGGATTGAACCCAGGACATTTCGATCTGCAGTCGAATGCTCTACCACTGACCTACATCACTATTGATGTTTCATTACTAATGCATGATTTGTTGTTACTTCACCTTATGTCTGATATCAAAAATGATAAGAATTCTGGGGACACTCGGTATTGAACCAAGGACATTTCGATCTGCAGTCGAATGCTCTACCACTGAGCTACATCCCCATTGATGTTTCATTACTTATGCATGATTTGTTGTTACTTCACCTAATGTATAACCTCAAAAAATGATCAGAAATCAGGGGACACTCGGGATTGAACAAAGACATTTCGATCTGCAATCGAATGCTCTACCACTGAGCTATATCCCCATTGATGTTTCATTAATTATGCGTGATTTCTTGTTACTTCACCTTATGTCTGATATCAAAAATGATAAGAATTCAGGGGACACTCGGGATTGAACCAAAGACATTTCGATCTGCAGTCGAATGCTCTACCACTGAGCTACATACCCATTTATGTTCCCTTACTTATGCATGATTTGTTGTTACTTCACCTTATGTCTGATATAAAAAATGATAAGAATGCAGGGGACACTCGGGATTGAACCCAAGACATTTCGATCTGCAGTCGAATGCTCTACCACTGAGCTACATCCCCATTGATGTTTCATTACTTATGCATGATTTGTTGTTACTTCACCTAATGTATAACCTCAAAAAATGATCAGAAATCAGGGGACACTCGGGATTGAACAAAGACATTTCGATCTGCAATCGAATGCTCTACCACTGAGCTACATCCCCATTGATGTTTCATTACTTATGCATGATTTGTTGTTACTTCACCTTATGTCTGATATCAAAAATGATAAGAATTCAGGGGACACTCGGGATTGAACGAAGGACATTTCGATCTGCAGTCGAATGCTCTACCACTGAGCTACATCCCCATTGATGTTTCATTAATTATGCATGATTTGTTGTTACTTCGCTTTATGTCTGATATCAAAAATGATAAGAATTCAGGGGACACTCGGGATTGAACCAAGGACATTTCGATCTGCAGTCGAATGCTCTACCACTGAGCTACATCCCCATTGATGTTTCATTAATTATGCATGATTTGTTGTTACTTCACCTTATGTCTGATATCAAAAATGATAAGAATTCAGGGGACACTCGGGATTGAACCAAAGACATTTCGATCTGCAGTCGAATGCTCTACCACTGACCTACATCCCTATTGATGTTTCATTACTAATGCATGATTTGTTGTTACTTCACCTTATGTCTGATATCAAAAATGATAAGAATTCAGGGGACACTCGAGATTGAACCAAGGACATTTCGATCTGCAGTCGAATGCTCTACCACTGAGCTACATCCCTATTGATGTTCCATTACTTATGCATGATTTGTTGTTACTTCACCTTATGTCTGACATCAAAAATGATAAGAATTCAGGGGACACTCGGGATTGAACCAAGGACATTTCGATCTGCAGTCGAATGCTCTACCACGGAGCAACATCCCCATTGATGTTTCATTACTTATGCATGATTTGTTGTTACTTCACCTAATGTATAACCTCAAAAAATGATCAGAAATCAGGGGACACTCGGGATTGAACCAAGGATCTTTCGATCTGCAGTCGAATGCTCTACCACTGAGCTACATCCCCATTGATGTTTCATTAATTATGCATGATTGGCTGTTACTTCACCTTATGTCTGATATCAAAAATGATAAGAATTCAGGGGACACTCGAGATTGAACCAAGGACATTTCGATCAGCACTCGAATGCTCTACCACTGAGCTACATCCCTATTGATGTTCCATTACTTATGCATGATTTGTTGTTACTTCACCTTATGTCTGACATCAAAAATGATAAGAATTCAGGGGATACTCGAGATTGAACCAAGGACATTTCGATCTGCAGTCGAATGCTCTACCACTGAGCTACATCCCCATTGATGTTTCATTAATTATGCATGATTTGCTGTTACTTAACCTTATGTCTGATATCAAAATGATTAGAATTCAGGGGACACTCGAGATTGAACCAAGGACATGTCGATCTGCAGTCGAATGTTCTACCACTGAGCTACATCCCCATTGATGTTCCATTACTTATGCATGATTTGTTGTGACTTCACCTTATGTCTGATATCAAAATGATAAGAATTCAGGGGACACTCGGGATTAAACCAAGGACATTTCGATCTGCAGTCGAATGCTCTACCACTGAGCTACATCCCCATTGATGTTTCATTGACTATGCATGATTTGTTGTTACTTCACCTTATGTCTGATATCAAAATGATAAGAATTCAGGGGACACTCGAGATTGAACCAAGGACATATCGATCTGCAGTCGAATGCTCTACCACTGAGCTACATCCCCATTTATGTTTCATTACTTATGCATGTTTTGTTGTTACTTCACCTTATGTCTGATATCAAAAATGATAAGAATTCAGGGGACACTCGGGATTGAACCAAGGACATGTCGATCTGCAGTCGAATGCTCTACCACTGAGCTACATCCCCATTGATGTTTCATTAATTATGCATGATTTGCTGTTACTTAACCTTATGTCTGATATCAAAATGATTAGAATTCAGGGGACACTCGAGATGGAACCAAGGACATTTCGATCTGCAGTCGAATGTTCTACCACTGAGCTACATCCCCATTGATTTTCCATTACTTATGCATGATTTGTTGTTACTTCACCTTATGTCTGATATCAAAAATGATAAGAATTCAGGGGACACTCGAGATTGAACCAAGGACATTTCGATCTGCACTCGAATGCTCTACCACTGAGCTACATCCCTTTTGATGTTTCATTAATTATGCATGATTTGTTGTTACTTCACCTTATGTCTGATATTAAAAATGATAAGAATTCAGGGGACACTCAGGATTGAACCAAGAACATTTCAATCTGCAGTCGAATGCTCTACCACTGAGCTACATCCCTATTGATGTTCCATTACTTATGCATGATTTGTTGTTTCTTCACTTCATGTCTGATATCAAAAATGATAAGAATTCAGGGGACACTTGGGATTGAACCAAGGACATTTAGATCTGCAGTCGAATGCTCTACCACTGAGCTACATCCCCATTGATGTTTCATTACTTATGCATGATTTGTTGTTACTTCACCTTATGTATGACTGAACAAATGATAAAATATGAGAGGACTTTCGGGATTGAACCAATGACTTCAAAAATGATAAGAAATGAGGGGACAATCGAGATTGAACAAAGGACATTCTGATCTGCAATCGAATGCTTTTCCACTGAGCTCCATCCCCATTGATGTTTCATTGATTATGCATGATTTTTTGTTACTTCACCTCATGTATGACCTCAAAAATAATAAGAAATGTGGGGACACTCGGGATTGAACCAAGGACATTTCGATCTGCAGTCGAATGCTCAAGCCCTGAGCTACATCCCCATTGATGTTTCGTTACTTATGCATGATTTGTGGTTACTTCACCTAATGTATGACTTCAAAAATAATAAGAAGTCAGGGGACACTCGGGGTTGAACCAAAGACATTTCGATCTGCAGTCGAATGTTCTACCACTGCGCTACATCCCCATTGATGTTTCATTACTTATGCATGAGTTGTTGTTACTTCACCTAATGTATTACCTCAAAAATGATAAGAGATTAGAGGACACTCGGGATTGAACCAAAGACATTTCGATCTGCAGTCGAATGTTCTACCACTGAGCTACATCCCCATTTATGTTTCATTACTTATGCATGAGTTGTTGTTACTTCACCTAATGTATTACCTCAAAAATGATAAGAAATTAGGGGACACTCGGGATTGAACCAAGGACATTTCGATCTGCAGTCGAATGTTCTACCACTGAGCTTGATCGCAATTGGTGTTTGATTACTGATTTACCATTTCTTGTTAATATTTTAAAATTTTACACAAAAGGTCTCTCAGCAATAAGGGGACACTTAGGTTTGAACCATGGACAATTCGATCTGCAGTTCAATGCTCTACAACTGAGCTATATACCCATTGATGTGTCATTATTTTGCTATCATTTGTTGTGAATTCTGTTTATTTTATGACAGAAAAGGAGAATCAATGTTAGGGAATTTTCGATTCAACCAATAACATTTGATCTGCAGTCGAATGCTTTTCAACTGATCTACATCCCTATTGATGTTGGATTATTTCTTCATCATTTGCTGTAAATTTCTTTAATTGTACACATAACCAAGAACACGTAATGGTGGGGACAGTCAGGATTGAACCTAAGACATTTTAATTTTTAGTCGAATGCTTTACAACTTAGCCTCATCCATATTGATGTTTGATTACTACTTTTGAATTTGTTTGTTAATTGATTTCATTTAACAACAGAAACAAGGATAAGATGACGGGAAACTTCTGATAGAACTATGTACATTGTCTATCTGCAATCAAATGTACTACTACTTAGCTACATTCCATTGGAAATTTTATAGACACTCAATAGGGAAGTTTCCGTGTTTATTAGTGTTTTCTTCCACTGACCTTGAACCGTCATGGAAATTCGTTTAAGCATTTATCACTTAGTTGTGTATTAGTTTCTATTGAGAACAAAGAAAAGAATGTTATGCAAGGGAACTCCAGATTGAAGCAAGGATATTCGGGTGTTCAGCTGTTTAGACTACTGCATCGTTTTCACTAATACCTTTGTAAAAAGTATATTTTTTGTACACATGCACCATTATCAAGAGCAAAAGTCCACCCGAGTATTAGTGTTAATAATATTGCCAGTTGAAATGTGAAGTAAACGCTTATAGGATTGAAGAGGATGGGTGTTTAATTGGTTACAAGTCTGAGCTGATTTGGAGACAGTGAGGATTACCGGTTGTAATCAGGAAGAAAGTCAGAATGACGAACTTACTCGGAAGAGTAACACATCTGACTGAATCCGACTGAAATAGAAATTTTACACAAGAAAAAGCTCACCATGCTCCCTCGAAATAAATAATGTCACCACAACAAAATAGATGCTAACATTTATTCATAGGAACACAGGAACAAAATAGAGATTGTACAATGGGCTGATTCATGTAGATTAAAGTCATATCCTAGAGTTCGGCATCTCGTCTGCGTATAGCCAAAGCAGAGCAAGATCAGGTCGAAAATGTGTCTTGTCGGCGTGAAGAAAAACCTGGAACTGGATTTACATTTAATATCGTCTTTTGCACCAAAATATGTTGACGCACATGAATATTGCTTCACATAGACGTGACATATGCCTACGCCGTAAAGAGGCAGTTATTACGCAGGCACAAAGCCGAATCACCATCTCAGTTAAAGCTAAAGTATGTTGATACACAATAGTTCCTTTACGCAACTGTTACAGATGAAACAGGGCAGAATTTGAGTATTAAAGAGGACGGTTGAAGAATTTGTTAATATTGCACTTGAAAACGGTCATGTTATTGGTAAGAAACCTTGCTCATGGACGTTTTGTTTGGATCCAGATACACAGAGGAAGAAAAGGAAAATTATCTTCGTTGGTTGCTAAACGAGTGTAATATTTTACAGTGGAAAGTAGACATTGGAGCTCGGTCGATCACCTCCCATGAAAATAACGATCGAGTAGAGAAAGACTAGCAACGTTCTTTCTCTGAGATAATAGCAGTAGGGAAGAGAGGAGATCCCCCACTAGGTTTCGAAGTAATTAAAATATCCTCTCTGCAACTATGGATTATATATGAGGTTAGACTAGACTGCCAAGTCTTTTTTATGCAACTCGTGTGGTATTTTAATATAACAACTGTCTAAAAAATAAACTAGAACACACATAATTTTTTTTTAAATTCCTACACGGCGTGGCTCGGGTTTATTTTTACTTTCATTTTAGTACTGCTTTTGTTAACGCTATCGTTTTTTCATCAAATTATTTTCAAATAGAGGATTTGAAAGTTAAATTTAATTACTATGTCATCTTATAGTTGTTTTGTTTTTGTTTTTAATTAATTCAATTAATTTGGCAAAAAATAAAACAAGCATGTTTTAGTTGCCATGTAAGGAAAGGGTGGTAGAAATTTACACAGAAGCGGATACAGTAGCCCAGCACCTGTCCAAATTCACCTTGAATTGATGTGTCGTTGGCGCATTTACTTCTCTTGGGAGACTATTCCAAGATCCAGGGATTATGATTGAGAAGGCGGCCCTCCTCCGGTTCAATCGAAACTGTCGGCGAAATAGTCTCTTGTGGTGTCCGCGTAGACCTCTTTCAGGTGCAGGAGTGAATAATAGGTCCTGAGGCTAATCCTCATGACCATTGAGGAGATTATAGGCTAAAATGAGATCACCATGTGATCGTCGGCGCTCAAGGAAGTTATGAAATTATAAATTGAACCACATATTTATAAAAGTATAAGAAACTGTGCATCAATTAATGTTGTTTAAATTTCTATTAATAAAATTATTGGCTGTAAAACTTTCAATCTTTTAATTAAATGAACATTTGCTAATAATTGTAAAGCTAAGGAAAGATAACTCATATTTCTTAGACCTCTGTCAGGATTTATTATCCCAGCTAAGGGGAGATAACCCATATTTCTTAGACTAATAATTGTAACGCCAGTTAAAATGACTTTCGATTTGACAGTAAAATGCTTTCAATTTATTTTTAAATTTCAAAGTGTCACGATGTAATCTTTCATGTTTTTTTTTTAACTAATAAGAAAATGTTAAAATGACTGATTTTACTGCGAAGAAACTAAAATGCATTGTAGTGGATTTAATTTCGTAATTAAATAATTTTTTAGCATGATATTTTAAAAGTTCGTTTTATTAATTTACACGTTAATTTTGCACGTTTCATTTCGATATTTGATTAACAATAAATAATAATAATAATAATAATAATAATAATAATAATAATAATAATAATAATAATAATGCGTAAGTTACGTAGAGGCGATAAACACACGTAGACACACGAGATGTTGTCGCATAATGCTACCAATAATGCTGATTGCCGTACTTATTTAACTCCCCTGTTTATAAAACTGTCGACCGTTAAACTTAGCCACGTAATAGTTCAGGGGAAGTAACCCTTTGCTCGATTGCAAGGGCGACAATTGTTGATTTTTTTTTACAGCGATACACGCGCAGATTAAATGGACGTATCTTTCGAATGTCTGTTCTTGTTTATTTACCACTAAATAAAAATCAATCGAAGTAGCTTAGTTTGTTTTTCACTTTGAAACAAAACTATGACCATTTGTCTAAAAATATCCTCCGCTATATGTGGTTCTTATCTCTATTTTTATTCAAAGTTAAGTATTCCTATTTATATATGTCTATGCATAGTATTTGTCTCTTAAACTAATTGACCAATCATTATGGATTTTTTGTAACACAGCTGCTAAGCGTAATGGTGGGTAATAAGGGCTATATTTTATTTTATTTAATTTTATGCAAAGGAGGAAAAGAGGGAGGTGTAAGACTTCGTGAACATTCAGATACCTCTAATTTTTGTGAAATTTCAACAATCGGTATTAGACATCAATTAATAGATATTCCTTAGATTTCACTTTCTTTACAGTATTTCGACGGGCTTTAGGAGGCATAATATTGGCACAATCTTCCATTTGAAAATTCTAAATATTACAGATTTGCATTAAATTTGATCCATAATCATTAAACCTTAATTAAATAAGATTTCCTGAAATTCAATTACTTTTTAAGACCCCTTGAGC
>OY744522.1:193404929-193469929 GCA_963556195.1 Sepiola atlantica
AGAAATGTATTCAAACAGTAATGTATTAAAACAGTATATTTACTCATGATACAATTCAAACTAGAACACATTTTTTCACAGTTAATATATATATATATAATTATATTAACTGTATGTTAATCAACGTTGTTTTCTCTAACGCTTTCTTATTCCCATGATAACATGTAACTTGATTATGGGATTGAGTTATGTTTAAAAAATTGTTTTATTATTCTAATTCAATTATAATCTGTATATATATATATATATATATATATATATATATATATATATATATATATAATCAACAATTATTAACAGATATATATAGAGAGAGATAGGTAGGTCGATATTTCGTTGTGAGAAATTGCAAATTTTGGAAAGACTTTCGATTTCATCTGACAGGAAATCGTAATAAAAATTTCTCTCACTCAATTAAATTAATTTCATTTCATTGAAAGTTATTAAATGGAGTCAATCATCATTTGTTTTCAGTGAGAAATGTCGGAAATATTAAAATGGTTAAGTTTATAAGTTTGTTTTATTAAGCAGCCGACATTGAAAGTAGATTCAAGCAGTGTGTGTGTGTGTCGTCTTTAGTGTGAGTATGCGTAAGACAGTGAAAGAGTTGATGCATTGTGGCTGTGTGTGCGTTGGTGTCAGTGTGTCTGTGTGTGCGTTTGCTCAATACAATGGTCATTTTTAAGGTTTTGGGGAATTTTCTGGAAAACTAAGGTATATTATAAACTGAAATTTAAATGCCATCAACTAGACCCTAGAACCTCTATCTCTTCCAAAAATCATCTGATCCATCAAATAGTTGATGAGATACAGGGTGGCACATACGTACGTACGTACGTACGTACGTACGTACGTACACACGGATAACATTATTTCATGATCGAACTTTCTGGATCTCTTGCTTGCCTTGACTAATGATGCTGAAATTTTACACACTTATAGAACCTATCAAAAAAAAATTTGTGCAAAGTTTTAACTAATTTGGTTTATCGGTTTTTGAGTTATGATTGATCAAAGAAATGAGATTTCCAGCATAGGCCGTTTTTGAAGTCTATTAAGGGATAGAGCACTTTCGCGCCTCCCTTGTATATATATATATATATATATATATATATATATATATATATATATAGAGAGAGAGAGAGATAGATAGATAGATAGATAGATAGATAGATAGATAGATAGATAGATAGATGTTGTTTGTTAGCGATTATGAAAGCCATCTTAAGGTAATGCACTTCATTAGTGCTTGAGAGAGAGACAGGGAGAGAGAACGAGACAGAGAGATAGAGATAGATAGATAGATAGATAGAGAGAGAGAGAGAGAGAGAGAGAGGGGGAGAGAGAGAGGGGGAGGGAGAGAGCGTTACATCCTTACATACATAATGCGCCTCCCTTATATTTTAGGGATGCATATATTTATTTATAGATAAAATCCATGGACACGTGTTTAGACTTAGACTTACACTTAGGAGCTCCGGCGTAATACGCCACATGCGCAGTCAAAGTAAATCATAGTGTTTGATCTGAAGCCAGATCCACAGTGTCCCTCCAGCTTCTTCCTGTTGCGATCAAATCTCTTTCAATTGTTTGTTTCCTGTTCATTTTTGGTCTTCCTCTTCTTTTTCCATCAGAGATCTATGAACCACTTGGTTTGCTAATCTTTCTGCGGCCAATCTTACGGCATGTCTGAGCCAGCCTAGACATCGTTTGCAGATTATTGACGATACCACCTGTTGGTTAGTGCGGTCTTTAACATCTTAGTTCGTAATTCGATCGCCCCATTTAATCCCAAGAATCTTTCTAAGACATTTTGTCTGTCTGAAGCTGACCTATACTATTAATTCTATTAATAATGGAGATTTGGTATCTGTCTGCCTGAAGCCAAAACTATATTATTACTACTAGCCAAAATATGCTCCCTCTGGTCGCATATTTTTGCTAGGCTGCCGCGTCAGAAATGAGCACTCACCCGTAAACAGATGGAGCCCCAGTCATATTTCTTGGGTGGTTAGACATTGATCTTCTTTGTTTCCGACCAAGAATATTTTTAGATAAAAATAAAGAAAAAAAAAATTTCGACCCCAATTTTTTTTACTCTCCCCCATAAATAGAAATACTTTTAGTTAAAAAACAAACAAAAAAAAAATTTTTGTCCCCCATACATAGAAATATTTTTAGTTAAGAAAAGAAAAAAAAATGTTGACCCCCTCCCCCCAATTTTTTTTTATCCTCCCCCGAACATAGTAATATTTTCAGTTAAAATAAAAACAAAAATTTGACCACCCCCCAAAAAAAATTTTTAGTTAAAAAAAGAAGAAATTTGACCCCCCTAAAAACAAATTTTACCCTCCCCATACATAGTTAACATTTTTTTTTAAATTAGGAGGCGTCTCGGTCATATCAAAGAACTCATGTTTGAATATTAAATATGCTATTGAAGAACCAGTTTTGTTATTCTTCCAAAATGGTTACCCATTTAGTAATGGCTGAGATATTTGTTGCTTAACTTCAATTTACAACGAAACACCTTGTCTTAACAACGTAATGAAAATAAAGTATGATAATGTGAAAAAATCCTCTCACAATGACGTCACTTCCGGAAGGATGAGTCAGCAATTAATTCTTCCGAAATGGTCATCCATTTAGTAATGGCCGGGATATGTATTGCTTAACTTTAATTTACGACAAAACACCTTGTCTTAACAACGTAATGAAAATAAAGAATGATAATGTAAATAAAATCCTCTCACAATAACGTCACTTACGGAAGGATGAGTCAGCAATTAATTCTTCCAAAATGGTCACCCATTTACTAATAGCTGGGATATGCCTTGCTTAACTTCAATTTACAACAAAACACCTTGTCTTAACAACGTAATGAAAATAAAGAATGATAATATGAAAAAAATCCTCTCACAATGACGTATCTTCCGGAAGGATGAGTCAGCAATTAATTCTTCCGAAATGGTCATCCATTTAGTAATGGCCGGGATATGTATTGCTTAACTTTAATTTACGACAAAACACCTTGTCTTAACAACGTAATGAAAATAAAGAATGATAATGTGAAAAAATCCTCTCACAATGACGTCACTTCCGGAAGGATGAGTCAGCAATTAATTCTTCCAAAATTGTCACCCATTTAGTGATGGCCGGGATATGTATTGCTTAACTTTCATTTACAACAAACCACCTTGTCTTAACAACGTAATGAAAATAAAAAATGATAACGTGAAAAAATCCTCTCACAATGACGTCACTTCCGGAAGGATCGGAAGGATGAGTCAGAAATTTATTTTTCCAAAATGGTAACCCATTTACTAATGGCTGGGATATGCCTTGCTTAACTTTAATTCACAACAAAAGCACCTTGTCTTAACAACGTAATGAAAATAAAGAATTATAATGTGAAAAAAAAATCCTCTCAAAATGACGTCACTTCCGAAAGGATGACTTTGCAATTTTAACAGCACGCTGGTATCTTAATGAAATGTGTTTAATTAATTGTATGAATAATTTTTATTAATATTACCTTATCGGAAAATATTGTAAATACATATGTACATTTGATAATAGCAGTTATAAGTGTATATTTGTAAATATGAATTTAATTGAAGTTTAAAAGGAATGAATTATGTAAATGGCAAACCCCGTCTAGTGTCTTAGCGACTTTTTGTAACAGTATATAAGGAAGTTCAAAAAGTATTAATTTAAGTAAGATTATTGACACGTTTTCTGTTCTAATCGCGGTCTCGTCTTGAAATTTCTTTCCATATTTACGGCGGTTTTTGTAGTACTACACATAGAAGCTGGCAGACTAAGTAGATAGTAATATTACTCTGATCGAGTTTCGGCTTCAGACAGACAGAAACATAATCTCCATTATTAATAGATATGTCAATGTAAATTAAGGTATGGGTAGTGTAGTATACGTTTTATTGTCATGATACCACCCTTCCCAGCGTTACCTCCTCCTCGGGAGGGATGATGTGTAGTATATGTTCGTTCTTCATGATACAATCTTACCAGGAATTACCTCCTCCTTTGAGAATATATTCTCTGTTCTGTTATCACGAGACAACATTGCTAGGCATTACCTCCTTCTGTAACGAGTAGTGTAGAATCTTGGGTTATCATGAGACCACCCTTTTAGGAATAACTTTCTTCCTTAGGGGGTTGTGTAGTATATGGGTGTTTGTCATGATACCATCTCCTTCAGGCATTGCCTCCTCCGTTGGGGAGTACAGTGTAGTATGTGTTTCTTTGTCTTATATACTAGCACAATTATGCGACAAGAGGGTGAGCATATTTTTGCTCGTTTAGTATATTAGATAGACATGTATTCGTGATAAAAAATTGTACGAACGGAATCTTACTTGAGTCTCTAGCTATATAATTAATGTTATAATTATGAAAAGAAAAATGTTAATGCGCAAAGAACAATAATAAAACATAGAAAAATAAAAGCTATAAAATATGACGAAAGTATTTGAATCATGTTGAATCTTGTTGAATCTTGTTGAATCATGTTGAATCTTGTTGAATCATGTTGAATCTTGTTTACTTTTGCTGTTTACGTTTTTTTCACAATTCATATGAAAATAAAAACACGTCTGTAAAAATCGTCTGAATTATAATGTTTTGTTGTTTTCAAGTTTTTGCCACATTTAAAGAATGCAATTAATTAATGAAACATTTTTAAAAAGGCCTCCTCAGTCTCTAAAGCCAATGGATATCCCTATAAAGGCAGTTTACAATGAAGCAAGGGTTGCGCAGTCCCCCAACCATATCTATACTACACCAGAATTGATTGAGTCCATTGGTAAGAAGCCAGGAGACTAGAAGCATTTTTAAAAAACTTAGTTCACCCTAAACAAAGCAAATTGCCACTGTAGACGTAAGGGGCTACAGAGAATTAGGGTGCCAGTTTAAAGGGTCATCCTAAATTTGGAGCTGCGCAGTCCCCAAACCGCACCTATACTGAACCAGCATTGATTGAATCTAGTGGTATGAAATTCAGGACGACTACAAGCAATGCTCGTATAGACAGAGAAAACTTTAGTTTAGTATCTGTTCTAATACTAGACTTCATCTTTTCTGTTCTCGGTCAGTGAAAGAGAAATCATTCTAGACTGAGGCAATTCTAATTTTTGTCCTAACCCAGAGTGCCTTTTTAGGGATTTGAATTTTACCCACATTAAAAGAACCGACCTTGTGTCTAACTCTGCTATTTTATTTTGGGGCGATTGTTAACTGCGCTGTTGTCAGTAGTTGTATCAAATCTAGTTTGACATTTGTGCGCGAGTCTGTTGTTAGTCAGTGCAATTGGTCGGCAGCCACTGGTCTTTCTGGTAATTCTTGGTTTGCAAGTTGTTAATCGAAACGTTGTCGGAAAAGATCCAACGGTTCAATTGTTTTTTTCTGCCGGTTTTCAGTCGGATTAAAGAAAACTCTTTTGTTCACTTCAAACAAGACATATGATTGCCACTGAAGAGTAAGGGGATACTGTGATAAGGTCCAGATTTATAGCGGCAACCTGGGTGGGGAGTTAGGCATTAAGATGTTTGTTCACATTACATTTAAATTTCTGCATATTAGTACGGTCGGGGAAACAGAGAGCAGGGACGGGATTCCAAAGGCAAGCTGTCCGAAGAAAAAGAGATCTTAGAGTAGAAAATCTTCCGATATCTAAGGTTAATACAGAGAAGGGGTGTGATTTTGCTGATAGTCGGGAGTATTAACGTTGAGGGGGTTACAAGTGCAGTAAGTTCACCGGAGCACATTTCGTGGAAATACCCGTAAAACAAGAACAGGGATGCAAAACATATGCGACAGAACCTGGGGATAGGCAGACAGAAAAGGGGCCTATTAGGTTATTTATTCTTTTTGGTACTCTGTCTAATAAGGAGACGCTAGTGGTTGATGCACCAGCATGTATGTGGCAACAATACCCCATGCAAAGATGAATGGTGGTTTTATAGAGATATAAGGGTGAGAAGATTTCTAGTCCGAGAAAAAAGCCCAATATTTTGCGGCAGACTTGGCAGCATCTTCTCTGTAATTATTCCATTTCATGTTTGGAGTTTAAAAGTTGTAACTCTTGGGAATGGTGCTATCGGCCATGATAATCGGTGGTTGGAAAGGTTTCTTCTATGATTATTGTTAGTTCATCTGCTGTTAACAGCGTGGTTAGACGCTGTTAACAGCGTTGTTAGACGCTAGGCAATTACTAATACTTGTTAACCGAGTAATTATCGGTCTATTATTATTAGTTTAGTTTCCAAACTAGTAATTTTAATTATATACCACTCTGTCACAAATGGCTAATGGCCTACGCAATCTTAGGGCGTATAAAATCGATTCGATGATTGTTGAAATATTTTTGGATACAATTCTTGAAAAGGTATCACTCAAAAGTATTTGAACACAAAACTAATTTGTATCATTTGGATTGTTCAATCTACTTTTCTCGTATTAGATGTTATTCTCACAACGTTTCGGCCGATGTAATCTCCGACCTTCTTCAGGTGAATCTTTATGTCTAACTCGGAAGTCTGTACGGAATTTCGAATTGAACCTTTTATTTAACCCACGGAAGTAGCTTTCTCTCGTTCCGTCAACCGTCATCGGGTAGAAGTCTTAAGTAATTCATAATTGTATTCTTAGTATCGCCCGCACTCAGGATTGAACCTTCAACCCCCAGACGACTGTCACTTCAACACGGTCATTACTGACGGAACAAGAGCAAGCTACCCTCGTTGATAAAATAAAGAGTCCCGTCCGAAATTCCGTACAGATTCCCGAGTTCGGTATAAAGATTACCGAGTTTGACAAGATGGACCTGCAAGAAGGTTGGAGGTTACATCGGCCGTAATGATGAGAACTATAATCTAAATGATACAAATTATCAATCCTCATCTAAAAAATTTCGAAACATAAAACAACTTTTTTTTCTCGGAGGTGGCAGTGATTAAGTAGATACTAGCGTGGACTGACCACCCGTGCGTGACAATTCGAATCTTGTAGGACCACTTTAACTATTAACCTACTGATAGATGCGCACGCAATAATAGAATTAATAAAAATAATTGTTATTATTTGGATTAGAATTTCTCACAGGAAAAATCTCTTTTCGTCGAAACTTACTTAAATTCCTGTTGAACTTTTATCAAGAAATCAGTTTAATGTATTTTTTTATGAGGAGACATGTTTCGTTCTTTTATTATTTCTCGAGCTGTGTAAATGTAATTGTGTAATCCGCCATTGTTAGCATATGTGCTATAGGTTGGCTGCCATTTTGTTAATACATTGGATTAATAACCAAGTTAATAACTGCTCAGTGGAAAATTGTTCTGTCAGACTAAAAAACTGAAAAATATCAATGTAAAAATAGTCCGATGGTTAAAATTTGCTTGACGGGCAGTTGTGTAGCGGTCATAAACAGACTTATTTTCTACCTTCGAAAAATGTCCCCATGCAGTGAGCTGGTCACACACTGACTAATAAGCTTGCGGGGCGCATAGATTCCTTCTGTCGGCTGAAGAACTACTTCAGCCCCTTTGGGAATCACGAGCAGTCGGCAGAGAAACCTCGGCAAGCATCGAGGAAATACATCCATTTCTTTAAAGTTGTACTCTCTGCCTCTAATTGTTCTTCTCCTTTGCGTGTCTTTGAAGCATGTGGTCGTATGACAGTTTCCCACCTTTCTAATAGTGTTGTACCCTGCAAGATATTTCAAGCTACGTCCGGTGGACAGTAGGGGGCAGACCAGGCAGTGTTGCTTCGTATGGTCATCCTCTCCACATTCACAGATAGTTGGGTCAGTTTTGTAGCCCCATCTACTCATAGCAACTTTTGATCGCCCCATTCCCGTTCTCAGGCGGTTTAGTGTTTTACACTGTAACCAGCGTGCCTCCGAACGGGGAGAACGTTTGTCATTATGAAGGGGGCATCTTCTAGGCATCTGGTCCACAGCTTTAGTCTCGTCTCTTCCTGAGATGTTGTTAGGGGTTCGATATGGCTAAGGAAGCTTCTAATAACTATATCGAAACTTTAATTTATCTTTGGCGGCTTTTTCCCTAATTGGTCAACGGTCCAATTTTTGTATCTCCTGGAAGATTTACATTTAAGTCATTTACCATCTTCTGTCTTATCTCAAAGAATCTTACTTTTACAGCGATTCTTCAAAATAGCTCATGATTAATTAAGATTTTGAAAAATATATTGAATTGGTAATATTTTATGATTTGGTACTTTAGTGTTAATATATCCAGCTAGTAACACCTACTTTATTCCCCGCTTCCCAACACAATACACGGGGAATAAACGAAGTTCGACTGGCAGTAGCAGCAGCAGCAGCATCGTAAGATAAAAAGGATGGGTAAATAAAATGGAAATAATAAATAAACGCAGTAAAAATAGCAGCGTAGGAGATAGGAAGTAAGAGAATGATTTATATAAATAAATGAAGAAAATGAAGAAGAAAACGGAAAGACTAAATAGTAGTAGTAACAACAGTAGCACAAAATGGGAAGTAATGGGAACGTGAATAAATAAATTACGTAAATAAAGAAGAAAAGTGAAAGTAGTAGCAACAACAGTAGCATAAGAAAAGGGAAATAAGAGAAACGGGAATCAATAAATGACGTAAATAAAGAAGAAATGTGAAAGACTAAATAGTAGTAGCAACAACAGTAGCATAAGAAAAGGGAAATGAGAGAAACATGAATAAATAAATGACGTAAATAAAGAAGAAAAGTGAAAGACTAAATAGTAGTAGCAACAACAGTAGCATAAGAAAAGGGGCAGAGGAACCTAGATAAATAAACGACGAAAATAAAGAAGAAACGAAGAATACAAACGCAATGTTAGTAACAACATAAGAGAATGAGGAATATGAGTATGGTGTAAAAAAATAAATAAAATATATTACGAAGAAAAAGAAAACTTGAACGTTTCATGGCATTTTTAAAATGGCGATATTGACGCCAGAGTCCCAAAGTAGTCATAGATTATATACAACAACGTTCTGGTACATCCTGTGGCAGCAGTGATACTATATATATATATATATATATATATCAGGGATTGCCTTTTAAATGGAATATTCCAACGACGTAAAACGGAAGTTTGAAACATATATAACAGCTTCCCTCGAGTTTTTATTACCCAGTATTTGGTCTCTGAGCGCAATTCCAAATTTTTTCGAGGCTGAAGGATACCAATGTATGGTTTAGGGCTGGGAGCAGTAGTAGACAGGGATCCGAAGTGCATTACCGGGCAATACCAGATGGAGCTTCTTCGACTCTCTTTAGTAATCGTCTATCATAGTCTCTATCTAACGCATTCATACTCAAAATTATACCAGCTATCGCGTTGAAGTCTATTGTTCTAATAACAAAAGCTACTTCTTTCATGAAATTCTGATTTCCTTCCACACCTTAGAAAGTGCGATTATTTATAGACCCATCCCTCGCGTTTAGAATAAAGACTCCCCTTGTTCTATTGTCATTCTCTTATGTTCACCTTTCTTTCTCCCCCTTTTTTTATTTACCTAATTTTTATTTTGTAACTCACGGTAAGGCTCCATATTTCATTATTCATTGTGTTATTTTACTTTTAACTCAAGACAATAGAGAGTTCTACTTCCGCTTGCCAGATTAAAAAATAAACCACTTCATCATCGTTATTATGTATTCTGTTGTCTTTTCTTCAAGCAACTAAGGCCAATTATTCGCTCGGTCACCTCTCCTTTCCAGTGTCAAGCGGACATAATACGTCGCGGATTCGCGTCATTAGTGCCTAACAAAACTCCCTGTCCAACGCCATCACAACTATGCCTTGCGATACGAAGAAACATCATCTATATAATAGAATAATCAGAAAACATGTCGTCTGTCTGAGTTTATCCACGTTTAAACGTAACTTTTTAAATTACCTTTTAAAGTTTCTTTTATATATTAGACATCAATTATTTCAATATTAATTTTTTTTTTAAATAATTAAAAACAATTAATGAAATGTTTCTTTTCGAAACCAACATGCACACATCACGAAGTTTCATCGAATGTCTGGCTGGCTTGGCAGGCCGAGAGCAGGCTCAAGGCGTTTCCACGAATAATGGCGATAAAAAGGTGCTGGTAAAGCCAAGTCAATTCACAATTGTCCCTGGTAAAGTATGTTATGATTTTAAACACTTTTATTCAATTAATCGTACAAGTAAACGATAACCTAAGTAATTATTTAGATTTAAATTTAACATTTATTGCAAAACTATTTTTTAATAACATATTCCCTATAAATGAAAAAGAATAAGGCAGTAAATTTCTCAACGATTAGATAGATTTTTATCTCGAATATTTCCAACTCTGTCTACATTAGCTATGACGAAAGATGTTGATGACAATCGCCTTAATACATATGTAGGTGAGAATTCGACCTAGCACTATGTAACACAGAGAACCACTGATTAAAGTATTTGCTAGAACAAGTACCCGTAGTAAGCAAATGCTGAAAATCGCCTAACACATCGCACGTGCTACTGCCCGCATAAACCTTTTAAAGACCCGGGAACCGACAGGCTCATGAATCTGCCATCAGATGACATTTGCTTAATACAAATACTTGTTCTAGCAAATACTCCGATGAGTGTTTCTCCGTAGTACATAAAGATAGGTCAGACCTATCGCCTCAGTGTATTTGAGGCAATTAGAATTAACCTCTCTCGACCTAGTTTATGCTGACAGAAAGAGGTGAAAGATAAGGCAGATATATTCAAGATTTGAATCTATTTGATGTTTGTTTTTTGTTTTTGTGTTTTTTAATTTTATTTTCACTTCTCTCTCACTTTCTATTTTCAACATAATTCCACGCTTTTCTTCATTCAACATTTTATTAACTTTTATAGAGTCCGTAGGTCAGTGGTAGAGCGTCGGACCCAATAACTGAGGTCCGGTTTCGAATCTTGTTAAATCAAGACGGCGAAACACGTGTCTGTTATATATATATATATATATATATATATATATATATATATATATATATACTACTCCAAAAGCTTCTTTCCTTGTGCTGCTGGACTCTGGAACTCCCTCCCTGCTTTCCTGACGTTACTGACATGCAGAAAATCAAAATTTATATGAACAGACATCTCGATGCGCAGCTCCTAAATTAGGTTGACCCCCCCTCCCCCACCCAAATAACCGTCACCCTTTTTTTTTCTCTGTAGCCCCTTACGTCTACAGTGGCGACCTGCCTTGTTTGGGGTGAAGTATGTTAAATATATATATATATATATATATATATATATATATATATATATATATATATATATATATATATATATATATATATATGTAGCAGGCCATTCTAGTCTATTCCATCTAGTCCATTTAGCCCTAGACTACAAATATTTACATCGAGGGTTCTATCCTTGCCCGGATAAGTCATGCTGATGAAGGCTATATATCCAGAAACATGTGTACATGCCTACTTTTGTGTGCACGCAAGAAGTTAATTTTAAAATTGATTAAATAAATCTGTATACAAAAATTAATTTATAGATTAATTAATTAAAAATATCTATATATACAAAAATTGATGACTGGTCTGATTAAGGGCGAATTAAAAATGCGGTCCTCTGCATATGCTTAATATAAACAAACCGCTTAGGATAGCGATAAATAATAAAAACGCACCAGTAAACATCGGTCGCTTATCGCCCCAAAAAAGAATAAGAAAATATCAGCGTTAAAAACAAACCCATTTTTTTTTTCAAATGAAAAGAATATCTGAGGAGCACCAAGATACTCGAAACGCGTTTTAAATTATGAAATTATAAAATTATAAAAATAATAAAATAATAAAATAATGTTTTTTTTTCTGGAGGGGGTCAGACGAAAAGGATTTTAAGTGTATTTTACTATTTCTCTCATTTACTTTTTTAGTTTTCATTTCTATTGTTTAAATATCTTTCCTCTGAAATTAATTGATCACTGAATCAACATATATATATATATATATATATATATATATATATATATATATATATATATATATATATATATATAACAGATTCTATATTTCTACATCGGAAAGCATCGTAGAATAAAAAATATAAGAAATCATTTTTAAAACAAAATTCGATGCGAGAAAGTGTCTTTTCAATAAATGAAAACAATATGAATCAAATATTTCATCCAACTCAGGCCTTCATCAATGAACTATTGACATTGTCTTGTTTTATTCTTCATTCGCGAGGTATCACTACAAAAGTCGAAGATAGCATACTTCTGTTAGTGTCAGATGGAGACTGTTGTTAATGCCTTGATTTGTGAAGAGAACAAGATGATTACGTGTTTATAGGTAATAGGTTCAATATGTCTATATTCTAAAGCATCATAGAATGAAGAAAAACAAAAAAAATATTTATAATTCATTGATTAAGGCCTGGGTTGGTCGAAATATTTGATTTATATATTTTTCATTTATTGAAGAAATAATCTTCTAGCATCGAATTTGTTTTTTAAAATAGATTCCAGTGAAGTTTTGTTCATATGAGGTTATTTAGTGAATATTTATATAATAGTGCTCAATAAAAAGTAGCGTAACATATCTAGTAAAGATATATATTTTTATAAACATTTTACGCTACATTATATGTAACAAAATGTTTATATATATATATAAATTATAACTGTATATATATATATATATATATATATATATATATATATATATATATATATATATATGTATATATATATATTCTCTGAGGAGAAGAATTATCTATGAAAACTCATGAGTTAAGGACTTTAAGATACTTTGCCTGAACTTTGAATTCTAATAAAATTTGATTTGCACCTTATTTTAGTATTTCATTTTATATTATGCTATATATATATATATATATATATATATATATATATATATATATATATATATATTATTAAAAATAACCGACAATTTTTGTCTGGCTATTTTAGTGTTGATCCCTTCAATTTTCCGGATTAAAATCTTAATCTCGGAAGGAAATTGGCTGATGAAACTGCCATAGTGTAAATGTTGGTCCAGAGTACTTTCTGACCCGTCTGGGTCCATCGTCAGTGGAATAATGACAAACAGGTAAAGACCTGGAGTGAGATTTATAATTAATTATGGCGGGAAAATTTAACTATGTTTGTTAGGTATTATAAGCATTTAAGTATATTAGTGCTAGTGTTAAAATTAATCTTGTTAATAGCAGGTTTTTTAATTTTAATTTCCTTCCGAGATTAAGATTTTAATCCGGAAAATTGAAGGGATCAACACTAAAATAGCCAGACAAAAATTGTCGGTTATTTTTAATAATACGTGTCTTAAAGAAAAAATGCTGCCTCGATACACACATATATATATATATATATATATATATATATATATATATATATATATATATATATATATATATATACATATATATATATATATATATATATATATATATATATAGCATAATATAAAATGAAATACTAATATATATATATATATATATATATATATATATATATATATATATATATATGTAATGAATAATTTTGGTAAGAAATCCGAGTAAGAGAGCTCAATGTAGAAAACAGAGCAAGAATAGAATATAGAAAAAAAAATCACATACACATTGTAACTGTCGCAATTATAATTTATTTCGACCTACTGGCCTCTTCCGAATGCTAACGGGACAGCTACATATAGGAAATATGCAGCTGTGGTTGGTCTGGTGTCTCTGTTTGGTTTTACCTCGATTTTGATAGATCTCTCCATCGTGTTTGTTAATGTGCCCCTGAAAACATCACTTGGGACCTTTTTTACAATGCATGATTATTTAAGACCAGATTAAGCAAATAGAAAAAAATAAATTGACACCCTCAGCTCCCAAAATTAGATTCTACCTTTTAGATGATTACGTGTTAATACCCTGAAAAACCTGATGATGATGGTGATGATGATAACTTTAACATTTGTCATGAAAATAAAAAAGACCTCCTCTAATCTTTCTAAATTACTAATAAAATTCTTTCTTTTTTTACTATTCAATAAGTCTATTTTCTGTCTTCAATAATAAAGACGAAAAGCACAAAATAACCATTTTGAATTACTCAGTAATATGAAATTGACCAATCGATGTTCTAGTCTTTCATTTATTTATTTTATTATATAACTAGTTTTTAATGGGGAATTAATTTTCATTTTTATGCTGAAAAATAAATTCAAATTCCTCGACTTTGAACATCTTAAAAGACCATGCCAATTAACTTCTTTTTTTTTTCAAAAAATAAAATTTGACTATATTCATGCACAGAACATTTCCCAACATTACAATATATCAAATAACACTACGACAATCATATTTTTGTTGTTTTTCTCCAAATTATCAAAATTTCAAATGAAAATTATTTTTTCTGTAAAGAAACTACTGTCGCAGTAATTGCTGCCTGGAGTGCGGGTAGTTTTTGTTAATTATATATAAAGTAACAAATTCAACATTCAGTATCCAAGGCAGTGGATACATATTTATTGAATATTCGCATGGTTGATATTTCCATAGTAGTTTTTCGCTGTTAATAAAATAAATACTTTATTTTCACATAAACCTCACACAGTTCTCACTAATGAACCACCAATTATCAGGGTCAAAAGCCACTCACGGATGAAGTTAAAAGCTAATAGATTGTTATTTGAATGATAAAGAATATTATGAAAGGGCTGAAAGTAATGAATGGGATAAACAAGATGTTATTACTTATGGGAACGGTTCATGACAATTATTTGTTTGCATTGTAGTTGAAGACGACCATGTTGCAGTCTGCAGATAAGCTGCTCTGTTATAATAGGATTCACAGGTGGGTTATTTACCTCCCCGGGAGGGTAGGCTCAAGGCCAGTTTTATCTTACTCCAACAAGGTAAGATTTGACCAAAGGTCGGGTCGGGAAAGTGGGACTTGAAAAGCCAGCGCCCGAGGTGAGAACTCTGGCCATAAAAATTGATTGGTAGCCCCGTCGGCATTCACCGGTAGCGGCGCCTCAGGCAGTAAGCAATGAACCTACTCCTCCCCAAAGAGGGGAGGCAAAGCTTGGGAGGGTGAACCTCCTAGAACTGCACAAGACCGTCCCAAAGACCGGCGTAAATCAAGCCCCGAAGGCCAAGACAATACCAGTCTATGGGGTGCAGTATCCGTCGGTGTTTCACAGATTATAAATTATTTTAAATAAACTACAGGGTGATTCATAAGTCACTTAGCTATTTATTTTTGAAATTCTCAAGTTTAAAAATACGGTAATACAAAACAGAAAGTTTATTCAACAATTTAATTTATGGGAGTTTAAAATTACAGCAAATTTTCAAAATTTCCACCTTCGTTCTACATGCATAGCTCCATTCTTTTTTGCAATGAATTTACGACTCTTTGTAGCATATTTGATTGATTATGAAATAAATATATATAGAAACAAATATATAAACGAACACATTTAAAATAACAAATAGCAGTAATTAGAGAGTAAGATAACAATTATCAAAAGTTCATAGTATGTTTGTGCTTCATATGGTAATCATTTTAAATAGCAAAGTGAAGTGACTTATGAATCACCCTGTATATTAATGGGAATTCAACCTAACGCTAGACGCAGGGAAGAAAAAAGGAAACATTCAGTTCTTGGCAGTTGTGGTAAAAGACGAGTTCCTTTTGATTTCTTTGAAATATTTTTTGGTCCCGGTCTCTTTGTCCGTATTGAAAGGTACGCGTCTTCCAACTAGTCAATAGATAAATGTGTTGACTTTTCGCTCGTCTGTACTGGTTGACCTTCTAACGCTGATAGTTAATTCTCCTCGCACGTACTCAGGTAGACAAGTGTGTCACTGTGTTATGGGCCCGGCCTGGAACGGGTACTCAAACTAGTCAATAAATAAATGTTTCGTTTGTACTGGTTGACCTTCTTCTCGGAGTAATTGTTTCGATTGCCACAACAAATATGAAATAAAAGAAGGCTCCCAAACACTGAGAAGCGGTTAACTTGATAAATGGACAATTCTTCGAGGCGAAAACACCCAATTTATTTATCATAACGAGGTTGAACCGTGAAAATGTTGAAATGGTCATAGGTATTGTTCTGCAAAAAAGATTGCATTATTAACTTTACTGACGAATATCAAAAAAAGAGAGAAAAAAAAAACTGTTGCAAGTTTTTGCTTTTTTCTATTTTTCTTTTTCGAGATTGCATGTCAGAAAACATTTGATGAGTGCAAAATGAACACAAAAGAGTTTTTTTTGTTTTGTTTCGTTTTGCTTTTGACGAAAAAAAAAAACACAGACCACAACGATGGAAGGTCGCCGGCGCTGTGCCTTTTTAAAAAAGAGAATTCATTCATAATTGAAACTCGAATTGGTAAAATAGAAACTATCCACTTCATCATGGCCGCCGTGTTTAAAATTAGAAAATTGTGAAACAGTGTTAATAAAAAACGTAATTATTTTAGGCTGCATAGCTTTAGGCGGAATTTTTATTTTTATTTTATTATTTTATTTTATTTTATTATTTTATTTTATTATTTTTTATTATTTTATTTTATTTTATTTTATTTTATTTTTATTTTATTATTTTATTTCATTTTATTTTATTATTTTTTAATTATTTTATTTTATTTTATTATTTTATTTTATTATTTTAATTTATTTTATTATTTTATTTTATTTTATTTTTATTTTTTTAATTTAATTTTTATTTTTATCATTTATAAAACAGCAGTTTGAATTCATTATTTTTTAATAAATGTTTGTTAATTTTTAATATATTTGGATAATAATTTATAATTTTATAATTGAACTATTTATTAATTCTAAATGAAAAATTCCAATTCTGAACAGGTTTTTTAAAATTATTTGTTAAAAATATTTTCAAGATTAAAAATAAATTCCAATTATAAAAAAGTTGATTTTTATTATTTGTTAAAAATATTTTCAAAATTAAAAAAAATATTTTATAAAAAAATCTGTATTCATTGTGAGTTAAACAATTTTTCAAACTAAAAACAAATCCAATCATAAAAAGTTCGTTTTTATTATTAGTTAAAAAAATGTTAAAACTAAAAAAATCCAATTATAAAAAAGTTCCCTTTTATTATTTGTTAAACATATTTTCAAAATTAAAAAAAATTAAATCATAAAAAGTTTACTTTTATTATTTGTTTGAGCATTTTTTTACATTTAAAAAATCAATTCAATTATAAAAAAAAGTTTGATTTGATTATTTGTTCAAAAATATTTTTAAAATAATTTTTTTTAATTTTCCAATTATAAAAAGCAGCTTGATTTTATTATTGTTAATAATTTTAAAAATTGCTGAAAACAAATTATTATAAATAAGAGATTTAAAAAAAAATCAAAACCGGTTCGCAATTTCCGATTTCATATACGGCGGTTATGATGAAGTGGGTACTTTCTATTTCACCCATAAATCATATCACATTTATAAAGTTCCACCCGTTTTAATTAATTATTTACCCCCAGCCACTTCTTCCCCACACGCCCCGAACTTCTCAAACTCATATTTTAAATACATACATTCTTCTGTAAAGAAATCAACATAACACCCCAAAACATTGTCTTATTTATCTATTTTTCTAGTAAAACCGAATGAATCTACATTCGTTTCCTAAAGGCATTTTACGCTAAATATTTAACTGACACAAAATAAATACTAAAATATTACTTAGTTCTGGGACTGAGTTATATTTGAAAATATATCTAATTTTTTACCATTATATCGAGGGCAAATAGAATGATCGGGTGGATGTTTAGGAATATTATTTCGAGGGAGACAAATGTTGTGTTAAGGATATATAAAGCTCTAATAAGACCTCATATAGAATACTGCACCAAGGTCTGGGCTCCAGCGACTAGATATGGAAATTGGAATGTAATATTGAAACTGGAAGGCTTACAAAATAGGCTGACAAAACTAATAAGTAAAGTAAAGGAGTGCAGTTACAGGAAGAGATTGGACAAATTGGGATTGACTACTTTGCTGGAGAGAAGAATGAGAGGTGATATGATTGAGACTTTCAAGATAATAAATGGCATTTCTAACTATGGTGGGCATTTTTTAGTATTTCTCCTAGATCTGGAAGGTTATTGTCAACGCAGTTTTCAAAAGCTAGATCTGTTAACCAGTAATATGTATTTGGAATAAGTTGCCAGATCAGATTAAGAACAGCAATAGCGTGGATCAATTTAAGATGAGGTTGGATGAATTCAGAGAAAGTGGTAGGAGGGAGAAATTGAGGGTGCATTTTTGGGAGTTATCAAATGAAATATTTAACAGAATTTGATCTGGATATCGATACTGTACTAAGAGTTTTATTTTTTTTAAATAGTTGAATTGAGAAGATAGTTAAAAGGGAGATGCCCAAGGAGGCATAATAAACAAATAAATAAATACATAATGATATTATATCTAATTCGCCATAATTTGTAATTACAAGTAACTCACCTCGTATCTATTTCACTCGCCATATCTCATCATATATTGTCTAATATTTTAACAAGCGGACCCTTGGAAATTCCACGGTGCTTTCTATATCAGTTTGTATGATTTACTGTTAATAATAATATTCTTTTTGGAATAGTAAATGTATCTCAAAGTTAATACTATTAAGAAAGTATTCTTTCTTCTTCCGTAAAAATAAGTGTTGATGTCAGCTAAATATTCTTTAAGTAAACAATACAAATATGTTACTCTATTTATTTATTTATTCATTTATTTATTATTTAAAATTGTAGCAATTTCATTCCTTTCAAAACGATAAATATTCTGTGTTCTTACCGTAAAAATAATTGTCAGTGAAATATTCTTCAAATCAATAAACGAATATCACTTTTTTAAATGTGTGTATTTAACATTGTACCGGTCGACCGAACGACACCATTTGTAAAATAAAAATTGCCATTCTTAGTCAAATATTCTTCAAATCAATAAAACGAATGTCACTTTTTAAAATGTATTTTAAAAAAATGTACTGTTTTAGTCGAAGGAACAACATAATTTGATTTTGGAACAGTTACTTTTTAAATTGGTATAGTCGGAAATTTTACTTTAGCGATATCAGATTAATCACCAATCATCGTCTTTGCAGATCGGCAGATCTGATGGTCTTATTGTGTGTGAAAGGTTATAACTTAAATACGAACATGAGATGCCTTACCGTATTTTTATATATTCTTTATTATTATACTTACTTTTATTTTATATTTTATTTTTATTCTATTTTCCTCTTTTAAAAAATTTATTCTTATTTTTTATTTTTTATCCTTTTATTTTATTTTTCCTTTTTATATTTTATATTATATTTCATTTTATTTGTATTCTTATTTTTATTTTTTATTTTTATAATGTTTTTTTTTATTATTATTATTATTATTATTATTATTATTATTATTATTATTATTATTATTATTATTATTATTATTATTATTATCATCATTTTATCTTTCTATTTTTATTTTATATTTGTAACTTATTCCTTTTTCTAATATCTGCCTCTGTGGCTCTTCCTGTCAATGTTTTGGAAACGACCGTACGCCATACTAGACTTGATGTTCTAATACTTGGAACAATTGTAATGTTCTAATTCATGAAATCCTCTTATATATATATATATATATATATATATATATATATATATATATATATATATATATATATATATATATATATATATATATTATATATATCTGTAAGCATTTAAAGAAAGGGTGTCTCTCTTTTTTCAGCGTTGTTTCTTAATTGCTTAAATTGTCATCTAATTTACATAGCGTGTTCGCACACACCGTAAACACGTATCTAAAAATAAGAAGTATGTTTACTAATATATGATGCACTAGCAATCTCAACCCGTATGCTAAGAAAGTGTACAACATAGGGTTTAATTTAGAATTCAATATGGGCGATAGCATTCGCAACCAGCTTCTCAAGCCGCTTGGAAACCACATCAACTGATTACCAACGTAACTCTCTTTGTTTTCCACTAATGTGTCATCAATAATCAAGACAAAAAACAACTTGAGGATAAAAGTTAATTGGATGGATAGATTAACACATGATATATGATAAATAATGAGAGGATTGTAAATGTCCACATACCAATTACTCAAAACTACAGCCGATCTAGAAAACAGCTATTCTTCATCTGGATATCAGAAATGTTAATCACGGAATGTGAAGAGGATAGGTAAACATGTAGCGCAGTCATATATACATCTCGCTCCCCTTATTTTGTCCTCTATATTTGTCCGTTTGTCGGTCTGTCCGTTTATCATCTATAGGAGGAAACACTACACCACGGATCATCATAACATTTAGAACAGCAGACATAAAGGCGCATGTTATTTATATCAATATTGGAAATGTTTTATAACCTCCTAATTTAGGTTATAATAAATAATAACTTTTAAATAAATGGATGAACTATCAAGAGAAACGTTTAACAGATTTATTAAAACTGAACACAGAATGAATTAATGAATTATTTTAACGCTGTACGCGATTGACATATTAACAGTCTGATCCGTGGTCTGTGTTTACTTTCTCTCTCGGCAGCCAACCATTTCCAAGGGCAATAACTCTTAACTCCCGAAATGGTTCAAGGGAGGTAATCCCGTTTTTCGTTAAATGTCCTGCTTTTAATGTTCATATCTCTATTATAATGATTAGCAAATATATGCTCTCTCTCCCCCCCTCTCTCTCTCTCTGGTCGCATACTTTTGCTAGTATATATGACGAATGAACTTACACTACACTGCCTTCCTAAAGTAGGAGGTCATTCCTGGGAATATGGTATCATGACAACACAACAGATACTACACTAACCCCTGTATTAGGCATTGGCAGAAAGTAATAGTATAGTTTCGGCTTTAGACAGACAGATATTAAATTTCCATTATTATTAGAAGTTTGGGCTGGTGTACGAACCTCTATTCTCCCCCGCTCTTGGAAAGTGATTCTAACCTTAAAGGTCTCGCGCTTTCTGTCAAACCCCAGTCCCTGCCCGATCACCACAGTGTTGCTTGTTTTACAAGTACTTCCACGGAATGTGCTCCGATGAACTTACTGCAATCGTAACTCTTCAACTTAAATACCCCCGAAAAACCCGACGAGCAGCAAAATCGCACCCCTTTACTGTAGCGGTCCCCAGATGCCGAAAAACTTTCTACTCTTATAGTTTACTTCTTCATACAGCTTACCTTTGGAATTCTCCCCCGGCTCCCTGTTTCCCCGACTGTAACAACGAGCATAAATGTAAATATAATGTGAACAAACATCTTGCTGCACAACTCACAATGTAAATGTAATGTGAACAAACATCTTGCTGCACAACTCACAATGTAAGATACATTCTATATATCTGGCCCCTAATCACAGTCGTCCCTTACATTTCAGCGGCAATATGCCTCGTTTGAGGTGAATAAAAGTATATATATATAAATTCATAATCGAAGTAGTCTCGGCTTCAGACAGACAGATACCAAATCTCCCAAATTAGTAATAGAGTAAAATAATTAGAATATCAAACTTTAAATGCAGACGACCAACTGAATGATTAATTTAATAAAAAAATACTTTAAGTAGTTATATCGAAAATATATTTGAAATTAATTTAAAAATCAGTTTTGTAAGTTTTGGCGATTTGTTGGAAAAGAAAATAGATGCGTCTTAAGATGTAATATTGCTGCAGAGAAATCGATCCTGCCAGACAGACTACAAAATCGATTTCGAAATCTAGTGGGAGATGATCCCTTCTCTTCCCTAAATCCCTTTTTTTCTCACAGAAGAGATGTCGGTATTCTTATAGCTGACGCACCATGTTTCCGTGACTTCGCGCCGTCAACGTACGGGCAAGTCTCGGAATCGCCCGAGAGTTGACGAAACTATTAACCAAGCAGCCGATAACTTTTTGAAGAAATTAATCGCGTTCAATAAAAAAAAAAATGAATTTCTATCATCTCTATTAGCTCGTTGAATCTCCCGAAGGACAAATAGAGTTTTTTTGAAAGCAAATGTAAAACAAAAAACATTGACAAAAAGCAAACACACAAAAAAACATTTACTTAACAAATGAAACAAAATCATCTTTTGAAACTATCCGGTGCACAAACAAAAAAACATTTTATTTAAAAACATTTGATTAACAATGGTTCCTGTGACAAAAAAACAAACAAACAAAACTATTAATCTAATTAATAACAGTTGGTTAGCTATGGTTTATTCGTTTTTTATTTATTTGTATATATGTATTTTAGTTTGGTTGTCTTCGTCGTATTTATCGGCTGTCAGTCTTCAATTTAGCATTTGGCAGTTTTCGCATCGTCAACTCTCGGGCGCTTCCGTAACCTGGTCGAACGTTGACGACGCGAAGTCACGGAAACATGGTACGTCATCTATAAGAGTACCGAGATGTCGCCAGTGTCTCACTACTATAACGTTACTTTTATGGAAGGTGCTCGACTGAGCCCCAATCTCTGGTTCCTCTTTTACAGCAAGAACTCGTTTTATTACCACTGGGAAAAAAAACTTTCCTTTCCTCCTCCAAGTGTCTTGCGCCAAGAAGAATTTCTATGCACTTCCAGTCTGTGGAACACGTTACCGAATGTATGCTTCCCTGCAGATTACAAAATAATCATCCTCAAATCCAATGTCAAACATCATTAAACACCGATCTCAAAGACATGTCTTTATTCTCATTAAGAAAAATAAATCTAATAAAAAATATTTCTCAGAAAAAAATCGAATAATTTTTTTTTCCTTTTCGTGTTTCTAGATGAACGAGAATAATGTAAACACGTATATTTAATCTTAGTTTTAATTCAAACAATATTTAATTTTAATTTAAACACTATTTAATATAAGGGAATAAAATACACTATTTATTTTACGATTCCATTATTGTTTGTTTTTGTAAATAAAAAAACATATCATCGATGAAAACCGTATCGTTATTTTATTGTGAGTATATGTTTTGAATTATAAGGTCGCGAAATAAATTCAATACTTAATTAATTTTTAAGTAAATTATTTATTATTTACTTTTAAAAATATTTTGCTGGAATAAAACTTTTCCTTTTATCTTTTGAGTAATTTTCACAATTGCATTTACAAAATTTGGATGAACACAAATAAATAGAAGGAATCGTGAGATTTGACATCTTTTAATAATTTCACTTTGTGGAACGCGTATTTCAATAGTTACAACAATTAAACCTTTAGGCAAACTGAAGAGAAAATCCCCAAAACGCTAGAATTTAACGAGTTTCTATTTCTCTTATATCCCCACCACCACCACCACCACCACCACCACCACCACCAGCCCCATTGAATTTGCGTTCTTGTAACACTCTCCCACATCTCCCCTATCTTTCCACCTCTCTCTTTCTCCTACTCTCTCTCATTCTCTCTCTCTCTTTCCTTCTCTCTCTCTCTCTCTCTCTCTCTCTCTCTAGCTTTCCATATTCATTTCATTCTTCGCCTCCACTGACTTCTCACAGCCTGGACTCTCCTCCAGCGCTACTACTTTCCTTTATCTCTCCATCATGTCAACCCAAAATTTCGATGTACTTGCATGACATTTTTCTAACAATTATCATCCTGAGGAAGTTTTACAATAAAGAAAGACAAAACGTTTATGAATATATAAAAAATATCTCTTGTTTTTTTTCTTTATAATTTTCCCATATATATATATATATATATATATATATATATATATGTATATATATATATATATATATATATATATATATATATATATATATATATATATTATGCAAGCACTGTTAAAAAAAAATATTTTTTCAATTTTTATTATAATCTTTTTGTATTAAAAACAAACAAAAAATTAATAAATGTTCCATAGGTTTCACGAACGTTTTCGATTCTTCGTCGAATCATCCTCAGGTGTCAAAAGCAAATGAACAATAAAGTTGGAGAAAGAAGAGATTTTTTAAAAGACGGCGGAGAAACACGCATAGAACGTTTTTCGCATTGCAAATTTTAATTTTAAATTTCTTTTCTTTTTTCTCCATTTCATTCTTTCCAAATATGATCTAAGGTTAAGATCGGATTTTAACTCTACCTGATTATATCTCAGTTTATAATAGCTGTTGATCGATAACATCGACATGCCAGTGTCGCAGATTTTGTACATGTCTGTGTAAATAAAAATAATCTATATATATATATATATATATATATATATATATATATATATATATATATATATATGTGTGTGTGTGTGTGATTTTATGAAGGCTTACCAAAGCATTCCTTTCAGGCCACCAATGATCACCATTAAAGATATTTTTTCTTACAAATATTATTTATTCAAATTAAATGTTTTTTCCTACACGTGTTTCACTACCAAGCCTTCATGAAATCACATATATATGCTCTGTACTCTGTAATCGAGTATGATCGAGCTTGTTGTTATTGGAACAACCCCGGTCTTCACTGAATGATCTATTTTATAAGTGAAAAATCTAAATATATATATATATATATATATATATATATATATATATATATATATATATATATATTACATAATAATATATTACATCATAATATATTACATCATAATTATGTCCACAAAATCTTAACAGAACAAAGATCACTAATAAATAAGCGGTTTACTGGATCACGTGATCATCAAAAGTGTATAAATAAAATACTTGAGGTTTTTTTTATATATTTGAATACAAGATAGAGTTTGATTTTATATAAATATGTAATAGAGGGTTTGTCTAGTAGACGACCCGTGACCCTTCAATAAAACCTCATAATGGATCGATTCGCTTTTTCCCCTCTCTGAAGTTATGTATGACGTCATAATTTTGTGAAGTAATTCACTGTGCACGGTTATTTCTCACCTCTATGTTTTAATGGATGAAACTATCCGTAGTGACCTTATCTATTCGTTATATTTCCCCCTAATTTCATTGACAGGTACTATACCTAAATAAAAGGTGTATACAAATGTACCCCAGAATCTATGTTGGTTAATTAGTGTTGCGTGTTTCTGAAACTATAACTGTTTCATTTAATTTCCTCAATTTCAATATTTAATCCTGCTCAATAGTCATCCAGAAAAAAAATCATGTGAATTTTACTCCCATACTCAGATCTACTACCGCTGCCATTCATGTACACCGGGATAACCTTTCTTTTAAGACGCATACGTTTGTAATACCGTTATTATTTTATTTTTCGATGTTGCTATTATACGTCATATTTTACATTTTAACCTAAACATGGGACGCTCACTCTATTTATACATTTATTTTTTTAATTTCAGAAACATTTTGATTGACTACTCCGAATAATTTCTATTACATTCCTGCTCACTGGAATAAGAAATTAACAGAATTTTACTTGTCGAATACTATCGCCCTATTATTTATTCGATTACTTCTAAATTTATTTTTACATTTTTGATTACCTGAATAATTGATTAGCGTAATAACATTTTCTGCGCGCTATCTGTCTATAATCAATTCGGTTTTTTCAAAATTATTTTTACGTGTATATGCTAAATGTTGAACTATTTCTTTCTAAAACTTACCTGCATATCAAAATAGTCCAGTAAAAAACTTCTTTTACAAATAAAAATGTCACTTTTTTGTTAATGAAATGTAACAGGTGACTACAAAGTAGCGCTTCTATTCATTATTTTGTTAATGCTTAATCACTCTAAATAATAATTTAAATAGTGTTATACAATGTTGGCTTTCCATATAGCTGTAAAAATAAATGGCACACAACTAAAAATATGACATTCGCACGTTCTAAATGGGCGACATTTATCGGCAATTCTCGGTCGTGTTTATTCTTTGGTTTTACGCGGCAGTAAACAAATTTAGTTCCAGACGACATTTTCTCGTGAAGGATTTAGTGGCATTTCGCATCGTTTTCCACACCTTCACCTTTATTAGATAATCTCCGTAATGATGTCTGCCTTGGCAAAGACCACGTTGACGATGTTTCCGTTAGCGATGGAGTTCATAACACGAGGAATGAAAATTGAGACGGGAAGCGAACTTTGTGTTTCGCATTGCATTGATTCGCAGAAAGTTCATTTCTGAAAACAGATGACATCTACAATATCAGTTGTGTGGGTGAAACATTAGCTCTTTAGAGTTTTTGTTTTCTGTTTGTCTGTGGTCAGCAAGTAATAGTTATTACTTATCTTATTAATGCAGCGTGTGAATAAACGAATGTGTATTTATTTTTTATCTGACTGTTATACATTTATTAACCATGTCAAGCACTTTTTTCTTAGTATTTTATATTTCTCTATACTAATTCTAATAAACATATTTATCTATCAAACTATAGTGCATCTCTACCTCTAATAAATATCTCTAATATATATTGTTGACAAAATATATATATATTCTATTAATAAGAAATATCTAGAGACGAGCAATGAAATATCAAGTAATTTGTATGTTAACTTATGAATGAAATTCACCGGATTGCAAAGAATTAAACGTCATAATTGATTCCACCCCCCCCATTTACTACGGTTGTCAGTTATTTTAACCGAGAGATGCCGGTAATTTCTTTTCTGTCTCCAGTCGGAGGAGGAGATATCCTTCTCAATTATGTGGCGTTCCTGATGATCCCGAACCCATATCGAGCGGTTGAAGTGGTCTTGACTTATCTCATCTCCGCCATGAAAGGACACGTCTTTGTCTGGCGTGCAAATTGAAAATTAAAGAAATGTTTAAATAATAGGTTTCGAGTGAGGATTCGAACACTGCCCCGTTGATGACGACTACCGCCGTTAGAAGACGACGCCTCCTGATGTCTTATCTCAGACAACATCGCCTGTCTTATATCTTTCCTTTGAGGTTCCGATGCGCTTACGACTTGTCCGTGAATGGAATCGTGGAACGCAGTCATAGAAGCGTAAAAACGGTCGCAGTTAGGAAAATTGCTCTGTGTTGGATGCTGTCTATTGCCATATTAACACACCGAAGGGCAACCTCTCATCTTCTACGGCGCCAGCTGACGTACTGCATATGCACAATATCCGGGTAAGAAGCATTGTCGCCTGAACCACAAATAACTGAAGAGAGGTGTAATATATGGTGATGTTACCTTGTATTTTTAGCCTATATATATTTAGCCCATATTTATATAAATAAAAGTTATGTATGTGAATATGCTTAGTTATGGTAATGTGTGAGTGAGGTTACGTGTGTGCGTGCTCATAGGATGTGTACGTATTTAGGTTTGTGTATGCGCGTGAGTAAAGTTGTCTATATGTATGATATCGTCAAGTCGTAAGTGTCATAATTTTGACACGGCAGTTATTATTTGATTAACTTAAAAATCCCTCCCCTTCGACCGCCATAGTTAAATATAAGTTTTAAATCCGCCCTCTCTCTAAAAGATATACTAAATTGGTTGCTACCACCACTCTCTCTGGTTGTGTTTAAATTGTCGTAGGGAAATTCAATTTTCTATCAGTCTCAAAAATGTGATTGTCTGAGTGATGCTTGAAAAAACCGCGCGGTTGAAATAAATTATTGCATCGACAATTATGTGATTTCGTGTTATTTTATGTTATTCTTGCTCTGTTTACTACATTGAGCTCTCATACCCAGATTTCCTCCTGGAATTATTCCATTATAACACAAATACATATATATATATATATATTGCTAATGAGGGTATATATTATGCCATTCATATCGCTGCAAAACTGACGTTGTTAACTTATGTAAAATCCGTCTATGAATAAATATAATTGTTTGTGTTTGTTTCCTGATATAAGAATCCCCTGTGGAATACTCCGATTTACCTGCATCTGCACGAGAGATGGATGTGACACAAAGTCCAGCTGAGTATTGGTGAAGCCATTATTGAATTCTAGACGGACTCTCATGGTCGTTTGGAGTTCAGTAATGACCACTGATTGGACGGAAGAGCTCCAAATGAGAAGTTATAGGTCCGAGACGATTCACAGAATTACGAAGGACATGGGATTACTTATTGTTGCATTTGTAAGATTGAAAAACCTCTGTTTAAAATGAAGATTGAATAAAAAGTATAAACATTTTTTACATTCATATCGTAGACTTTGTACTCGCCGGAAATCCATTGAAAACGACGTTTTATTTAATTTAAGTTTATTGATAACTTGAATATTAAAATGGTAATGCTATATTCAAGACGGGAAACGGGAGTACATGGATATCCATGCTAATTCCCAGGAAACACCGGGGGTGCCTGTTACTTTGAAATATTCTTCTTCTTCAGGTATCAGGTCTGTTTACAGACATCGATGATCATGGCTTTCCATTCTTATTTAAATATTTTGTTTCACCATGATGTTCTTTGCAAAAAGGTCACCTATAGTGAGTTGCAATTATTTTCTATAGGGGCAGTGCTCTTATAGAGCAGGAAGTCTTAGCCATAGTACAAAAATCAGTATCATCTGCCTAACACAAAACGAAGGATTGACCAGTTTCTAAAACCGATTAGGCTGCTCAACTTTCCACCCATCACCTGCCTGTCATTACTTTACGTACCCTGATCGAGACGGGGCTAAGTGGGTACTCTACCTTGCCCAAGGCGCCTTACTGCTCCTGTTGGTGGAAATGTTTCCACCTCACTACATATGAAATACAACTATTATTTTAATAATCTAAATCATATTAAAAAACTTTTAAGAATTATAAAAAAAGAAATACAAAAAAGCAAATAAAATAAAATAAAGAAGAAAAAAACAGAATTTCTTAAATGCATTTTAATTTATTAGAAATTGTCTGTCATGGAGACGTGAACAATTACGTCACATCCACTTTTGAAGAACACTGACTGTATTGTGTCGTCATCATTTGAATGATTTTTTAAAAAGTTTAATTTCTGCATTCTTGCACCTCGAAGGGAGTAACATACGATGTTAAAATACGGAATGTCTATCTTTATCACCCCGTGAGGTTTGAAAGAGGTTTCACTTTGAAAGGTCGTGGCAAAATTTGCGCCATAAATGGCGATGAAGCAATAAGTCGTAAACCTAGTTACCAATTGTTTGTTTTCTATCATGTATGGTTGTTGCAGAATGGGATTTTTTATTTTGTCCATCTTGATTTCGCACGTGAATTTTTATTTTATTTTATCAATTAAATAAACTATCGACTTAAGTGTTTATAGGTTCACTCATTTAAAATGATATTTAGCCCGGGCAGCATTAGAATAATTATGAACTAAAAGTTAGACCAACAAATATACAACGTTTACTGTTGTTTACCGTTATTTTAAAAACATTGACTTTTCATAAAGTTTTTAAATATTGACTAATAAATGTTATAAATGCACCGTTCATATTTATGGTGTTATGGTAATTTGTCAGTAGCATTTATTTTACTAATTTAACAAAATACTAAAATACGTCAACTGGAGTCTTAACTTTAACATTGAAAATTGTAGCTACTTTTTTTGTACAAAACGCGTTTCCAGATTTTTATATTTATTAAAATATATTTCAACCATACAAGTGAAATTACCGCTGACAAAAGGCGGGAAAGGCCGTTCAAAGCTGATCGAAAATTATCTAAAGCAAGTTTTCGAGCGAGATAAGCAGTCGGTTTAAATATACCATACAGCTTGTTAGCATAATTACTGAATCACAACCACTCTGTCTGCGTGTTATAAACACATTCTGGATTCACACGAATACACAGCCATTATTTTTTCGTATACGATGACTATTTTCAGGGAAACACATAGAAATATGTTCCTTATTATTTCAATAAAGTTCCTGGTTATTTATGGATGCGTTTTTTGTGTTCATTGGAATCAGATTTATCTCAGCTACAATAAATGATGAATCTTTTGCAAACAACATAGTAAAGCGTTCAACAATACTACGACATCTTACGTTTGTGACGATTTCCATGGCCTTTTCGGTTTCAAAGAATAAGCAGTTCATTCAGATTTTACAGTGAACTGTACTCTGTAAAGTTTATAACACGCAATTTAGTTTCGTATTTTCTGTAAAGTTTATAACACGTATTTTAGTTTCGTATTTTCTGTAAAGTTTATAACACGTATTTTAGTTTCGTATTTTCTGTAAAGTTTATAACACACAATTTAGTTTCGTATTTTCTGTAAAGTTTATAACACGTATTTTAGTTTCGTATTTTCTGTAAAGTTTATAACACGCAATTTAGTTTCGTATTTTCTGTAAAGTTTATAATACGTATTTTAGTTTCGTATTTTCTGTAAAGTTTATAACACGCATTTTAGTTTCGTATTTTCTGTAAAGTTTATAACACGTATTTTAGTTTCGTATTTTTTTAATGAATAAACAATTGTAAATGATCAAATGCTGGTATGATAGTTGATGCTTTAATTTAGCTTTTTGGCTAAAAAAGATAAACTCTGTATCTGGTTATTTAATGCCGAGGAAAAATACTTATTGTAAAAGATTAATTGGACACAATTTGTCTTTTATCGATTGCTGAGAAGAAATTAGTAGTTCATAGATTTCCTATTGGTATCAGTTCGTAATAGGCAATCTAGATCCGGTAGAATTTGAACTCAACATAACAGGCTATACAGGGCGACCCCAAACATTGCCTTTACTGATTGACGTATAATTGAACGGCGATAAAAAGAATGATGTTGGCCATTTATAAGTGGAACAAGTCAAGCAATGACTGTAGTTTATTTGTACCAAATATGGTTCGATTACAGAAAATATTGTGAATTTTATTAATACTTTCATTCGTGGCGGTTTTTTTGGTCATCCTATATTGTCCACGACGGTATTGATTAAGCCAATCACGCAACCACTAACAATAGCTGAAATTCTGTCCGTCAATTTCTGAAGTATAAATGGACCATTTGTCGCGATTTGTTTGTCAATTGTCAATATAAAGTCTGAAACAATATTTACTTTTTAATAAATTTCAGTTTTCGTGCGTATTCCAGGGACGCCACACGTTCTGTAGAGATGCGTTCGAAGCGGCACCTTCATCTGCCGTAGAGTACGCAGAATCGGACATATTACCGTCAACTTTCATCTCAAACGTATCAGCTTTGCTCTCTTGTGGCGTCCGTGGCAACCCACCGACAGGCGAACTTGAGGGAGTTGCGATGACGGTCCCCGTGGGAGACAAAGTAGTCAGTCTCTGTGGTTGATCAACCGATGTGTATAGTGGTATGGCTTTGATAGCCAACGGAGTGGTTACTAAAAAGGCGATAGGCATTCCGTTACTACTGTCCACCCCGGTGATCTGGCTACCGTTTCGAATAAGTTCAGCTATATCGACAGCGGTGGGCAAATTACGTACTATTGTAGCCGTCGTACTCGATGGAATATCCGTCAATTTCGATTCATTGTGTTCAACATTTTTCTGACTCAGATCGTAAATCGTCTGCGTTCTCTGTTGGTGATTGTTTGTATGGAACTGAACCGAGCGGTGACTGGCTATATGTTGTGGATCAATACTGACCGGCTGTACTGTTCCCGGGGGAGACGGCTGACCATTGACGACACAAAGAGGTCTAGGATGACCGTCGCGTGCCTCGTTTGACACAGGGATTGAGTGATTGAAGGGCAGCCCCTTTAGTGTTTTACAGTCCACCGCAACTGAGACTTGGTGCGTTTTCTGTGCGTTGACTTCTGCGTTTTCCAATCGGTTGGTCATTTCTTGGTTCGGGGTTTTACTCCTGTTGTTGTAGCAGTTGTTTAAATGGCTGATCACTCGCGACCGGAAGTCGGTATTGATGCAGTCTTTCTTGCCGAAGTAATCGACGACTTCGCCGATGCAGTCATTAAACCCATCCCGATATCTTGGATGATCGTGATAACCAGCATCTGAAAGAGAACAAAGAAAGCCATGAATAGAGAATCGACACATCAGGTCTGTCGTTTTTGTCTTTTTCAAATTAGATACAAGGTCGGTGTTAGTTAAATGTGAAGAATCTCGTTCTTCCAATAATAGCCACTCTATATACGGAACAAATAAAAAGTGCATATTTCCGTCTGTACGGCGCTTAAGACGACATGTAATAAACCAACCAACGTTCCCTAAAAGCATGTGGGTAATGCCGCTGAGAATAGTATTCTGTGATTGCACTGAATTGCTTTCTGACACCGAACAGATACTACATTTTGATTCTACTAAATGGCATCTTTGTTGCATCAAAATTAGGAACTTGAGTTATAAATGATCATTTTTGTCTTTTTTTATTTCCAGTCTATTTCAATAGTTTTGGATCCTATAAAAGGATCCCCAACTATTGAAATAGACTAGACTCTCAAGCCTTGGTAGTGCAATTAGTCTAACAGGAAAACTCTGAAATAATACCAGATTTTATTTGTTTACCTCGGCATTGTTTCCAGTCATTCTGAGAATCCTGCACAAGATTCAACCAATGCGCTCTCAGAATGGGATACAGTTAATAATTGCGCAACACTTGCTTCATTATAGCCTTCGCTCACAGACACTTTTATAGATGATATTCATTGTCTTTCTAGACTGAACATAATCCTTTTATATTTGTTATGTGATCAAATGGAGTTATATGTTTTACCCAGGATAAACTCTACTTAACTTTCATATGAGGTACAGGTCCTATACGTTCGGATAATGGTTGTCTTTAGAATAATGATGCCAAAGAGATGACTCCATAAAACTGGCAAATGAAAACCTCACTACTGAATGCAGTTTAACGAAAAACACAGGTCACTGAACTGGGGTAAAACAAATGTAATGGCGAAATAAGGGCATTTTCCGTAGTAGGATAAACTTTTTATTGTATCAGTGAATAAAAGGTAAATATTCTTAAAAAATAATCGGTAATAACTCAAGAAATACTCACTATCTTCAGGGTTGATTAATTCTTGGAGCTTTTTTAATTTTCGAACCGTCAACTCGAGAATTTCTGCTTTCTCTAATTTAGAAATATGCGAATTCTGAAATGAAAAAGAAATAAAATACAGTTGAATAATTAATCTGTATAAATAAAAAAAATCTCGATTGAAAATATGGACCAATTATATTTACAGCACTGCGCAGTTATGTTTCCAGGTTAAAGGAACGGGTTTAGCATGGCACGGCATTTGTTAACAATTAAACACCGGTCTTTTCAAACATAAAAACGCACACATATTTTTTTAGACCTACATTTCATTTCATTATTAAGTCATCACACACAAACAAACAAACAAACAGACACACACACACACACATACACACACACACACATATATATATATATATATATATATATATATATATATATATATATATATATATATATATATATTGTGTGTGTATTTAGGCAGCATATTTTCATTTAGGCAAACATTATTAAATAACACGGAGTGGTTTTGTTTGATGCGACTTTTTTTATTTTTTCAATTTCTTAACGGTTTAAACAGTCAAACTTTTAAATCTCTCATATGTGTAGAACGCCATCACGCTCTCATGTACATTTCAACTTTACAGACGCTTTTTCAAGTTATAAAATACTTGCCGTTATAATTCAAAAATGAGCACAACAGTAAAGTCATAATTTGTAAAGACACTAAAACTAATACCGCCTGAAGATGATTTGACGATTCAAATCGAAAGTACTTGCAAAAAAGGAAAAAGAATGGAACAAGAAACCCATGGATCATATTTACATCAATTTGACCGACACATTAGATGGAGAATTCGGAAAATTGAAAAAATTAAAAAAGTCGCATCACACAAAACCACTCCGTGTTATTTAATAATGTTTGCCTAAATATATATATATATATATATATATATATATATATATATATATATATATATATATATATATATATATATATATATATATATATATTCCCCTTCTCTTCTCCCACCATCAGTCATAGTTGATTTAACTAACCCTATCACCCACTTTCTTTATTTTTTATCTTTACCCATTCCACCACTTCTTTACTTGGCTGTGTCTCCAACCAGAGCTGCCGCTTTTCTTAGACTCGATCAAAGTCACTAGTTAAATTACCCCCTGCCTGCGTTTAATATACACAGCTCAATCTCAACTTATGAAAAACTACTTTTATTCTCGGTCCACGGAAGTATTTTAAAATGGCCCTCATTCTCAAAATTACATCCGATTAAGTGCGTTCCATCTACGATTGAACTAGACATGTTTCTATTCGATTTACTTCATTTTTGAACATTTTCAACGCTGAGTTCACGAAACCCCTTTTTTCCATCTTTAAATCTCCTTTCACCGGACACTTTATCTACGGACATTCACCAACTGGACAGACTCCATATTTCTTTTACACGCACACTTTTACTCGCCATTACTTTATATTTTTTCAAATTTCAAATTTCGGCTTTTCCACTGCCAACTTATCCATCTATGTAATTCCTCTGATGATAAGATTTTAATATTTGAAAATCTTTGGCTTAAGGAAAGAACAATAAACATGTTTTTCCGAGTACACCTCGCATTGAACAATCGAAGTTTGAATATATGTGTACATATTTATCCCTCTTCTTTCATTTATCTTAATATAATATATATATATATATAAATATATATATATATATATATATATATATATATATATATATTACATAATTTTGATTCTAAAAGTATCTAAAATTAAAGGTTTAAGCTTAAGAAGTAATCGAAATCTGAGGAATCTTGCTTAATTGATGTCTTATAACAAAGGGTCAAATTTAATGCAAATCTGAAATATTTTAATTTTTTAATGGAGGGTTGTGCTTCCTATAACCCTTCTAAAAATACGATAAAGAATCTAAAATTTGGGAAATACTAATTGATCTCTAATACTATTTTTTTTAATTAAAAAAAATCGGAGCTATCTGAATTTTCACGAAAGGCTTCCAACCCCTTCTCTGCCCCCTTTGCATGAACTAAATTAATCTAGATACAACCCACATTAGCGAACCTTACGCATAGCAGCTGTCTTCCAAAATGCATAATGATGTGTGCATGTGTGTGTAGAAAAATACACAGAAATAAAGAATAAATTAAGCCCAAGTATAGGAACAGAAATCACAACATATAGATCAGATAGGAAGAGTCGATATTTGCCTGTCTTATTTTATTGAACGCTTATTCATGACGAAGCGTATACTAAAATAAGAAGGCGAAATATTGATCCTTTCGTAATTCTTTTCTTAAATAAGATTTTTAAAATAGTTATTTGGGTATCTGACGCTATTGATTATTTTCCTCAATAAAAAATTGAATTATAGTAAATAAAACATAATACTGTATAAGTCACGTATAGGCGAGAAATACACAAAGGCACACAAGAAGTTCCTCACCTAATTTTATGTATATAGTGATAAGTTTTTTTTCTTCTTTTAAGTCTAAGATCAAAGTGTAGTATCTGTTCCGATGGATACTGCACCCCATACTGGTGTTGTCTTGGCCTTCGGGTCTTGATTTACGCCGGTCAATGGGTCTATCCTGTGCAGTTCTGGGAGGTTCACCTTCCCAGGCTTTGCCTCTCCTCTTTAGTGAAGAGTAAGTTTATTGCTTACTTCCTGAGGAGCCTCTACCGGGTAATGCCGACGGGGCTACCCAGACAATTTTTAAACCCCACTTTCCCGACCCGACCTTGGGTCACATCTTACTTGTGGGAGTAAGATAAAAACTGGCCTTGTGCCTAACTCCTGGAGAGGAGTAAATCAATATCCCCTTAAAAGACCTTCGGTAGTGAGGCCTCCACTAGGGAGCTGTGGGGAATGTGGAGTTGCCCTTTGGTTGTCATTGCTCCTAGGTCCACTCTAGCCTGGAGTGGTAGTACCTTTAAGGGCATCATTTATGGATCAAATAGTACTTACTGGTGCTACCATATCAGGCTGTCTGAAGTTATTGACTTCATGACTCAAAATGCACCAAACATTGATGTTTTATTGTTTATTTTCTTTGCAAAACTCAATCATGTTTTGCAAAATCCAAAACAATTTATGGAGAGTGTTATCATGGTGGCCAGATTTAGCATTGTATAGCCCCAAAAAGAGTTGATGTGCCGTAAAACCAAACATCATAAATAGATACTTGAACATCTAAAAAAAACTTTCACCAAAATGATCGGATTCAGCATTAAATAACCCGGAAAGGCTTGATATACCGTAAAACAAAACAACCAAACCAAACATCATGAATAGATACTTGAGCATATAAAGAACTTGAAGCATAAAAACTTTCACGAAAATGACCGGATTCGGCATTAAATGACCCGTAAAGTGTTGATATGCCGTAAAACAAAACAACCAAACTATAAAAAGACTCGAAACATTTACTTACATCTTTCTTCATATCTTGTATGAGAAGACTTTTTAGCTGAGTCAAACAGTTGTTAATACGGGCCCGTCTCCTTCTTTCCATCAACGGTTTGTTACTCTGAAAAGAGAAAGAAAGAGTTGGATTATTGCATTGAAAACTAACCATAAGAAGTTCGTCTCCGGGTATAGTGTTGCCTGAATGAAAGGATGGATTACCAGCCTATCGAGCAAGCTAGGATTAGTCATGATACGTTTACATGAATTAGTACTGTCGTAACACGATTTGACGGTGGACGTATAAGTTAGTGATAAGTTTACTGACGATAACTCGAAACTATAAAAATAAATACGCGAATCATTTTGACTATTGGAACACAAGGAGAGTAGAAAGTTGACATTGGGTTTCGGCAGCCTCGTAACTCTTCTCTTATTTTGTCCTTTAGTCCTCACATTCCATCAGTGATGTTTCTGACAAAGGGGGAATAATTGTTTTTTTCTGGGTCTGAATTTATTCATCTAACACTTATCGTTGGCAAGTTTTTGACCTTGAGGTAGTATTTTTTTAGCTCCTTAGATCAAATGGCCTCATGCCTTGTCAGGAGCGATTTCCATAAAATAATTGGTTTTGGAATTGTTAAAACAAAATTTGTGTTATGATTTTCATGACGTTAGTCAACGGACAATGGAATTATTTTATCAGGATTTGATAAATAAATGCTCCAATGTCACCATTTTACTTCTCTCCTCAATTTCATCACTGCTTAACTTCTATATTGGGCCATTCACTACCACCACCAGCACCACACACCCAATAATCAAGTAATCCCCCATACAAACATTTATCTCAACACACCCTCTGTCACAGGAGGAATACCAACCCCTAACAACGAAAACCATAATTGCCCTACTCCTACTATTCCACCAAAATAAGCCACCTCATACCCTGACATTATTAATTAATTAATCAATTTGCCCCATTCTAAATACATATAACATATCACCCACATCTAAATACATATAAAATGTATACAGATAAATATACAAAAAGTAAATAATAAATAAAAAACAAAAATATAATTAATACATAAATAATAATACATATATATATATATATATATATATATATATATATATATATATATAAATAAATAAATAATTTCATACACAGACTTCTATCGAGTGAATCTATGAATTAATTCTCATTTAAGACCTAATTTAGTATCAGCCACAGTTATCTCCTCTTAGACCGGTTCTGTCTTACGGTTAAAATCCAAATTTAACTAGATTCAATCAAGCCTAAACTAAATATATAAATGCCTATAATTAGTAACAAATTTCATTAATTCGATAATCTCATTCAAGGAAACCCACAAGTAATAATATTTCTTGAATATATGATAACTAATGAAAATTTACTAAAATTTAATAATAAAATGAAATAAAAAAATAATTAATTACTTTATATTTAAAACTAAACAAAAAACGAAAGAAAAAAAAAGAAACAAATAAAAGTATATTATTAAAACAAACAATTAGTTATAAACCATACAATACCCAATTAATTAATCTAATATTATACGCCTATTTTTGAACATCATTTTTATATACAAAACATAATTTTAAGAAAATTTTGAATTTATTAATTTATTATGTTCTGGGGCATCCATTTTGGCGAATTCTCCACACAGACAGACTTTTCCGTTGGTGTCTATTTTTGACAAAGGGAAGATTTTCCCGAAATATTAAATGATTCTTAATCATCATCCAGACAACACAAATTGCATTACCCGTTCTTTCAGGGTACCCGTTAAGGTCCAACAAGAATGACAAAGAACAGAACGTATACGGAAAAACTTTGGTTTTCTTTATTTGCCATTACCGGATGGTTTACGCCGGCTACGCACACATATTAAACAATCTTTTGACATACTTTTGTCTCATGAAAGTCTTTTTCTTGCTGAGGTCACAGACTTGGTTTACACTAGAAACTCGTTCGTATATACATCCGATTGGAAAGCAATTTGATCTGCATTGTCTATCCGAGCGTGAACTGAATCAATTGTTCTACAAGCAATTTGGTGAAGTACAATTCAGGGGATTCCTTCATAGTAATAACATGCTTATCGGCCGCATTTTTAGTCAGCGGACGCAAAAGTCTAACAGCAACACGGGATTAGGTACCATAGCCAATAAAGCTTCATCGGTGCCATAAAAATCAGTAAAATCGCACTCTTCCGGTACATCGATACTCCGATCACCAAGCGTTTCGGCTCTTAGCGTTTTTGAAACCGTCGTTGTTCAAGTCTCGCTTGCACTGTGGAACCTTCTCCTTTTTAATAGTTATCAAGTCGCCTTTATTTCTATCTCGACGTCCCACCGTAATGGACTCGTCCACGATTCATTATCTTACACACATAGAGCCGACACTACACTTGCTGTTATGTAAGATTTGAAAGAAAAATAAATAGTAAGTCCGTTCCTTCGATTTATTATTTTTGTTCTTTCCAGCTTATATTCAATCCGGCACTTTGCATTGACACCAGCTTTCTTAACGTATTTACTAATATATATATATATATATATATATATATATATATATATATATATATATATATAGAGAGAGAGAGAGAGAGAGATAGACAGATAGATAAATAGATAAATATATATATATATATATATAAATATATATATATATATATATAAATTTTGGCTTTTTCACTGCCAACTTATCTATCTATGTAATTCCTCTAATGATAAGATTTTAATCTTTGAAAAGCTTTGACTTAAGGAAAGAATCATGAACATATTTTTATTTTTACCGGGTACTTCTGGCATTGACCAATCGAAGTTGAAATAAATTTGTCATTCGTACATGTTTATCCCTCTTCTTTCATCTATCTTTATATATATATATATATATATATATATATATATATATATATATATATATATATATATATATATGTATATATATATATATATATATATATATATATTATAATATAAAATGAAGTAATAAAATAAGGTGTCAATCAAATTTTATTAGAATTCAAAGTTCAAGCAAAGTATTCTTAAGTCCTTAGCTCATGAGTTTTCAAAGATAATTCTTCTGTTTTGGGGTTGATATGTTTTGATGTTATGTATTTTTGTGTATTGGTGTATATAATTTTATATATTTTCAAAGCGTAATTTTATTACCTGTCGTAGTATAACTGCGGTATTGGTCCTCTGAAGAGAATAATTATCTTTGAAAACTCATGAGCTAAGGACTTAAGGATACTTTGCTTGAACTTTGAATTCTAATAAAATTTGATTGACACTTTATTTTATTACTTCAATTTTATATTATAATATTAATGCTCTATCCAGTATATTGAGCTCAGTTTTTATCCGGATGTTTCACTAATTATAAGATATTAGTTGACGCTTATATCTTTTGTTGGATTACTTTATATATATATATATATATATATATATATATATATATATATATATATATATATATATATTACTGCTTAATGTGACCCCAAATTTCTCCCAACGGTTACAATAGGATTCCATTCGATAATCACTGATATTGTATCGTAGTGAACTGCCTAAATGAATGAAAAATGTGAAGTTCGTCTCGATGTCCGCCATGTTTGTCACATGTCAGAAAATCGAGCAGATTTATGACAACAGCCATTTTGTTTTGAGGAAGGATGAAGAGAGAATTGAAAGGGAAAAAAGTAGAAAAATGTCCGTCGGTTTAATTTTTCATTTACTTTTTTTTATACCGGAAGTGTCACTGCATCGTCTAGTTGGACATAAACCCCTAATCTGCAGGTGTCACAATGAATAGAACTGATAAAAAACAAACAAACAAATAAGAAATGGCGACTGAGGGGGAAGCATACGTTGACACGGACGATATTTCACACACTGGATTAACACTTTTTTCATTAGATATTTATAAAAGCAAGGCTATAGCCAACGGAATTCTACGGATTTAAAACATCATAAATTGTAACGTAGATAGGTAAGAAGGTAGCTAGATATTGACAATGGTATTGGTATATAAATATGTTTGGAAATATTCTGGTTTTCGGAAAGTAATTACGTTTTACCAGAAAGTATATATAAATGAAATATAAGTAAAACTTTTATACCGGAAAAATATCCCATATGCAAACACATAAAATACTTCACTATTCAATATGTCGAGATTAACAGTGGTTAAGTGGATGACGACTCAGACTAACGACTTTGGTATGCCGAGTTCGAATCCAGTCGATTCAATAACACCACTTTCACTTAGGGATGTTGACAACCGTTACGTGGTCCGTCCTGCCAGCGTGCCGTAAAGAGAATCAAACCAGCCAACAACCTAGTACCATTCTGATTCATACACTTTTATTTTACTATGAAGATATTTATATTTACATAAATTAAGCATCTTTTTTTCTCACCAGTAAACTACATGGGGGTAATGATTAAATTTGGGTCATTTGGCAACGTTTTATGTCACGTGATATGCAAAGCCCCGTTACGTGTACTTCGAGACGGGCAATTATACGGGATAATCACGTTGACGTACAGGTGATCGTTAGATCAGCGACGTTGAGCGACGTTGAGCCTTGCCGGTACCAGATGGGTGACAATTCGGTAATATCAGGTGTTGCGTGTGGGAGAAGGGCGAAACCTTCTTGGAAATAAACTGCAAAAACTAACGTTGTCGTCTTCCTTAACCGGGATATACATGCAACTGGGACCGCTTGTGAATTTAATATTCCCTAGAAACTTCCTTCTTTTGAGGAAGTATGGTTCCACCCGCCCAAAATTAATACCAAGATTGAACTTTCGGTTTACTTTCGGAAGCCTCGTAACTCTCGCTTCCCTTATTTCTTTCTTTAGTCCTCACATTCCATGTGCGATGTTTCAGACAAAGGGGAAATAACTGCTGTTTTCTGGGTCGGAATCTACCCATCTAACACTTATCGTTGGCTAGTTTTTGAACTTTAAGTAGTATTTTTTTTTCTTTTAGTTCCTTACATTTACATCAAGTGGCTTCATGCCTTGTCTGGAGCGATTACCATAAAACATTTGATAGATAAATGTTAATATAAAGTATTAATGTCATTTAAAACAAACACTTAGAGATATTTTAGGTCACTAAAATGCCCCCCCCCCCAAATAATTTCAAGGGCAGGATACATGTTATTATACCCATAGTCGAAACTAAGTGAGCACGTTTGGATGCGAATTACACACATTTTTAAATGCAGCTCTCGGTACTTTGTGAGACTGGGACCCGCGCTAAAAGCGGTTAGTCAATGAAACTGCGAGAAAATGCATAACTTATTGAAATGAATAAGCAAACGACACCTAAACTTGATAATTAAATGTTTGACGTCCGCAAACGAGCCTTCCCAAACCCTAACCCCTGACCCTAACTCTAATTCCTTACCCTGCCATAACCCTAAGCCTGCCCTAACCCTAATTCCGAATTCTGCCCAAACCCTAACGAAAGCAATAATAATAATCAGTAAAAATAAAAAAATAATAATTTTCGTAAAAATTAAAAAAAAAATACTTACTTAATTAACTTTTTAATTTAAACACTTATTTGAATCACTGTTAAACCTTTTAAATTTAAATACTTCTTTTAATTACTTATTTCTTTGTTAAAAAAAAAATATTTATTTCATACGAAATTTTTTGTTGTTTTTTCCCGCTTGTAAATCCTACCTCGTTTATGCTTTTTCAGACGCAGGTAAGTAAGTCAACGGATTTTTCATTCGGCACTGTCCGGCGTTTTACGTAAACATCCGGAAAGTACCGACGCCAAGACACTTTTAGCGCGTCCTAATGCAAAAAAGCAACCAGCTCCCTGTTGAAAATGATACTAAAAAATAAATGTCTTCAGAATTTTTATTCATTCGCACTTTCAGCGTGTTATCCTCTTTGTAAAGGCGGTTACTTAGTTTCGACTATGGGTATAAGAAAACGTATTTCTTCCTTGCAATTAAAGAGGGGTAACTTGATAAAAGTGTCCTTCAAACATCTATAATTTATTTTGAAGCAATATCATCAGAGTTTTTGTATTATAGTAGACGGCCCCAGTGGTCTAGATTTTTTGTCTACTAGACAACCCGTGACCTTTCGAGTCAAAGGTGGTGTTAACAAAACGTCAGAAATTCTCTCTCCCGCCACTTTCTAGTTCAATGGATAAAGTCATTATTTTGTGACGCCACCCACTGTGCACGGTTATCCCTATCTTTGTTTTAATATATGATGTCAACATTAATTCACTCTACACTGGGAACAAACAAGAAAACGAACAAACAAGAGTTTGAAGAGTATACTAGACTTTCGTCTAGATAAAGGATCCCCCCTCTCGTTCTCTCTTTGATTAGATTGATGACGTCATGCACTATGCACGGTTATGTCAATCTGTTTCAATGGATTACGTCATCCTCTAGCAATGTCATTCTTTATGACGTAATCCATATTTAAGATCAATAAGTGTGCACAAGCTAACAAAATAAAAACATACCAGAAAACAAAGATCCACGGAGTTTAGTTATTAGATAGATAGATAGACAAATAGATAGATAGATAGATAGATAGATGAATAGATAGATTAGTAGAGATAATTGATAGATAGATAAATAGATAAATAGATAGATAGATAGATAAATAGATAGATAGATAGATAGATAGATAGATAGATATATAGATAGATAGATAGATAGATTAGTAGAGATAATTGATAGATAGATAAATAGATAGATAGATAGATAAGTAGAGATAATTGATAGATAGATAAATAGATAGATAGATAGATTAGTAGAGATAATTGATAGATAGATAAATAGATAAGTAGAGATAATTGATAGATAGATAAATAGATAAATAGATAAATAGATAAATAGATAGATAGATAGATAAATAGCTAGATAGATAGATTAGTAGAGATAATTGATAGATAGATAAATAGATAGATAGATAAATAGATAAGTAGAGATAATTGATAGATAGATAGATAGATAGATAGATAAATAGATAGATAGATAGATAGATAGATAGATAGAAATAGATAGATAGATAGATAGATAAATAGCTAGATAGATAGATTAGTAGAGATAAATAGATAGATAGATAAATAGATAGATTGATAAGTAGAGATAATTGATAGATAGATATATATATAGATAGATAGATAGATAGATAAATAGATAGATATATAGATAGATAAGTAGATATAGATATATACATAGATAGATAGATAGAAATAGATAGATAGATAGAAATAGATAGATAGATTAGTAGAGATAGATAGATAGATAGATAAGAAAGACAAATTTAACATTGAGTAGATGTTTAGCGTAGTTCGGCCATATTAAGGACGTTCACAGGATATTTTTTCTATCACGTTTTGTATGCAATTACTGTTATAAGCCACTGATACTACACTTCATATTTTCTGTCCTCAATCATTGAAGGAAAAACTCTTTTAGATATAGACAATGTTATGTTTTGTCCTAATCCAGAGTGCATCTGCAGTTTCCCCACATTAAAAACCGACCTTGTGTCGTGGGGAGGCATGTGAATAGAGACTATAATTTTTTCCCCGACAACATTTAAAGTAAAGTATCTGTTCCGATGGATACTGCACGCCTGTCCTGTGCAGTTCTAGGAGGTCCACCCTCCCAGGCTTCGCCTCCCCTCTTTGGGGAGGAGTAAGTTTATTGCTTACTGTCTGAGGCGCCCCTACCGGGGAATGCCGACGGGGCTGCCCAGGCAATTTTTAAATGGCCAGAGTGCTCACCTCTCGAGCGCTGGCTTTTAACCCCACTTGCTCGACCCGATCTTGGGTCACATCTTACTTGTGGGAGTAAGATAAAACTGGCCTTGTGCCTAACTCCGCGAGGAGTAAATAAACATTTAAAGTAAGAAAACAAAAGAACTGCTGAAACTATCTCGCCTAGATGAGCGTCTGAGTAAACTTAACCTCAATGTCGGTCGGAGTTTTCGGAGTTGGAGTGTAGCGCCGGCTCTGCACGGGTGCACTGATTGGATTGAGAGATTAAAGGGGCGCTGACGTGCGGTTTGAAACATGAACTCCAGGCCGGCATTTGCGCGATGGTCGCCCCTGCCTTTAAAAATGCCAACGACATCGATCAGCGTGTGTTAGCATCAGATATGCTACCGCACACGTATCCGGTGTCACCGCTCTATAAATGAAAGATGCTTAGATAACAATCGCATCGACTGAGAGTTTAATGTCTAAACTGCTTTGTCCCTCGCGACCTTTACACACTTTATGATATCCATCGGCGCGCATGTTTGGAAAAGCGTGTAATAAGACCCAAAGCGAGCACACACACACACACACACACACACACACACACACGCACACACGCACACACGCACGATATACATGTCCGGGTAATCTGTTGATAACTCTTAAGACGACTGACTATATTGTCAGCTTTATGACATAAATAGGATTTATTTCTCGGCTTGTCGCATAACTGTTGCGGTTGGCCATTTGGTTAGAAAGTTGGAAAATTGTGTTAAAGGTAACTCGGGTCCGGGGTTCTAATCGTGCGACCGGCTGAACAGTAATTTTCCACACTGATGAGTCCATTAGAGATGAAATGTATACGTATGTGGATGATAATCAAATATTTATCATTAAATAAGTAAATAATTATATATATATATATATATATATATATATATATATATATATATATATATAGTAAGGAATGAAAATATATATGGCATTTAGCCTGACGATTCCCCCCGGGGATTAAACACGGGAGCCTTTGTGTAGCTTGATTGCCATATATATTTTCATTCCTTACTACCTAGCTTTACTTACGTATCGAGCACTGTTGAAGTAAATACGGAAAACTGACACATAAAAATGATATCTCCTTATAATATTTTATGTGGATACATGAAGTACTAATATATATATATATATATATATATATATATATATATTACAAAAATTTAATCGCATCGCTTGGATTCTTGAATAAGACCGCAGGGTCGAAATAAATTGTTGCACTGGTGATTATGTGATTCCGTGTTAATTTACTTTATTTTATTCTTACTCTGTTGATTATATTATGCATTACGCCTGAAGATCGCAAATGCGCATGAAACCGTGGATATGGTATATAAAACCACGAAACCCTTTTAAGTTAGAGCTCTGTCCGAGAAGGTATCGAACACTGTATACAAGAGCAAATCCTAAGCTATGTGCCGCCCCACTAACCGATCCTCACACCTATGAATATATTTATATATGTGTATGCGTGTGTGTGTTTGTGTGTGTGTGTGGGGGGGGGGCGTGTGTGTGTGTGCGTGCGTGTCGATTGGATACGTAAGTGTAAAGATTACTTTAAAGAAATGTCTACTTGGAAAATATGGATTACAGGTATTAGACCTTTGTCATTGTGTTTTAAAGAGGCAAAACCTCGCACGACAGCTATTTTGTATTTTGCGATAAAAACGTACATTTCTTAAAAGGTGATATGAACTTCAGAAGACTGAATTAAAATGTCAATTCACTGCGTACGAATTAAACATGATATGCTTCTTATAAGTGCACTCGTATATATATATATATATATATATATATATATATATATATATATATATATATATATATATATATTTTGTATATATATATTGCATATATATAATATATATATATATATATACTGTATATATATATATACATATATATATTGTATATATATAATATATATATATATTGTATATATACATATATATATATTGTATATATAATATATATATATATATATTGTATATATATATATATATAGGTACACGATAATTCATGAAAATGAAGTGTCGTGATGGACAAAATGTGTGAAAAGATGACAGACGGAAAACAAGTCAAAGTGCAGGACAAAAAAAAAACCAAGAGATTTTTTGACCGGTTTCGTTCGTGGGGAACCTCTTCAGAAATGTTTTTTTTTTCTGAAGACGTTCCCCACGAACGAAACCGGTCAAAAAATCTCTTGTTTTTGTTTTTTCTCCTGCATTTTTACTTGTTTTTCGTCTGTCATTTTTTCACACATATACAATATATATATATATATATATATATATATATATATATATATATATATATATATATATTGTCTCTCTCTATATATATTGTATATATATATATTGTATATATATATATATTGTATATATATATATATTGTATATATATATATATTGTATATATATATATATATTGTATATATATATATATTGTATATATATATATATGTATATATACAATATATATATATATATATATATATTGTATATATATATATTGTATATATATATTGTATATATATATATATTGTATATATATATATATGTATATATATATATATTGTATATATATATGTATATATATATATATTTTATATATATATTGTATATATATATATTGTATATATATATATATTGTATATATATATATATATATGTATATATATATATTGTATATATATATTGTATATATATATATTGTACATATATATATATATTGTATATATATATATATGTATATATATTGTATATATATATATTGTATATATATATATATTGTATATATATATATTGTATATATATTGTATATATATATATATTGTATATATATATATATATATTGTATATATATATATATTGTATATATATATATATATATTATATATATATATATATTGTATATATATATATTGTATATATATATGTATATATATATAATATGAAAAATATATATACGTTTATATCTTTTCTCTATGTATTTTATATTTGTTGACGTACAGGAATACAAAATGTCCTTTAAATAATTTTTTTTTTAAAGGACAAATTTTTCCCTCGTTTCTTCGGCCTTTTATCGGTCTGTATATATGTTGTGTATATTTCATTATTAGTGCAAATCATGTATAAGACACGGAACTTTGTTATGTGATGATCTATTTTATGAATTTTTCAAAATTCTGAACGAAACTCTTTATTAAATCTACCCGTTCTGTCATCCCTAACTGGGTAGAAGTCTAGTTAGGGTTAGGGTTAGGGTTAGGGTTAGGGTTAGTCTTAAGTAATTCGTAATTGTATTCCCGGTATCGCCCGCACTGAAAATTAAACCTTCAAGACTGTCAATTAGAACTGATTATACTTAGCACTTATATCCGTTACGCTAAATGTTCTGAAAGATTTAACTTCTGCCCTTAAGAAGGTTTGAGGTTACATCGGCCGAAACGTTGTGAGAATAACATCTAAAATGAGAACCGTAGTTCGAATAACCCAAATAATACAAATTGTCAATCCTCATCTAAAAAATTCCGAAAAAATTCCGAAACATAATATAAAAATCTACCTTTCGAATATTCACACATCTAACGAAAAAAAAAACACTAAGGTTAACTTATTGTACCGAAATCAAATACATAACAGCTACTAACAAGACGATAAAACGATGCATCAAACCAGTACAAAAAGGCAAACAGATTAAACTAATAATACACTATCCCAAATTTAGGGCTTCCAACTTCATCGTCTACCACAACACTACCCACAAACACTATTCCTCCAACAAACAAATGTTGTATATAAATTCACATGCCCATCTCGTGTGTCTCTCGCAAAATAATTTCAGTACATACATAGGTTATACAACCACAACCCTCTCCCGTCGACTAACATACCACATAAATGATACTAGCGCCATTAATAACCACATAGAAACACAAAGCAGCAACAAATTAAATTCATCTGAAATACGCAAAACTCTAATTTACAATATCAAATTCATCTGCAACAACAATTGCAAAAAAGACTTACAATCCTGGAACATTACAAATACCCCCCCCCCCCCTAAAAAAACACGAATAAAATAGGATTTTATAGGGGAGAAATTGTACGCAAAGAAAAATAGTAATGGAGTGCTATTGCGAAAGCGAACTCCCCAAATCCTTTACACACAGAGATTATAATCCCAAAATTATGCCATTGATTTTACATACCCCCTCTCTCTCTCAGTATATATATATATATATATATATATATATATATATATATATATATATATATATATATAAGTTAGGTTTATTTTATATTCCAATAACCATGTTTTTTGTTTTTATTTTCATTTTTATTTTTCACATTTAAAAAAAAAAACATAACATTTGTGTGAGGTGTATTTTTTACGGTCCGTTTCATTTGCCGTGAGCCAAACAACAAAGACCGTAAAAAATATTTTGGAAATGTGAAAAATCAAAAAAAAATTTTTTGATACAAAGATGGTTATTGGAATATAAAATTAACCTGACTTATATATTCTCTGTTCTTACTGATTGACAATCATCGAGTTTGATCTTTTAAAGGCACTGATAGTATATGCTAATACATATATCGTCATAATTAATTATATATATATATACATACATATATATATATATATATATATATATATATATATATATATATATATATATATATATATATATAATAAAAAGATCAAGAATTATATCAGATCCTATCGAGATACGTTGTAGCTCAATATAGTGGATAGAGCATTTATGTACGGATAATGAAGTGATGAAATAGATATAATTTGCATAGTTTACAAGTTTATTAACTCATCAAATGTTCAAAAAATGAATATAAATACAAAATGACATTTAAAATGAAAAGCCATGGTTTAAAGGTCATTTTGTATGTGTATTCCTTGTTTGAACACTTGATGAGTTAATAACTTGCAAACTATACAAATGCCATACAGTTCATCACTTTATATATTGATTAGTATTAATAACGCTAGCCATCTTCTGACAGTGAACCTTTATAATAAACGTGTGTAGATCCTTTGTCAAAAATGATGGGAAAAATCATGCTCCGCCAGTTTCGCATCTGCTACTTTTCTAGATACATCACTAAAATATTTATACAAAATCATAGATTCAGGTCATTAATTCAATTTTTATTATTATCATTTCGGATGACCTAAAGAAAAAATAACACACACCGTTGACTTTTAAATATAAAGTAGAGCTTATCGTTCCGAATTCATTTTACTCTGCGGGGTAAGTCTGTCATGTTGGTCTGACTTGCTATTTGCTTTCTCACTTCCCCTCACTACTTAAATGGTTTCGTCCCGGAGCTTGAAAATCATGTTCTGCCAGTGTTAACACTTGCTATTAATCTAGATCTCTTACTTGAATGTTCATATAAAATCATAGAATAACGTCAGTAATTACATTTTTCATTAATAAATTCGTATTATCATTTTACAGGAAAAAAAATACTCACTTTTGACTTTTGATTACTGAGTGGAGGATTTTATGCCGACTTTATTTCATGGGTAAGTTTGTTGTGTCTATCTTAATTGCTATTTACTCTCTCGCTTCCTCTAACTACCTGAATTGTTTTCGTCCGGAAGCTAGAAAAAATCACGTGTTTTACTCGCTAACTTTTGCGTGACAAAATGGAAGTATATGTCTGTCTCCCCTCTATCTCTCTCTACATATATATATATATATATATATATATATGCATTGACATTTATTATCGAATAGAGGATGTTTAAATTTGACATATACTTTCTCTTGTTTCCAAATGCAATTTTTCCAAGTTCTCCGAAATTCATAGATGAGAGATTTGTGAATTCAACTAAAAAACGTGTAATTTCTGAATAAGTTTTAAACATCTTTGATATATTATATATATATATTACTTTTATATATATTTATATAACTTTTATATACACATATAACTTTTATATATATATAACTATTATAAATATAACTTATATATTAAAACAAACTTATATAAATATATATATATATATATATATATATGATCAGCTCCTGTCCATGTGACTTCTCTCTATATATATCTATATTTATATTTATATATATATATATATATATATATATATATATATATATATATATATATATATATATATATTAGTCACACACACACATATATATATATGTATATATACATATATATATATATATAGTCACACACACATATATATATATGTATATATATATATATATATATATATAGTCACACACACACACGTATATATATATGTATATATATATATATATATATAAGGTTAGTCGGAGAGAAGCTTAGTAGAGTGCTCGATTATTAAAAAAAAAAATAAGAGCGTAATATTTATTTATACATGTATTACAGAAGATCAGAACAACACCTGTACCGTCGGTTTCAAATCCAAACGAAGGTCACCTATAGTTAGTCTCCTATGCCGGACGCTCTTCAGCCACTGTTTATTCCGAGCTCTCCCGGAAAAAGAACAAGGCTGAAAAGAGTCCGGCATTGGAGAGCAACTATACGTCTCCTTCGTTTGGATTTAAAACCAAAGGTACCGATGTTGTTCTGATCTACTGTAATACGTATATAAATATAAATATAAAAATAAATATAAATATATATATTGATTTCATCAGCTCTAGTACATCTATGTTCATTTCTATCATTTATTTATTTGTTGTGTTTTTTTGTGATTTTTTTCTAAGTCATGAGTCCAGCTATAGCTTAGTTTTAATGCATTCTGATAGACAGTTTTCATATAAAGGACTGTTAAATGGCAAACTAGATTAATACAAAAAGAAAAGAAATATTAACACGCGGTTAAAAACACTAGGGCTCTCATTCATTTTTAGGGACTTAACGACCATGAATATACCGGCCGGACCGCGAAAGTTGCATATTATAACATGTAAAATATAAGAATAAAAAAGCTAATAGATGTTATGGGCTTGACGCAAAAGGAATTATGATTTCACATTCAAACATTGGATTTTCTTACAAATATATATGTACATATTTTTATTCTTATAGTTCACATTTTATAATATGTAACTTTCGCGGTCGGACCGGTATATTCATGGTCCCTAGAAATGAATGAAGATCCTAGTGTTTTTAACCTCGTGTTTTTTTATTGATATATTTTGCCATTTGACACACACACACACACACACACACACACACACACACACACACACACACACACACACATATATATATATATATATGTATATATATATATATATATATATATATATATATATATATATATATATATATATAATACACAGATATATATCCCCAATTGACAATTACATTAGACTCATTAATTACTATAAGAAATTTAAAACCCAAAATCTTGTAGTAAAAAACAACTCCTCCCGAACTCAAAAACAACTAGAAAGAACCAAAGTTAGTGAAAAGTTATAATGCCCTTTGGAAGAATGTAACTCCCGTAATAATAATACACCTAATAGCTACATGCATCTTGTAAACTCTAGCTCAATTTACCAACATCTAAAAAAACATAACTGTCCTGCTTCTGATTTAAGACAAATTCTAGTTACTAACACTAAAATTATACATTCCGAAATCAATTTAAAAAAATTAAAAATACACGAAGCTATCTACATAAAAACACAACGACCTAAAATTAATAACATCACATATGAAACCAGTGGTAACATTTTTAAATGCTTAACGTAATGCGATTTTGTTCTGTGATGCCATCCAGCGTTGCTGAATTTAAATTGTCAAACGTTCTCTGCGCGTTTCTCCGCTGTCGTTTTAAAATTCTCCAGCTTTTTTTTGGTTCATTTACTTTTGACACCTGAGGATGATTCGACGAAGAATCGAAAACATTCGTGAAACCTGTGAAACGTATGGAACATTTATTAATTTTTTTGATTTTAATACAAAAAAAAAATCAGAAAAATTGAAAAAATAAAAAAGGTATAATTAAACAGACGAATTCTGTTATTTTTAACAATGTTTGCATATATATATATATATATATATATATATAGTCTTGGAAGACTCTCAACCATTAAAACTATATTAAAAGAAAAAAACAACAACATTAAGTCCCAAATCGTTCAGTGGAAAAATCTCTCATGTAAGTCAATTTAACTTTTTCAGTTATTATATTAGTTTGCTTCTAACATTATTTAAGGGATCATCAGTTTTTTACCATGAAAAACTGTTTCGGGAATTTAAAAACAAGACAGTATTTAATTTCATGGCTTCCCAGCAGAGTTGATCAGACCCCACTTCCCTTAAAAGACAAAAACATAAACGTTCCGTATATTAAACCTAAGTTTATATATATATATATATATATATATATATATATATATATATATATATATATATATATATATATATATATATATATATGAGTGTGTGTGTCTGTGTGCACGAACAATTTTACAGCAAGTTATATATCTATAAATTACTACCTATTTGACAGTTAAATCTTAACGTATATAACACACAGTACCTGACAATAGTCCGAATTAATGACAGTGCTTGGAATGAAATCTCTTTCAGAATGTACGTAGATAGTAACATCTGTTTCAATATGAACTTTAACTATAATTCCAAATGATTAAAAAAAACTATTTGAGATATGACGGAATTGGATTAAGTAATATGACGTTATTTCTCTCACAGACAGACACTAAATCTTTATTATGAAGACCAATTTTTATTTACATTTTTTTATAAAATGAACATTGCAATCCATACTCTTTACTTGCAGTGCTTTCTATCATAATGCTATGTTATATACGTAACAATTACATATAAAACACCCAATAGAAATGTTTGAGGATTGATGAGACAGATTTAAATGTGTTTAATACTTTAAATAATTGAAATAAGAAAACTAACTAGTACTAATGTAGTACTTCGAATTTACTAATAGTTTTGTAGGTTTAAAAATTCCATTACATTTCTATGGTTTAAGTAGATTTTGGTAGTTTTTGTGTGTTTTAAGGCATGTCAACATCTTTCAGAAATGCTCGTTTTCGTGCTTTTTCCTTTCCTTCCAATCTCTGTATTTCCTTTCTCTCTCTACCCCTCATGTGTATGTTTGGAGTTGTAAATATCTACAACAAATAATAACTCATTTCTGATGAAGTCTTTAAGAATAATAAAGATGAAATATTTAATCTCATCGCGTTCGTTCAATTTCATTAGTATCTATGCATAGCCGCCGGCAAATATCTCTCTCTCCACCCCTCTCTCTCTCTATCTCTTTCTGTATCTGTCTGCCTGTTTGCTTCTCTCTCTCTCTCTCTCTCTCTCTCTATCTCTATCTCTATTTCTCTCTCTCTCTCTCTCTCTCTCTCTCTCTCTATATATATATATATATATATATATATATAATAGTAACTCTGTCTGTGTGTGTGTGTCCGCCTGATCTTTGTGTCTTATGTTCACCCAAACCACTGGGCAGAATTGCTTGAAAATTGGCATGTGGACTACTGACCTCTCAGTAAAGCATTAGGTTATGTAAGAAATATATCACTTCAACGCTTGGGGTTCCCGGCGGTGGAGGGACATAACCCCTCCACCGCACTGAACATTGTTTTCCCTTGGATTCAAATGAAATTTAAACCATAGGTAAATGACCAAAAATGATGTCTATTCCCAAAATTGCAGCAATTTTTTATAATATTAAGATGGTCTCCGAGGGAACACCCACTCCACTGAAAACTGTTTTCCATAGTTGCAGCTTTACAATTGTTTCAAGACATCTTACAAAATAAAATTTGAAATTTGAAATGATATATATATATATATATATATATATATAATCAAGGAGAGCACCTATTTGTCTGTGCATGTCTGTCCCTAAAAAACGAAGACATATTAAGAACTGTACTTTCAATATAATTGTATTCACATGCACAATTTGCATGTGAACATAATGGAAGTATTTTTCGTCTCTGACTGCCTCTTAAAGAAGCTAATAACAATTTTCAAACATGTTACACAATGAAATAAATCTATTTATTAGCGTTAGTTTAAGAGTAGTAACATATATCTGAATAGCTCGGTGAGTAAGATATCTAGCTGACAGCATCAAGGTTGCTGTTAAAGTTAACTCTCCCTACCATGATGTTGCATATGATGCTATCCTACACTCTAATCTGGGCAACACCGGGTAGCTCTGCTAGTATATATATATATATATATATATATATATATATATATATATATATATATATATATATATATATATATATATATATATGATAAAGAAAGGAAAAAAGTGTTCCGGCGTAATTTAATTATTTATTCTTTATTTATTAATTATTTATCTATTATTTAATTATTCATTAGTATAAAAATACACATACATGCAACATACATACATGCGTACATATATACATATACAAATACATGCATACATACATATATGTAAATAATATAATTTCTCAAAACTACTGCTGGAGAAATGAAAGTAGTGAAGAAAGAAAGGATGTATTTATTTATATTTATTAATGTATTTATTTATTGTTTACTTATTTATTCGTACATGTGTATGAACATACGTATATGCACGTACACATATACGAACACGTATCAACATACACAAATGAAAATAATTTATTGAATTAATAAAATTTATTTATTGACATTATGCACGACGTATGTATAGGGTGCGGTATAGGGTTGCTAGCCTTGGGAAGTCTTGAAATAAAGACGAACGTTGATGAATACATGAATAATATTTTTTAGTTTCCTTTTCAATTCCCCCCCCCTCCAAAAAAAAAACTATAAGACAGTCTCGCCTGACAAAGCTGTTTTACAACGAAAGCTTGCAAAAAAAATTTAAATAAATGATTTTTTAATTTTAATTGCACCATATATTGATTTTCAAAAATATTTCACACACACACACACACACATATATATATATATATATATATAGTTATCTTTATTTACACAAACATGCACAAAATCTGCGACACTGGCATGTTGATGTTATCGATCAACAGCTATTATAAACTGAGATCTCATCAGGCAGAGCTAGAATCCGATCTTAACCTTAGATCATATTTGATTCTTTCTACCTGATGAGATAACATCGACATGCCAGTGTCGCAGATGTTCTACATGTCTGTGTAAATAAAACTAATCATATATAAAAGCTCTATTTGATATTGAGCACTTTTTATAAACCCGGTTGAAATTCTTTAGATTACTACCCTGTGGATGTTTTACCTGAATTATATATATATATATATATATATATATATATATATATAATTCAGGTAAAACATCCACAGGGTAGTAATCTAAAGAATTTCAACCGGGTTTATAAAAAGTGCTCAATATCAAATAGAGCTTTTATATATGATTAGTTTTATTTACATATATATATATATATATACACATTTTTTACGTACATAAAAGTAATCCATGGACACGTGTTTCTGGCTCACAGCCGTCATCAGCATAGCTAACTTACACAGAAATCGAAACCTCGATGCTGATGTCTATAGTCCAGCGTTCTACCACAGGACCAAGACGCTGTGTAGAAATATATACGATTTTTATCACCCAAGTATGTAATGGTTTCTATGTAATTATTTTTTATAGGTGATTTTAAGCTCGTTGTTATTGAGCTTACTATTATATTTAATTGTTTCACTTCCTAAGTGCTTAAGATGCAGAAAAACTGTATTATTAGTCAGCCTCATTTCAACACACACACACACACACACACATACATATATATATATATATATATATATATATATATATATATATATATATGCATCAATTTCTTTTTAAATACTACTCACAACTTGTGTCTGCATATCTTTTCTTTGCTACTTTGTAAATTTCTTATTAGTTTTCCAGTTTCGGACTTGAACTGGCTGATGTATTATCCGTACTCATTGTGAACCTTAGTGCTTTCGGTTCTTTCCGGAGCCATCAAGTATAAAACATGTATTTTATTTTTAAATATTTAGTAATGGTTTTAGCAGAAACCCAACTCTAAACTTCGTGTAGACAACACAATTATACAAGAACACGAAACTAAAAAGACTAAGATTACATATATTAGTAGATCTCTAGCCACTCATTAATAGAATTACTTTCGATAACAAGGAAAACGTCCGAAAATGCTTTTAATACTAATACTAACACTCTATTAATATTTCAACCAATCACACGGTTTCCGCTAAAACCATCAGTAAATATTTTTGAAAAATGCATGTGCGTCATTTGATACCTACACGTGAAGTAGGCTCACGAAGGTACCGAAAGTACTAAGGATTCACAACGTATACGGCAAATACATCGACCAGTTCAAGCCTGAAACTGGAAAACTAATGAAAAATTTAGAAGGATCAAAGAAAAGGTGTCCGTAATATTTAGTGATATATATATATATATATATATATATATATATATATATATATATATATGGCGACTGCTTGCAGATTCTAAGCTGATTCTGTGAACCGGGTTCGCGCTTCCCGACCGTCTGAAATTGTTACTTTCCTGCACTGATGAGAGCAATAAGCGTAAAACACTAGCGTCTGTAGGTATTAATAATTCAATATTTATTTGTAAATATTATATATATATATATATATATATATATATATATATATATGAGAGAGAGGGAGAGGGGAGAGAGAGAGAGAGAGGGGGGTGGGGAGCGAACACATGTTCCGTCGTTCACGACTCATCGGCATGGCAGACTCTTACGAGGTTCGAAACTCATTCTCTCTATATATCTATATACATATATATACATATATACATATAATGATGGATTGAATGAAAAATAACATGAAAAATTAATCAAACTTTATTACATATCAAAGTTCAAGCAAAAAGTACTGTAGAGTCCTTTATCATGAATTTTCAAAGAAAAGCTTCCTCTCAGAGGACTATTATCGCAATAAAATCACTGTGAGTAAAATCTCTCTCTCTATCTCTCTCTCTTTATATATATATATATATATATATATATATATATATATATATATATATGTTTTTAATGCTAAAATATAGTCTTTGAAGATTTTGAACCTATAAGTTTTGTTTGCTTATTGTTAATTTTAAAAAAATGATGTTGCTTGTCGGTCTTCCACCTTTTATAAAAGTGAATGTTTGTGTTGTTTTTCTGAATTACTTACGTTATTGTTGGAACATTATATGAATGAAAAAGAAATTAGATTATTTAAAAAAAAAATTATAACATGCTTCAAACTAAGTTCACTTTAAAAAAGTTACGTTTCAACGTGAATTGCCATATGCAGACGCCATATGGTGTCGCAATTTAATTATATAGAAGATGCGGAAAATGTAAGCCTCTCGCTTGAGCGTTGCTGTGTGATGCTTGAGTGTAGAAACCAGTAAAAAAAAACAATGAACTCTAACCTGCCACAGATAATGTCAAAAAGAGTAAACCATACACATGGTGACACCAACCTCGGCTGGTACCACACACAACTGTTGTGAATGGTCAGGGGGGACGAAAATATCGCGGATGGAGAGCACAAACTAGATCGCCATTAAAAAGGGGGCCGAGATTACTGGAACCTTAAGAAGACTTATTACCATTCAAATTCCAGAGAAAACCAACAGTCGTTGCAAGCGAGAACTCAATGATAAACGACTGTTGCGATAACGCAAAATGATTTTGAACAATTATCGAAAGATGCGGAGAGCGCTAAAAATCTGGGGAGACGCGTTGTCACTCAGACTCCAAGGAACACTAATGGTTATTATCGATGTGCAATCACTAATAATAACTTGTGTGAAAACTCCTAGTGAGTAAACAACAACAACAACAATAATAATAATAATAATAATAATAATAATAATAATAATAATAATAATAATAATAATAATAATTAAAAGAATAATTAAAAAAAAAAATAAAATTAATAAAATTAAAAAAAAAAGTGCCGGCCTAGGCTGACACCAGACAAAATATTCGTAGGGGGTCAAGGAGGATCAGAAGACCGAGGAGGGACAGCACATACCAGACCTCCACTAGAAGAGAGCGGAGAATGCTGACCCCTTGGGGGAGGGGGGGCTTATTGCCACCCAAATCCCAGAGAAGACCAATGGTCCTTACCAGCGAGAAATCAATGGTAATCAGCTGTTGCGATACCGCAAGGTTATTGTCGGTGGCTATCGAAAAGATGTGAAGAATACTAGACATATGGGAAGGCTTGTTGTCACTCAGACTCCAGGGAACACCACTGGTTAATGTCGGTGAGTAATAACTGACGATGATCTGTGTGAGAACTCCTAGTGAGTACTACTACTACTACTACTACTACTACTACTACTAATAATAATAATAACAGAAACTAAAGGTACTGAAACAACAAGAGTAGATAGGAAACGTCATATAATCTGATCCCTGTCCCTCTTCCAATGGTGTCATCAGCATCGGTTGGTGTTATAGAAATTGGCCAGGGTGAAAAGACCGAAGAAAGAAGCATTATTCAGACCAATTCCACGCCACATTTTTTGCCACTGTTGGCGACAGAGATGACAAATACTGGAATCACGAGGAGGTTTAATGCGACTCAGGTTCCAGAGAAAAACAACGCCCGGTATCATTGAGAAATCAATGGTAAACGCACAGGAAATACTCATCTAGCTACAACAGCCACCAACCTAAACTCATACGAAACCTTTCATGGGCAGAGTTTCTTTCCAAAAACATTCCATCGGTGGACCACAAAACCGCAGGGTTGCTTTCCAGCTGACTACAACATGGTTGTTTTCAAGTCCAATGTAAACACATACTTGTCATGCGATTTTTTAAAGTAAAAAATCCTACGCATTCATCACATCGTCTCAAATCCTATCATAGTATTTGTCATCATCGAACCGACAATCTCATTAAGCCTTATTCTCAAATGGCCTTTGATCTTAATAAGTGATGATTCATTGATATAAAAAAGCAAACTAATTTGCAATGATTATTGAGGAGGGGAAGTACCAACTATATTTCCACTGGCGCACAGTGTAATAGAACATGTTGAAGGTTTGTTGTCACTCAAATTATAGAGAAGATAAACACTGAATACCGGCGTTAAATTAATGGTAAACGGAGGTTGCGATAACGCAAAATTACTTGCGACGCTTATCAGAAGAGGCGGAGAATGCTGGAAATCTCGGGAGACTTTTTCTCACTCAGACTCCAGGGAACACTACTGGTTATTGTGAGTGAGCAATCGCTGATACTGACTTGTGTGAAAACTCCCAGTGAGTAAACAAACAAAATGGTAGTGAAAGGCCACGGAGGATGTAAGACCGATGGAGGGAGAGCACCATCCAGACTTCCACTGGTATGGCGTAGAGTTTTGGAATCATTGGGAGAATTATTGCTGTTCAAATTCCTGAGTAAGCAAACTGTCGTTATCAGCGAGAAATAAATGGCATAGGAAAATCAATTTGAAAACTTCACGTGAGTAAAAAAATAATAATAATAATAATGATGATGATGATGATGATGATGATGATGATGATGATGATGATGATGATGAAGAAAGTCAATATAATACCTATAATCGTTTGAGCACTAGGAAAAGTCTCCCCAAAACTGGAGAAAAGACTGGGAGAAATTGGAATCAAAAGGAATCACTAAGACAATACAAAGGACGGCAATGAGCCAAACAGCTGCAATTTTAAGGAAAATCCTCGAATGCGGAAACCAACCCGCATAAGCTACGGACGATAACCAGTCACATCGAAGTTACAATAAGGAGAAAACAAAACCACGGGAAGAACACCATCGGACGAACCAAGGAACAAAAACTTCAAGACATATAAGCTGCCCCCCCCCCCGAAAAAGTGGTGGCACCGGCCTCGGCTGACACTACACTAAATAGTCGTAGAAGGGCCAAGGAGGATGAGAAGACCGAGGAAGGAAAGCACAGACCAGACCTCCACTGGAAGAGTGTGGATGGTGCTGGGATCTTGCGGAAGCTTATTGTCACCCAAATCCCAGGGGAGACCAATGGTCGTAGCCAGCGAGAAATCAATGGAAAGCGACTGTTGCGATACCGCAAGGTCATTTGCGGTCGTGATCGAAAAGAGGTAAAGAGTAATGGAAATCTGGGGAGGCTTGCTGTCACTTAGACTCCAGGGAAAACCACCGGTTGTTGTCGGTAAGCAATCACTGACGATGACTTGTGTGATAACTTCTAATGAGTACACATAATAATAAAACCTTAGGGTGGCTTATTGCCACACACATTTCAGATAAAAGTAATGGTGTTTGCAAACGAGACATCGATGGTAAACAACCGTTGCGAAGACGCAAATGAATTTGCAAGAGTTAACGGAAGAGGCGGAGAATTCTGGAAATTTAGGGAGACTTATTTTCACTCAGATTACAGGAGGGGCCTACTTATTATTGCGAATGAGCAATCACTGATAAGGATTTGTGTGAATTCTACCACCACCACTACTACTACTGCTACTATTACTACTACTACTACTAACAATAATAAGAATAAAACAATGAAAATCACAAAAAACATGTGGCAAATGAAGTACAAACAGATAAATTCATCCAAGCAAGGAGACCGGGTGTCATAATAGTTAACAAGAAGGAGAACACCTGTCAAATCTTAGATTTCGCCGTTCAAGCAGCCCACAGGTCGAAAATTAAGGAGACGAAACAAAAGAAGCAAATACCCGGAACTTGCTAGAGAACTGAAGCGGACGTGTAACATGAAGAAAGTCAATATAACACATACACTCGTAAGAGCATTAGAAACATTTCTGAAAAACATAGAAAAAAAGATAAGGAGAAATTGGAATTAAAGGGAAGACTGAGACTATACAACGGACCACAATGACAAAAACGGATGAAATCTGAAGGAAAATCCTCGAATGTTGAAATTTACTTACGTAAACTGTGAACGCTAACCAGTCACATGTAAGTTGCGATAGTAATACACCAAAAACATAGAAAGAACACGACGACCACATGAACGAAATTAAACTTAAACTGAAAAAGAAACTTCATATACTGCCCCCCCCCCTCCCTTTTCACAAATTAAAAATAATGTGATGGTACCACACTAAGTAGTCATGAAAAGTCAAGGAGGCTAGCAAGACCGAGGATGTAGAGCACTAACCAGACCTCCACTGAAACGGTGCAGAGAGTACTGAGACCTTGGAAGGGCTTATTGTAAGTCAAATTCCAGAGAATATCAATAGTTGCTGCTAGCGATAAATCAATGGTAAGCGGTTGTTGCGATGACGCAAAATCAGTTAAAGTGGTTATCGAAAGAGAGGAGTGTGTTGTCACTCAGACTCCAGGAAACACCACTGGTTATTGTCAGTGAGCTATCACTTATAATGATCTGTGTGAGTACTCCTAGTGAGTACTTAATAATAATAATAATAATAATAATAATAATAATAATAATAATAATAATAATAATAATAATAATAATAATAATACCAGAGTGTAGGAGAAAGAACACGAAAAAAATATCAAGATCTAAAATGGGGATTAGTTAGCCTATGGAAATGTAAAGAAGTCAAGGCGATTCTCGTTGTAATTCGAACGCTTGGAACCATAACGAAAAGCCACCATAAATGGCTTAAACAGATTGACGAGACAATTTATTTTCCAATTCTGCAAAAGGCTTTCCTTTTAGGAACGGCGAAAGCTTTAAGGTACAGCTTGAATATCTAAGGTCAAGGGGATTGACTTGGTGTTCAAAAAAAGAAAAAACACCCAAAAGTTGAGACTACTATGAAATAATAATAAGAAGAATAAGAATAAGAATAAGAATAAGAATAAGAAGAAGAAGAAGAAGAAGAAGAAGAAGAATACTGGTCCTTAAAATAATGCGAGACCGACTTGATCTCATTAGTTAGGGAGTTAAAGAACATATGTTATATTAAACTAAGACTTACGTCACAAAAACACACCTAGATATTCAAAGACGATCTCCAAATAAATATACTGAACTTTAAAATGATTGCACTTACCCTTTTATTAGAAGTCCTCGTTGAAGTGATTTTAGCCGTTGTAGAACTTTCGACATCCATTGTGGCACGTGTTTTGCTTCACCGATGGGGGAAGGTGGTTACCTCTGTCGGAATGCGACTCCAAACCTGTTGTCAACGTTAGTCAGTTACAAGTGTGTGAGCTATGTGGGCTGGGGCATAGGTAGTTACACCTGAGGATCCGAATTTAACGAATCGGAAACGTGAAATTGTGTCCGCTTTTTTTGTTGTTGTTAATTTTTAGGGTTTTTTTTTCTTTCTTTTTCGTGTGTTATTTTATTTACACATTTTTGTGTTCGTTTTGTTATGTTAGTTATATAAATAGATATTCTTCAATATCATTCCTAGCTTTTAGATTTGATTTGACTAATATTTTTAATAAATTAAAAACAAATTGAAATCACATTATTAAATTTGGACATACGTAAACGAAAAAAAAAAAAAATGAATGAAGATTTAGGTATCGTTTTGAAAAATTATTAAATCTATTTTATAAACTTAGGTACTAAGACTCTTACTTTTTTAATATTTAAAAATATATTTTTACGAAATTCTTATAACTAAAACTTGAATGTTATTTTGATTATCACTGTAATTTATACGAAATGTCACATACGAATATGATTTTTCGCGCCTGGTTAAAAACAAAAAACTGAATAGTTATCAGTCTCCGTGATATGAATTAAAATCAGAATCTTCCGATGTTGTTTTTCGTAAACACATCTCGTTTTTCTTTCGTATTAAGCTAAAAACAAACGGGCGTGATATATTGTCTATCAGTGGCTCGTTTGGTTTCAAGCGTATCACGGGGTCAAAGTTGGCGGCGAAATCGGATGAAACTTAAATCCCTCTTTTTGTATATCAATTCAAAGATGCGTTTAATTGTCACTGCTTTGTGGGGTCTTCAATTTATAACGCACCAGTTTGCACGCAGATAGATTTTATTTATTGACATAAATTTATTTCTGGGATCTCGTTTAAAAGGGGGCTATTGATTTGCTGATCTAGGTTCAAATAAACATAATTATTACATTGGATAAGTTTGGTATAAGTTTGAATATAAGTTTAAAAGACTTATTTTTTTTTTGTAAAAAATATAAGAATGAAAATAACTTATATAGAATATCGGGAATAAGTGCAGTTAATTACAACTTACGTACGGGTAGTGATATAAGTAATAAAAGAAGTGATGGTAATGTCTTTTGTTACAAAATCGATAAATAGATTTTATTATGCATTATAAAATTAAAATTTAGTATATGCAGGATTAGTTTATTATAGATTGGAATTAAATGATAAAAATAATTTATGTTATTGTTGTAGATGTTTTCTTGCAACGTTTTTATGTCATTTACAGATGAAAGATTTACAAAACAAATCTAAACGGTCTTAAATATATAAACAAAAATAAACATCAAATCCTTCGTTTGGAGGTAACGTACGCGGAAAGGTTAATTTCAAAACTTTGACGTATCGTCCAATGTTGTATAACGATAGGGTTACATAAAATGACGTTGTATTCTGTACGTATGCATGGATATTTACATTCGTGTTTCTGTTGTTCTTTCTTGGCGTGTATATCCGACGCGCTAGCTGGTCGGGTCGTCGAGATTGTCCAGAAGATCGGAGTCAGGCCAACGCAAAGCCGAACTCTCGTGGCACGCAATGACAGGGGACGTCGCAACTGAGGGCACGAGCGTACCGTTCGCCTGTTTCAACTGAGGCCGAACATATTCGCATGTAGACATGGGTGTGCGTGTGTATGTCTCGGAATGCCGTGCGTCGTGTGTGAGTGTACGGTGTGGAGCGGGCGGCTAGGGGGTCGGGGGTCGGTCTGAGACCGACCTCTATCCGTCTCGCTGGACGCCTTCGTGTGGAGGTGTGTACCATTTGACAATATGTGCGCACGTGTGTCTAGGTGTGGCCTTTTTATTTTTAATTATACTTACCTGTGTATATAGGTGTGCGTCTCTCACTCTCCTTTTCTCTGTGTCTTTCTCTCCCCCTCCCTCACCCTCTCTGTTCTTTCTATATGTGTGCGTGTCCGCCCTAGCGTCTAATACTGTTCACTAGTGGTTGGGACGGGCGATTGCGTACCCAAAGCGTGTGGTTATGTGTAGGATGGCCCTCACCTTCTCACAGAAAATATGTTGCTCTGTCGGTATGTGATTGTATATAAAGTTTTCATATGACTAGTTCTAACTACCTGTATGCTTACCTGTGCCTACCTGTGTGTGTGTGTGTAAGGGCGCATTTTTGTGATGCCAGAGTGGGAGGGGTGCAGAGAATAAGCAACAAAGAGGGACGAGGAAAGCACGCCACTATAAAGTGTGTACCTGAGCAATCACTTTGAAGGTATGTATGGCCCGCCTCTCTTACCTGTAAACCCTACCCACCAATATTTCACTCCCCTAACCTCCATTCGTCTTTCTTTTCTTCCCTTTCCTCCCACCTACCTGACGATCCGTCTTCTATCCAACCGGTTGATCTTACCACCGGACACTCAAATCTCTCACCTGAGGAAGGTGGGCAGATTTAGAAACTGGTCATCCGTTCTCCCCCTCCACCTTTTCTCTTCTGTCTCTTTTCTCCCCTCCACCCTAGATCACTTTCTTTCACTCACCTGTAAGCTAAAATACCAGTCCCATCGAATAACGTCAATGGGCAAAAATAAATAAATAACTTCTTCATATTATTATTTACTCACTAGGAGTTATCACACTGGTCATCGTCAGTGGTCACCCACTG
>OY744522.1:193474929-193557429 GCA_963556195.1 Sepiola atlantica
GAGAACTTAGAAAAGAGAAGGAAAAACAAGAAGAAGAAGAAGAAGAAGATGGAGAGCGGGAGACAGAGAGAGATAAGAGAACATGAAAGGATAGGGTGAGTGGTAGGGAAAGAAAGACAAGAGAGAGATATATGGAAATTATTTTCGAAGGGATTGGTTGTCAGTTTGTGAGATGGGACTTACTGTAACGATGAAAAAGTGTGAAGAGAGAGAGAGAGAGAGAGAGAGATTACCAACAGAATTTAGAGAGCGAGAGGGGGGAGTGGGAGAGGGCAGAGGTAGTAGGAGGTAGAAATAGAGAGAAGGTGAAGTGGAAATGGGGGAGAGAGAGAGCAGATGTAGTAGGAAGTAGAGAGAGAGAGGGTGAAGTAGAAATAGGGAAGAAATAGAGGACAGGGAGATATAGAGGGGGCAGAAGTAGAAAGAGAGAAAGAGTGTCATGTAGTTCGAGAGTAAAAATTGCAATTGAGATAATTTAGAAAGAGAGAAAATAAGAAATGAGAAATGAAACGAAAGGTAAAATGGCAGATAAGTTGAAATAACTTACGAAAAAGAGAAATATAAAAATAGCATGGGGATGTATGTATATCTATCCATAGATAACTGTGTCGCTGTATCATGGCTCTTCAGTGTGGCTAACCGTTGCAAGTGTTTTTCTCGCTGGGATTCATAACAAGATCGTCAGATCACTTCGAACTGTGGCCAGGAGTTGGCCATTTTACTCTGATGCAATTACGCTCACCCAGTATTTAGGCTAAAGACCGCTCATGTTTTTGTTCACATTCGCACTGCTGGTTACCGAGATAATAATGTTTTGATTTTATAACACATACACCCCCCCACACACATATATATATATATGTATATATATATATATATATATATATATATATATGAATTGATTAAATTCAAATATGTTAATAAAGTGAATATAAACCATTTTTTCAAGAGTGCTCAATACCAAGTAGATCATTTATAAAATGACATAAACAATATTATAGCCTTACGTCAATAAACCAGCGTTTCAATGCGTGCTACCGCATCTGATCAAAGGCAGAACGAACATTGATTTATTTTCGTTCTGCCTTTGAAAAGATGAGGTAGCACGCATTGAAACGTTGGTTTATTGACGTAAGGTTATAATATTGTTTATGTAATTATATATATATATATATAGTATAAAATATACTTATGGCCCGTAAGCTGAACAGAAACTATATATACGTATGGAAAGAAAACTACACATAAACGTTTGTGTTTCATTCCCGAGGGAATTCGCCGAAAAAGTTTTTTGTAGCTTACTTGCTATAAGTGTATTTTCATACTCCTGCCAAGATTTGCATTGAATTTGGTCCATAGTCATTACACACAAATAACTCAAGATTCACTGAATAGCAGTTTCTTCTATAGACATCTTAATCTAAGGCAATAAATGTTAACTATTTTATATAAAGGAAAATCAACTAATGGATTTCGATCAAAATTGGAATATTGATTAAATTTGAATCAAATTTAATCAATATTCCAATTTTGATCGAAATCCATTAGTTGATTTTCATTCTATAAAATAGTTAACATTTATTGCCTTAGATTAAGAGGTCTTAAGAAGAAACTGCTATTCAGTGAATCTTTTCGTAAAAGAGTGGTACCGACCATGTTCTGTCCATGGAATTAATTTTACCCGCCCTGGGACGAGTATTTTCCTAGTAATGAATATAGGCAGATTTCCCTTTTTCTTCCAAATATGTTGGAGAGGTGACTTAATTCGGTGTCGAATCCTGCGACCGGTGGTACAGTTATACCAGACACGTTGATGATTCTTATTTAAGAAGGAAGAGCATCCTGTAAGAGAAATATCAAAAGCTTCTGACGAAAGCAACATTGAAAAGTTCCCTCCCCTAATTTAAACAAAGGCTTACAGTGTTCATTTAATGAATACAGGTTTATCTCCAATTCTTCTTCGTCTAGTTGTATCAGTGGTCGTGGTCAAAAGATGTCGAATAGAAGTTTAAGATGACTTCGGTCCGGTGTTCGAATGATATAGTCGGTAGTACAGTTTTAGACTGATAATTCGTGGTTAAGATGAAATATATTTATCTGAATATTTAAAAATATTCATTATAAATAATTATTTAATGTTCGCTTCAAACGAAGAGTATTCTGTCAGGGAAATATTAACAACTTCTAACTAAAGGAATATTGCAACGTCTCCTCCTCTTGGTTGAACACTTCACGGGAGCTAACTGTGTTCTAGTAATACATATAGGTATGGTATTTATCTACCTCTCACAGCAGTAAGATGTGACACAAGGTCAGAAAGTGGGATTAGATAAGTCAGCACCCTCGAGGAAGAGCACCCGTGACCTTTAAAAATTGTCTGGTGAGCCTCGTCGGCATTCCCCGGTAGGGGCGTCTCAAGCGATTAGCAATAAACTAACCCCTTCTCAAAGGGTGAGAAGGCAAAGCCTGGGAAAGTGGACCTCCTAGAACTGCACAGGACAAATCGATAGACCGGCGGAAATCAAGCCCCGAAGGCCAAGACAATACCGGTTTATGGGGTGTAGTATCCATCGGAACAGATACTACACTTTCTTCTTAGTAGGTATATTTCTCTTTCTTCGGCCTACAGCTGTGCCCATGGCCTTGGGGGGCAAAGATGTCCGATATAAGTGAACGGTTACTTCAGTTTAGTGGTACAATTGAGTACCTTGCCACACTGATGATTTTGGGTTAATTAAAACATATATATGTGAATATTTAAAAAATATTTATTATAAATAATTATATATATAATGTGTTTTCCGTCACATTTGACAAAAATAACCTTTTGGGGAGCAAACAATTATAGGTGTTAATATAATATTTATATTTCGAACAATACTTTCTCTTTATCGAAATAGATTTTTTGTAAAATCTGATTGAATATAAAACTTTTATAAAAAGTAGACAATTCCAACTTTTAACAGCGCTCAGTTTAGATGTCCTTTTATGACGATTTTAGAAAATGCGAAACAATAGATATGGAAAGAAAGAAAAGCACAGAGAGAAGCACATGGGGCTTAAGAGAGAGAGAGAGAGAGAGACAGACATAGAAAGGAGGGCCAGAGAGAAATAGAAGAGAGAGAGACATAGAAGAGAGAGAGAGACATAGAAGAGAGAGAGAGAGAGAGAGAGAGAGAGAGAGAGAGGGGTATTGGTGAGGGATAAAGTGAAAGAGGCAGTTATAGAAGAAAGGGGTTATAGAAAGACCTAAGAGACCTTGCGATAGAGAGAGAAAAGACAGAAAGGAAGAGAGAGAGAGAGAGAGAGAAAAGAGAGAGAGAGAGAGAGGCTAAAGGGTAGAAGAAATTAAAAAAAAAACGACTGGTAATTACATGCTCACAAAATATCACGAAAAAAATGGCCTTGATCTCATCTAAACCCATTTAGTCTTCATCCTATTATTTCTTTACTTTTGTATAACTACTTTTATTGATGTTTTACTGATTTTAAAGCGGATAGGCTACGAGCGGATGTGAGATTCCAGACGAGCTTATGTCGGTATTTTTGAAAATAACTCAACCCTTTGGCTCATTTGTCCATCGGATCAGCGAGATAGAAGAAAGATTGTTGAACTTTTTAAAGGTCATGTCCACTGCGGTAGACCAACAGAAGTGGTCCAGTTAGTAAGGTGTGTTCCGGGTGATCCGGACAAATGCACGGTTTAAAATACCGCATACTTAACCTTTTCGCCCGAGCAAATCCGTTCATTTTAAAACATCCTAATGTGAGCTTAAAACAAATCTTTTACTAAGCTCCGATAGCTCCCTTTTTTATGCCAGCCACGGTTCGGATTAGCATCTTTCTGGCTACCTAGGGACCGTCTTGGCTTTGGTCAACCCTTCTTTGTCAGAATGTGATGTTCGGTTCCGTCCTAAAATGCCATCCTCCAATTAATTACCTACTCCGTCATATGCGGGGGGAGAAGGCATAGCCGATTGCCTGAGGCGCCCTTATTCGAAAATGGATCTGTTCTCGGCTAATTTTGTAACCGACCAGAGGACCCTCTAGGGGGAGCTAGCTTTCTCCACTTTCCGATCTTGAGCCACATCTTCCTGCTGTAGATAGTAGGTAGATAAGAAGCACAGGACGTCACTGGTATAAGCCCTTTTTAAAACTTTTGTTAGCCCCAAACGAGGTATATTGCTACTGAGGCGTAAGGGGCTACTATGATTAGGGTCAGATTTATAGGAGTGCGGGAATTTTTGTAGAGAGTTGAGCCACAAAATGTTCGCTCATACTTCATTTTGTAATTCTGCACGTTGCTACAGTCGGGGAAGCATGGAACAGACAGGGAATTTCTATAGCAAGCGACATGAGGAAAGAAGCTGTTAACGTAAGGCAATCCTTCGGCATCTAAGGATATCTACAGTTAAAGGGTGGGATTTTGCTGCTAGTCGAGTGGGTCGGTGGTATTTACGGTCAGGGTTTGCGGATGTAGAAAATTCATCGGAGCATATTCCGTGGAAGTACCTGTCAAACAAGTACAGAGATGCAACACTGCAGCAATGCTACAGGGGCTTGTAATTGGCAGCGCAGGATTAATTAGGTTAGATATTCTTTTTTTGCACTCTGTCCAAGATTGAGAGGCTAGCGGTTGGTGCACCAGCCCAGATGTAGCGATAATACTCCATGTACGGACGAATGGTGGCTTTATAGAGATATAGAATACTGGAAGGCGTGAGATTTTATTTTAGTCCGGTAAAGGTTGCCTAACACGTACCTTCTATGCAGCAGACTTGGCAGCATCTTCTATGTACTTATTCCACTTCCTGTTGCCTTAGAATGTCAAGCCGAGGAGGTTAACGTTGGACTCTGGGGAAGGAACGATATTATCAGTGGTTGGAAAGGTTTCTTATCGTTGTTAAAGGAAATTAGTTTTGCTTTGATAGCATTAAATGTGACTATCCATTTTTGACCGCATTCCACTATAGATAGGAGGTCATTTTCCAAGGATTCATTCATTGCCTTGCATGTGTCGGCATTCGATTTCCCTATTGCCAGGAATAGAGCGTGGTGTCATCAGCAAGTATCGATTCCTGTGTCAAACCCACATTGATGTGGTCGTGTTTGGATATACAACTATCGAAAACGGCCTGGGTCTTGCTTTTATCTAACAAAGAATTGAATATACTAAATATTCGTCCAGTAATACCATACAAGTTGACTTTCCATTAGATAACCTTCATGCTAGACTTTGTCAAAGGTTTGGAGATACTAAACGCTACTGCAATAGCTTCAGCTAACTTATCCAGTCTGTGATGTATACGACCGGATAAGATGCTCTACGTTACACGCAGTTTCTATGATTGTAGTTGAGTTTTAACAACTTTGATGTACTTGGAGGTCTGACATCTTACAGTCATTTATAAGAGCTAGGATTCTTCGCTATCATGGGCCCGTCCTAGGCAGATATTTCATCTAATCAATAATTAAAATAGCAATCTATATAGGAGTGGACATCAGGTAACAAATATTAAGACGGGATGGCAATTCTAGTTAGTACTAATATCAAAATAAAATGGCTAAAACACTGAACATATTTCCAACAAGAATATCTACTCTATAAAATTATGTCAGTAGGATTTTCAAACTCAGACCCAAATAGCTTTTAGGCTAACAAATCAAATATTGATTCTGACTAGCCAATTTTCTTTGTTGTCGTTGTACCGTGTTATTGGCAAGATAATAACGTACTAAACTATAATTTCTTTTTAAAAAAAACCCCGGTCAAATATTAGCAATATGGACCAATTTCTTAATAACCACATAAAAATCATCTTACGTCACTAATAGGAAACACATTTTATAATTTCACAATCTTGTTTCTCTATTAGATAAACAATTACATTTTATCTAACATAAATATTAGCATATTGCTTTCTAAAACATCATCTGCTTCTCGTACGGTTGAGTATTTAATTTTTATTTATATTTATCTACTAACAGTGCTGTTTTTATTTTAAGTTTGTAAGCGGTCGGGATGTAAATGGCATTTTGCTGCTTTTAAGACTTCAAAATTTAGAGTCATACGTAATCCATATCTTTGTAGGAGTACACACAACAGTAAACACACTATTTATTGAAAGAGGTCCTATTCTATAAAATAACTAGGTTAAATCACTATTAAAACATTTCGTTTTCAATAGATTTCAGTTTACGATTTTTTAAAATTCACTATAGAAAATATTACATTTATTTCTTACGTTTCAAGGATATATATATATATATATATATATATATATATAAGGTGATTGTAGTTTGCTTGAAGCATTGCTAGATAATATAAGTGTAGGTTTGTAATCCGAGGCTGTAGCAATGCGATGTAGTTGCCGGAAGGTGGAGAGGGTGAACAGAAACAAACGAGAAGAGAAAACGAATCTCAAAACGATTTATTAATATTTCACGTAAAAACTGATTAAGTACCAGAATAGTAAATACTGTCAGGTAAATAAAAAGTTAGGCAAAAGGTAATATTACATTTTCGAAAGAAAAACTTTCATTATCAAAAGACAACAATTAAAGACCGAAAGGGTAGAAAAAACGGGAAAAGCCGGAATCAAAATGTTGAAACACTGCAGAAGACTATTGGGAGTAGGAACGCAGAAAATGTCAAAATTTAATTAAATAATTATTCAGTTTAAGTTAACATCTTATTACATTTGTTTATTTATATACTAATTATTATAATTTTATTATTTTTTTTATTTTATATGATTCATTAACTTTTCTTTATTTATTCAATTCTAAATTTAAATTTACGTGTGGGCCGTTATTATTATATGGGCAGTCAAAGGGGGATAACTTAGGACAAACGGAATATGTTAATGAATGAGATTTGAAATTTGAGAGGAAATTTAAATCAATTGTGAAAGGAATAAATGTCATGAGGGTAGGAAGGACCGTTGGAACGGGGGGGGGGGAATAAGAGGAACCGTTGGAAGAGGAGGGGGGAATTAAGAGATAAAAATATATACACATATATATATATATAAATATATATATATATATATATATATATATATATATATATATATATATATAAAGTGTAAATATCTAAATACATATTTATTTTATTTAAGAGTATTTCAAGGGTATAATACTCCTAGAACTAAATTTATATAAATTTATTCTATTTATTTATTTATTTATTTATTTTATTTTATTTTATTTTCCTTTGTTATTATTATTTATTTATATGTTTATCTATTCTTTTATTTTCTTTTTTTACTTTATTTTATTTCTTTATACCTTTTTTCTTTTTTTATTCCTATTTTAAATTTTATTATTTTATTTTATTGAATTTTTTTGAATTTCAAACTTTAGTTTAGGGATTATAAATGTATCCACATATACACACACACACACATGAGAATACACCCATATATACATACATGTATATATGTATACACATACACAAGGCCTACATATATATACATAAAGTGTATATTATTCCATTCTTGGTTGCATATATATATATATATATATATATATATATATATATATATATATATATATATATATATATATATATATATATAAGTTATGATGTTGAAAAAGATTAGATATACATTCGGATTGTACACATTATAAGTTATTTCGACCTTAACTAGGTCTCCTCGGATGTGTTTCCAACCACAGTTGAATTGTGGTTAGAAACACATCCGAGGAGACCTAGTTACGGTCGAAATAACTTATAATGTGTACAATCCGAATGTATATCTAATCTTTTTCAACATCATAACTTATTCATGCTCTGTTTGAACGGACATAGAGCTCTCTGATTTGAATTCCTCTCGAAAATAATCGAACCTGAAAACTATATATATATATATATATATATTTGTTATTGTTTATTATCTATGTACGTATACGTTTCGTCCTTTTTAATCTGGACTCTTCAGCATAGAGATATGAATATTCACTACCGGTCATACGATTCGAAACCCTAGACTACAAGTATTTTTCAACTCAAATCCAACGTCTTTAACCGCTCGGCCAATTTTAAATAGCTGATAAACAATGATAATTTTAACACTTTTGTCGGCAGCTTAACGTCAAGGCATTCTACTTGATTTTAATATATATATATATATATATATATATATATATATATATATATATATATATATATATATATATATATATATATAACTGAGTGAGTTTAATAACAAGCAGTACAACTAGCTTTATTGCGAGTGCAACACAGTTTGTTGTTGCAGATCACTATTCGCTGCTCGTTGTAAAATACCGGCAACTTAGTATTTACAACAGTTAAATTCCTCCTTAATTCTAAGCTAATTTTTGGTGGCCAACGGGAAAAGCGGTGATTTGTGATCGGAGTTCGCGCCCGCTGACCGTCGCCTATTAACTCCCTGCACTGAAGATTGTGTAAACATAAAACATTGATGTCTGTAGGTAATAAATAATTAATATTTATTCATAAATATTATATATATAGAGAGAGAGCGAGAAGGAGAGAGAAAAAGAGAGAAAAAGAGAGATAGAAAGAGAGAGAAAGAGAAAACACGACATCATACTTAAATGACTGTAATTTGTACAGTAATAATCTAATTGGACTCAAGATTTGACACGTGCCATTTGAAGGTTATCGCTTTATAAACCTTATGTAGATATTTTATTAGAGGCGCCATTTATAAGTATGGACCGAGAATTATTGTTTCATAATGTTTCGTATTAGTAATTTTTATGTGTGACGTGATAATATTCTTAATCTAAAAAATAACTGGGGAGGTGCCGCTAAGAGCATTTTTTTCTTTTCTTGACAAAGTACAAATCAACTTCGCAATCTAGCGAGGGGTGATCTCTTCTGTTCTTCTCACAGAAGAGATGTTGCGTCGTTATTTCTATGGAAATTGCTCGACTGAACTCCAATCTCCTGCTTTGTAAAACTTTCACAGCAAGTACTCGTCTTATTGGCACCAGTGTAAACAACTTTCAGTTCTTTCTTCGTGTGCCTAACATCAAACAGAACTTTGATTAACAGAGTTTATTTCCAAAAACGTTTCATCTATTGAACATTTTGCACCTAGATTGCTTCCCTGATGGATACAACACGGTTTTCTTTTAATCTAATGTCAATAAACAGTTGTCATTAATCGCCATAAGTGTGTGACTACTTAGGTGCTATTTTAATTTCTTTTTTAGTTTGTTTGTGTATTTTCACCGAAATGTATTTAAGTAAATGACTTACGCCCACAACTCAACTTGAAACCGGCAAGCTAAATCCGAGCCAATAACTGTGACACGACATTCACTTCCAGTCTACTCTATTCGAAGTTGCAGCCGTAGTTAATATTACGCATCGACTCTCGATTAGACAACAGCTCAAATCAGAAGTTCCTTTCAGCCAATCAAAACGCAAGAAATATTCGGTACCGTAAACCTGCTCTTACTATAAACACCCAAACACAACACCTTCTTTCTTTCTCTTTGTTCCGATATTTTTCTATATCCGACGCACGTGGATACGTGTTTGATAGTTCATCCCGGCCCCTGGCCGAAGAGACTCGTCAGACGCATCGAGAGACTTTCACGGACTACTACACACAGCGCAAGCATATACACACTGTTAAACGAACACTCTCGCATACAAGTAAGTATGTACACTTTCTCACTGACTAAACAGAGAAATGCTAATATACACAAACATATCCTCATGCGTATCCCATCTAGACACACGTAAACACACGGCTAAAAAAACTTGTGTACTTAATTTCTCCTTACACATGAAACACACAGGAACATTTCTATTCAGCGCTTTGAACTTTGCATTTTTGCATAACTTTATATTTGGTTGCTTAAAATGTTGAGTTAGGGTTTGGGTTAGAGTTAGGGTGAGGGTAGGGGTTAGAATTAGGGTTACGGTTAGGGTTAAAGTCAAGGTTAGGGTGATGGTGAGGTTTAGAGTTAGGATTAAAGTTAGGGTTAGGGTTAAGGGTTAGGGTTAGGGTTAGGGTAGGGGTTCGAGTGAGGGTTAGGGTTAGGGTGAGGGTAGGGCTTAGAGTTAGGCTTAAGATTAGGGTTAAAGTTACCCTTAGGGTGAAGGTTAGGGTTAGGGTTAGGGTGAGGTTTAGGGTGAGGGTGAGGGTTAGAGTTAGGGGTAGGGTTAGGGTTAAAGTTAGGGTTAAGGTTAAAGTTATGGTTAGGGTTAGGGTTAGGGTTATCTATGTTGTCTATACAAGTTTTTATACGTTCGTCGAGTGCAAATCCAATATACAATAAAATCTAAATAATTATACGATAAGGCAATTACATGTCTGTACATACGTTATCACACTACACCCCATTTTTTAGGATTGAACTGCCTGATTGACAAAGACGCGATGCAAAAAAAAAAAAAAATTATCTGATGATGCTATAGCCTCTAGCGTGAAACTCTACTTTCTTGGCCTACGAATGTGTAGTGTCTGTTCTGTTCAAGGATGTTACAATAATATCATGTGGTCTGCATTCGCGCCGAATGTCCATAGAAGGAAAGTATGTCACAAACTCCCACAATTCTTTTGAGGATAGACACGTAAAAGCGGAGATATTCTAGTACTACATTGACTAGTGTACTTTTCAGTTCAAACACAAGTAGTACAATAATATCGCGGGGTCTCTGTACGTCCATAGAATGGAGATAGTTAAGCACACACACAATATACAACAGGTGAAAGATAGAACTGTGGAATTTCCACGAGTCCCACGAGTGTCTAGATAATATAAGACGTTAATATACGTCATCAAAACAAAGCAACACACGCTTCCTCTACAATACATATCTCTTACATGGCATACGATAGCCGGTATACTTATTAATCCCCAAAACTATGTACTTACCTGGCACTCGTGATCCACTGTTATTAGTGACAAGAGTTTAGGTGTAATTAGTATAAGACCGAACTTTTGAAGGATGGACCTCTCCGAAATCCCCTTCCCCATTAAATAGGATGGATAGTTTCGAGTTTAATCTCTGGCGTTTCGTAGCGCAGAGACGATCACCTTAAACTGATCTTGTGATATGCCTTCCACTCGGTGGGAGGCAAGTAAATACCAACATAAGTCTCAAAGTATACTATTTAATTTCCCTCTTTGCTCTGGTTATCTCTCTCTCTCTCTCTCTCTCTCTCTCTCTCTTTCTGTCTGTCTGTCTTTTTATTTCTTTCTCTCTATCTATTTCGGTCACTGTATTTTTATTCTCCCTCTCTCTCTCTCTGCCTCTCTCTCTCTCTTCATATATATATATATATATATATATATATATATATATATATATATATATATATATATATATATATATATATATATATATATATATAAATGAAAGAAGAGAGATCAATATGTACGGATTACAAATCTATTTCAACTTCAATTGTTCAATGCAAGGTGTACTCGGTAAACACATGTTTATTTTTCTTTTCTTTAAGTCAAGGCTTTTCAAAGATTAACATCTTATCATCAGAGGAATTACATAGATGGATAAGTTGGCAGTGGAAAAGCCAAAATTCAAAATTAAAAAAAATATTAAGTAATGGAGAGTAAGAGTGAGCGTGTAAAAAAATATGGAGTCTGTCCACTTGGTGAATGTCCGTAGATAAGGTGTCCGGTGAAAGGAGATTTAAAGATGGAAAAAAGGGCTTTTACTTATATATATATATATATATATATATATATATATATATATATATATATATATATATATATATATATATATATACACACACACACACACACACACACATATATATATCGAGTTGAGAATTAGTTCCTACACTGAAGATTGCGTTAGCATAAAACATCGATGTCTGTAGGTATTAAAATCTTTAATAAATATTTATTTATAAATATATATATATATATATATATATATATATATATATATATATATATATATATATACATATTCGAGGTCTGTCTAAAAAATATCTGACCTTAGGTCAGAAAAATATTTCAAATATGTGACGGGGTTTGGACCCTAATCCTTTTCAAAGTAGGCACCTTGTGCTTGCACACACTTAGCCCACCGATCCATCCACTGCGGGAAACACCTCTGGAAGTCTTCTTTTGGAATGGTGTCTATCTCCATCGTCGTGTTCCGCATTATCTCTTTTTTCGCAATTTCTCAACAACAGCTGCACTCCGAGCAGTTGGGTCCTGCCAGAACGCTTGTCACTCTCCGCTGATGTGCGGTCAGTTTTGAGTCGGTTGAACCACTCCTTGATATGTGGTACATATCGCATCTTCTCTAAACACCTGCTGAATCTTACGCGACGGCGGAGAAGAACACCTTTTCCCATTTTAATGTCTCTGCCACACGCGTCTTATTATTTTTTATTTTTCCAAATGGTTAAACACGTGCCAATCACATCCCGTTGGGCGTTTTTCTTTTTCCTATGTTTTTACTGCTATTGAATACATTTAAAATCCTACTTTTTCTGAAAACGTTCCTTAGTCCGAACAAAACCGGTAAAATCTCTCATTTCTTGATGATGTATTCCTGTATTTAATTTGGTTTTCGTTTGTCTTTTTCACACATCCTGGCTTTCATGGCATTTCATTTTATGATATATCGTGCATAATCTCGTCATATATGTAGTATATATGTAGTATATATATATATATATATATATATATATATATATATATATATATATATATATATATATATATATATATGCATGTATGTTTATATATATATATATACATATATATATATATGTATATATATATATATAAATAAATTAAAGAACAGAAATAAAAAAATGTAAGGATGACTAATCTATTTCATCTTCAGTTGTTCAATGCAAGGTGTATTCTATAAAAGCATGTTTTTTCTTACCTTAAGCCAGGCTTTTCAAAGAATGGTATCTTATGATCAGCCGAATTACATAGATATATAAGTTGGCGGGAAATAGCGAAAATTCATAATTTGAAAAATTCTAGAAAGTTATAAAAAGTAGATGTGAGTATGTGAAAAAGTTTTCAAAATGCAAAAGATGTCCAGTTAAAATGCAAACAATGTCCGGTCACTGGACACTTTTTGCATTTTAACCGGAACATATTTTGCATTTAATTTTATACCCCACTATTTATAGCATCAATAATGATAATAATAATGATAATAATAATAATGCTATATAGTATATAGTAATTTTAATGCAGAATAAATAAAGTACAATAAAAAATTAATTATAAATATATTATTTATTTATTTTCAATATCGACATATATATTTCGTCTTAACCAAAACTATTCAGCGTGGTTATGAATAACTGCCCGCCCGCATGATCCGAACCACGAACGAGAAAGAGAGAAAAAGAAATATATAGATAGGAAGAGAGAGAGATATATATATAAAGATATATAGATAGGGAGGGAGAGAAGGAGAGAGAGAGAGAGAAGGGGGGGGGCAGGTGTCTAAATATTATTATTTACGTGCGTACCATAATATACATATCTTATTATATTCGGATATATATATATATATATATATATATATATATATATATATATATATATGTGTGCGTGTGTGTGTGGGGGGGATGGGCATGGTTGTATGTTCACGTGCGTGCGTTCACCTTAGTCGTAAATTAACAGTTACAAATATATCCAGACAGGAACTTGTTCTCAATTTGTGTTAAGCTTGTCCTTTTGACTATTAATCTCTAGGATTTTCAGGTCTAGAATTTCCTCCAAAACCCCTGTTGACCGGAAAACCCCTAGGATAATATTACAACCGAAGGCTCCCCTATTTTTTTTTTTTTTTTTTTGGTTTTCGTTTTTAATGACATTTAGTTCAAAACCCCATCATTTCTGTTTCCAGCTTCTCTTCTTCCGTACATCTTTGTCGTTTTAATTTATTTATTCTCCGAGTTGGCGGTGGTTGGGATGGTGGTGTCATTTGTGAGGTGCGGTGGTGGTGGTGTAATTTGTGAGGTGCGGTGGTGGTGGTGTCATTTGTGAGGTGCGATGGTGGTGGTGCTGGTGCTGGTGGAGGAGGGTGTCAAGATTTACTCTGTCCGAATCGTAGAATGGCGTCTCTCACGCGGAACCGCATGAGACCGACTTGGGCGTATCCGGCATATCCGGCGTAAAACAAGATAGTTTGTCCCAAACAAAAACCTTGGGGAGGGACGATAGTGTTTGGTTGGGTCCGACGGTGAAGTGGGTTGAAATAATGTTAGAGGTTGGAGTATATGAAGTGATATATACCTTTTCATTTTTCGCCCGCCTTTGTCATGTTCCACGGTTCGCAATACAATCACTTTCCGTCGGATTTCGAGAATGATAACTACCACCAAATCAAAATGTTATATCTATATACAAGAATCATTTTACGCACGGGAAATCATAATTATCAAAAAAATGTATTGTTTTGATTATTCGGACTACTATTCTCATCTCCATTGTTATTTTCACAACGTTTCGGCCGATGTAACCTCATAACTTCTTTTAGGTACATGTGGACGCGTGGCGCAACGGATGAAAGCGTTTATTAATCATAAGTTCTAAGCTTTATGTTTCTGAGGAATAACGGTCCAATACTAACTACAGGCGATACTAATGAAGTATAACATGATAATTAATGAACACTTCCACCCGACCATGGCTGACGGAATGAGAACAATCTCACCTCGTACATTAAATCAAGTGTTCAGTTCGAAATTCTTTATACGTTCCCGAGTTCGACATAAAAATTTCCAAGCTAAAAAAGATGCACCTGAAGAATGTCGGAGATTACATCGGCCGAAACGTTATGAAAATAATGACCAATATGAGAATACTAATCCAAATAATACAACTTATCAATCTGCATGACAAATTACGGTAAAATAAATAATATAAAAAATATATAAATGAAAAAAATAAAAATAAAAACATAATAAACATAATATAAATATGTATTCATGTAAACAATAGGAAGTTGGAATATTGTGTGTTGACCTTGTGCCATACATCCAGAAAATCAAGTTGTCGTCATCATTACAAAAACACATAAAACTTCCGACCTTGGTCGCTGCATGTTTTCCTTGTGCGCACCCTTTTTTGTGATCCTTCCCGACCGGGGGAATGCCGCCTGCAAATAAGCTATTTCATACCCCGACAAAACTGTTGAAGACAGATGAGGTTTATTCGCCTTTATCTTTGTTCTAAATCACTGAACAGTGAGTTAGGTGGTGTGACAGGGTGAAAGATCCATAATTACTGTTTAATCGTATCTTCTCAGTGTATTTTAAAGCCACATGTTCACACTTCTAGTGCTTTCAAAGAACTAACGAGTTCTCTTACTCATTCTCTTGTACCATGTGACGTCTCATCCGTTTCTATCAATTCCTACAACCAGGTAAAAACTGACCGCGAGTTCAGCAAGTTGACTCCGACTGAACATTTATTTTCAAATGACCAATTCATATACTAGTGGGTTTACTCGCTCAATATTTCACAGGAAAAGGTCGCAGTTTCTTTTTGAGTTCATCGTTAATATGTCACCTAGAAGTGTAACAGTTTTAGAATACGTTATATTAGTCGGAAAATTCCTTATTTGTACAGCATTTCAAAATGGTTAAACCTTAATATAAGTAAACTAGAATTGGAGTTCTTATTTCCTGAGCAAGGTTTGAGGAGAGTGTGTTTACTTTCTTCGCACCGCGAGATAATGTAACATAAGTCTGAAAGGTGGGAAACGAGGCCAGCTCACAATAGATGTTGGATTTGCCCCTTAAAATTGCCTGAGCAACCCCGTCGATATTCACCGGAGAGGGCACCTACGACAGTAAGCTATACACTCCTTCCCAAAGCTAGAAGACAACGCCTCGGAGGGTGAATCTCCTCGAGCTGAACAGAATAAATACAACAGCCCGTTAGAAAAAAAGGTAACCGCTTTAACAATGGCCCAGTCTCTGGTAGATTGGTTGTCGGGGACGGATCTTCGATGGTATGACGGGGAAAAAAAAGACGACGGCTTTTTACGCCGCAACTATGCTTGTGGTGTAAGCGTTAACGGACTACGGTGGACGTTTTTGTCTGTCTGTTTGTCGCTTTCGACTGACTGACGCGTCAAGTTTCCTCTTCTCATACACTAGCATACTAACACACAGTAGTTACGACTGCTGCAGTTGCACGAACTTTTTATTTTTAGTTACTTGTTTTCGGTTTTAAACAAACCTGAAAATAGTGGACGGTCTAATATTAGAAAAGGGTTGGGAGGATATTACTATCTGATCTAAATTTAATTTGGTTATTAGCAGGTAAACCCAACGTTGCTCGGGATTGAATGAAGACTACTACTAGCTACTTTTTCGGAAGTACAATCAAAGGTCGAATCGTCGGTCGCGATTTGGATTCGAAAGACACTTTCCTAAAAAGGTAGAGTTTCCTGTCATCCTTTATAGACCGGGTGTACTAGCCCTGCCTACTGACCGCCTTTTGTTTTTCACGCGATGGCTCTTCTCGCATTCTTTGGAAGAGAGGGAAACTGTATGTCCGTAGACTGGTGTGTACTCAACGTCCGAACTAGGGAGGTTTGGGAATGGCGGATCTGGTAAGTCATAGACATGCCTACTCAACACTCGACCCCCTGTCGAAACCCGTCGGTTACCGAGGCGGGAAACAAAAGTTTTACATCGAATGCCGAACCGCGCTAAAAGCAGTGGCGGGGACCAGCGCCCTTGTAGGGCCCAGGAAAAGAATATATCGGGATCTAGTAGAAGGTCTCGCTTCGGTCTGCTTGAGGAGCGGCTGGGATGTTCGGAGGAGGAGATTCGCTCTCAGTGGAATTGGGAGTCAGGCCAGAGTTATCTGAACAACTCTGAGTACTCTCTAACCTGGCGTTCGGTCCGGAACGCGCTGTCCCTTTATGACAAGCTGACCGGAGATGAAGTTAGGACGGGTCCTTACTGCCCGCACTGCGAGGGTAACGATAGAGAAACAGCCGAGCACGCCTTTTCTTTCGCAGAAAACGTCGGCAACCCTGGGAGTATGTCAGCGAGGTAATGGCTCGCATCGATGCCGAGCACCCAATGGTCCTAAATAAAGCCTTGGTCATCCACAACGTAGCCCCGCTGTGGCCTAGGGAGAAAAAAGAATGTTTATTCTAGATATCCGAGGCGTAGCGAGAATGGTGACATGGGTTTCACGTCTTGATATGTTTTCGATTGGAATTTAATTGTCTACTTTTAACATCAACTTTAATTGAAGATCTTATGCGAATGGGAGATATTACATCGCATGGAGTTCAATAGACCAACCTGCTTGATTTTGGTGTGGGCGGACTAACACTTAGCAGAGGGTTAGGAGGGCACTACTAACTTACAATTCTGTTCTTTTTTGAATATTTGTAAATGTTATCCCACTCCCCACGATGAATTTTATGTAAATAAAATATTTTAAAAACAAATTGGGAATCATCTAAGGCAGTTCAAGCCATAGAGTGAATGTGGTATTTTGGGGAGAGTATCGAGTGATGAGCATCAACCACCCTGTGCCCCACAAGATTCGGGCTTCATACCTAAGGCAACAGATGAACTTTACGATTATTGTTTTTGTTTAAAAAAACAACTTTCTTGCGAATGTATATTTTTTGCTTAAATAAGATAACATACATATTACTTTGTTTTACATGCACCCCCCTCCTCGCATTTCGCTCCCTAATATAGTCGGAAGATACTGAAATGTTGGAAAAGTCTCAATTTATGTTTCAGATATATTGTTTCAATTTCATTAAAATCGGGTATAGGTATTTGAAGTTTTTAGAGGGTTATGTCTCAATACGTCATTTAGAGGTGGAGGCACGTAGATATTCGCCACATCAAGGATAACGTACAGATTCGGGACGAAGTCTATTGTCTTCCCCGGAGAATTTTATATATATATATATATATATATATATATATATATATATATATATATATATATATATATATATATATATATATATATATATATACAGGGTGGGCAAAAATAAGGGTCCTATTTTTAAAAATTCATAACTTTTTTATTTATTGATTTAAAAAAAAAATTTTTTTAGAATAAGTAAAGGACCCCTTCCGAAGCAAGCATGAGCCGTATTAGCCCTAAGGAACGTACCCTCATTTAGAAAACATTATTTTTGCTTAAAAAACTCAAAACAGTGTAAAAAACAATACTTTAGTTTTTGTAAGTTTTAAGAAGTGTTTTTCGGCTAAAATTTGTTTTGTTTATTTCAAAAAATCTCGGAAGGGCCAGTCTACACACACATAAAGTTTGGTGAGTTTAACTTTTATTTTGTGGAAGTTATTCAAATTCAAGTTATTCAAATTTAAAGATAGGACCCTTATTTTGGCCCACCCTGTATATATATATATATATATATATATATATATATATATATATATATGTGTGTGTAATATGTCATATGTATAAAATTCTCCGGGAAAGACAAATAGGAGATATTTTAAGCTTTAAAGGAGGTTCGAACCTCATAGCTCCCTTAAGTTAGGAGTGCACAGAGGTTCGTGACCACTTCTTCGCTGGTAAATTTTACATAAAGAATACACTTTTAGATTTTATGTAGATTATCTAACTTTACTTTCTATAGGGAACACAAAAGCATTACACAAACACACGCACATACACACAAACATTGAGTTTTCTATAGAGAGAGTTTGTTTCAATTCTTTTCGGACTCTTTATATAAGTTGCCGTTGCTGCCCGTTATTTTGTTAAATAATGACTTAAATAACAAAGCAAATATTTATATGTCTTGTTGCAGAGGCTGATGATCTAAAAACTAAGAAAAGAAAACAATGGCAAAGAAAGAAATATAAAGTCGGGTGTACAGCAAACTATACAACATATCTGCATAGGGGCAACGAGGATGAGAAGACCGAGGAGGGACAGCACAAAACAGACCTCCACTGGAAGTGCAGAGACTGCTGGGACCTTGGGGAGGCTTATTGTGTCCCAAATCCCAGAGTAGACCAATGGTCCTTACCAGCGAGAAATCAATGGTAAACGGCTGTTGTGATACTGCAAGTTTATTTGCGGTGGCTATCGAAAAGAGGTGGATAATGCTGGAAATCTGGGGAGACTTGTTGTCACTCAGACTCCAGGGAATACCCCCGGTTGTCGGTGAGCAATCACTGATGACTTGTGTGAGAACTCATAGTGAGTAAATAATAATAATAAAAGGCTTATACGTATTAAAAACACCCATATCGGAGTCCAGATATGATTTGTTTTTATGCATATGTGAACGGGAATCTGGTGTTTATTAAACTGCATTTGATGTTGTCTGGTGTATGTTTTGCTTGGTTGAAATAATTGTGTGTTTTGTATAAACCGATTTTCTATTCGTCAAATGTGAATAAATTCATCGTTTCAACCGAGAAACACCCTGTAAATGAGAACAAAGGTATACGCGGATTTATCATTTCATCACTATGAATTCAAGATTTATTTTATGTTGCTGTTGGTTTTGGTTGTGTGAATAAGGAAATAAAACCAGGAACGCGTGTAATCACTCAACAACCGCACCCAGCGTCATCCGCCTCGAAGTTCCGGGGTCACATCACCCGAAAAAGCGAAAATACTGACATGCTGTTGAAATAAAAAGTTAGTCGTAACTCTTTTCTTTCTTCTTTCTTTGCTTTTAAAAATTGGGAGTTTCTCTTCTTTTGGCGGAGTACAAAGACCATTTTTCTATCGAACTTAACGTATTTATTTTCACTTTCCTAAAAAAAGCCACGACTAAAAGAAAATCAATGTTGTTTTTTACCTTCAATCTTGCTATCAATTTTACTATTGCAAGAAGCTCCTCCATCAGTTACCTGACAATGGATTAGGACCCTGTGTACTTTTACTCTCAGCCTTGGCTCCTACATTGCCATTTTATAATGTTCTGAAATTTTCATGTTTTTCTTTTCTTTATTTATGTCATTCATTTTTTTTTCGCAATCTCCTTACTCTCAGTGGCGGCATTGTTAGTGGCCAGAAATAAGGACACAAGAAAGGAAGCGATTAAACAAATATATTAAGTAAGTCCAGTAGTACACAATATAAAAGTGAAATCGTTACCAGCGAGACTGTTCGGTCCGACTATCAGGGCTGTCTGCTGTAATGTTGACTTCTCATAAGAGCAGTCCCTGTTGCTCTTTATAGCTAATAGAGTTTATGCGTGTTTGAGTTGATTACAAAAACACTCCCCTTTTGTTAAACTTCTGCTATTACTAGTATTTTATTCGCTTTTCCTCTCACCATCGAAAACATGCAATGTGCAAACAATCAGAAAACAATTATCAAACTTTTATATTATAATAATCACAAAGGGTTTTGAGGTTTGTCTAATAGACAACTCGTGATTATTCGTGTAATTTATCTACATTAATCTAGATCAAACGTTATCCCCTATCTTTGTTTTAGCAGATGACGTCACATAGATTATTTTCACGTATATAGATATACATTAAATAGTGTTGAGATGTTACCTGTGAGGCGTGTAAAATTCTGTTATACACACTAGTTGAGAGTAACCCCCGTTGTCATTGTTTAATAAACTCACTCGGACGCCGATGTTTTTTAAAATAGAAATTTATTAATTAAAAAGTAATAATTATAGCGACCAGAGAAAAATAATTTTCGAGGTGAACTACTGTGTTAGCGATATATATATATATATATATATATATATATATATATATATATATATATATATAGAGAGAGAGAGAGAGAGAGAGAGGAAGAGAGAGATAACTTGGGCCGTTACCTATCTTGTTCATATCGTACGCCTGCCACCATCCCCGTTGAGATTTCTTTGTTCAAGCAACCGTTTGCGTGACTGTCTTGTTTGAATATTCAGAACAAGAAATCGAATTCTCTTTCTCCAGAACTCACATGATACCTTTACTTCCGCGCTATCCGCTGAGATAATTTTATTCTAACTCCTGATTTGTCAATCATTCTCTTCACCCTAGTCGTGGGTGTTCGCTATGTAATGATAACTTTAAGAATGCATATAAATTTGTATCCCTCTGTATATAAATTATTCCCCCAATTAGTCCCCGTCTTTCTTCAATACACTTAAATATATTTCAAAAAAATTCGTTCAAAATACAATTCTAGAGTATATAAGACTTTAATTAAGAAAAGCAATTGATATCCGTATTTCGGCGATGTCCGACCATCTGCAGCAAATTAGTAAGGTGTAAACGTTGATAAATGGGTTCAATTAATAAATATTTGTTTCAGAAATCGGTCATTATTTTCCGAACAGCTTCACTTGGCTTGAGCAGAGAGTTCCCTAGAAACTGAGCAAAGGGCTACACTTTAGATACATGGACAAATGATACAGAACGCAAATCGGAACATGCAGTGGAAAATGAAAAACACACAATCATTAGTGAGTGTGCAATACAAGCAATCAAAATGATCCAAGCTAAAATACAAGACATGATAATTGCCGACCAGAAAATAACACCTGCCAAATTGTGGACTTTGACGTCGAAGCTAATAACAAAGTGAAGCTGAAGAAGTGAACAGAGGAAACTTGCCAGAGTTATTCAGGGAATTGTTGAACATACGGTAGTGGCAATTAGTGGAGAAGCCCTGGAAAAAATGATGTTAAAGAATTGGAAATAAGTGTACAATAAATTTGAATGACACAAAGGATTTACTGTTATCCAATAATTATTTAAGTTATCTAGCTTGGATTGATATCCGAGTTATCTCCCTGCAATAAATCTAGCCAACGTTAAACGAATGCGCTCTCCTCTCCGGAATTTAAGAAAACTCGTCCATGCACGTACGGAAGTTAGGACCAGTTTTTTTTTCTTTTTTTTGTGGCTAGAATTTAAAAGTCATCGCTCATTTTCCATCTAGCTGTCTATCTAAACATATCTTTCACAAATTCTCGTAGCAATGGTACAGACTCCTCGACTCCCTTTCAAGCAGCAGTTGAACACCACTACTAATAAAAATGTAAGTCATATTCACTTCATTGTTAATGCATATTCTCTATCAACGACCCTGACAACATATACATTTTTATGAATTGCTTTGGGACATTAATATATTTTTTTTTTTGGTAATTATGTTTTTGTGTTTTTTCCTTTCATGTAAATTTTCATCTCAAATATATTCCCCTTTTAGGTTTGTTTTCGACAACTTTTAATGTGAGAATGAATATGTACGTGAGTAAATCAAACTGTTTCTTCACGATTGTCCTTTCCTCGTTCTTTCAACTATTGTGTGTGTTAAAACAATAACACACGCACAAATATCGTGGCCTCGTGTTCGAGAAAGACATAACCAAACACGTGATCGCTAAAATCGTACAAACTAGGATATAAGATATTCGTTAGCTTTAAATCACCTCACAAACCACGGCATTGATGACGACGAATCGTTGCGTGCGGCAATCGACCCACATAAATAAATAACCCTAACAGACTGCAGGTAAATTAAAATAAAATTACTATAGCCCGAAAAAAAATATAACTCAAAAGAAAAAAAAGAAAACATGAAGCCGAACCCATGAGGGCTGAAACTGCTCAATAAATATATGAGGAAAACTAATTAAAAGTCGATAATTTGACGACCCCCCTCCCTTAAAAAAATGCTACCCTACGGAGAACGCACCATGACTTCGCGTCGTCAACATTCGGGCAGCTCTCGGAAGTTAACGAGACGAAAACTGCCAAACGATAAATTGAAGACTGGCAGACGATAAATTCAGACGAAGACAATCAAAATAAAATACATATATAAAAATAAAGAACGAACTAACCATAAGCTAAACAACTGTTAATCATTAGATAGTTATTATTTGTCAAAGGAACCCTTGTTTATCAAATGTTTTTAAATAAATAAAAAAAAATTGTGCACCAAACAGTTTCGACATTTTATTATATAACAAACAACGAAACCACTGTTTTTAACCAATTTCTTGTTTGCTGTTTTTCATTTTTTTTTCAATGTTTTTGTCTTTTTAACATTTTCTGGGTAAGGGTTTAGGCTTGGGGTTAGGGGATAGTGTTTAGTTTGGGTTTAGGGTTAAGGTTTGTCTTTCGCTAGAAGTGACCGTTGCTGACAGAACTCAATGAATCCTACAGGAGATTCAACGTGTTGACACAGCTTGTAAAAATTCATTTTTTAACGCGCTGCAGATTGTAGAAATTAATTTCTTCCAAAAGTTATCGTCTGCTTGCTTGGAACCTGATCGTCTAATGCCTCCTGCAACCTGATTGGTTAATAGTTTCGTCAACTTTCGGGCGCTTCCGAGACCTGCCCGAACATTGACCACGCGAAGTCACGGAAACGCGTTGTGTTTTCTATAGGAGTACAAAAAAAATCAGTGGTACCAATATCGGTTGATACAACAGAAAGTAGCTGTAGAAGGCCGGAGAAGATGGAACACCAAGGATGTACTGCACCACCGAGACTACAGCTCTAAATGGCTGTGGAATATTGTGGAGGCTTGTTATTACTCAGATTACAGGGTATATTATATAAAAAACAGAGAATATAACATGAAAAAATATTGAAACTTATAAGTGTTGTTTTTATTTTCACACAGTTGTCACCATAGCATTACGTTAGAAGTGTTTTACTCTTCTATGTTTTGGAATTCTAGAGAAGGATAAATAATTTGTATTATTTGGATTCTTCGGGCTACTGTTTTCATACTGGTGAGAATAACATCCAATATCAGAACGGTAGTCCGAATAATCCAAATAATACAAATGTAATCTTCTACTGCAGAACGACGGTGGACCAATTATTTGACGTCATTGTAAAAGGCCAGCTAGCGTTATCTCGTTGACACATTGTAAGTAGTCAGGTCAATTGATAGTGATGTCTAGTTGTAATAGTACTCTTAACGAATAAAATATAGCAGCAGAAGTTTCTCTTTTCATTTCTCTATTCTTTGTTTTTTACAACGGTCTTAGCCTTCTTTTTAATAACAGTGATTGTAAAAGTTATTATTAATAACAACAGCACACAATTATTTGTCAAGGATTTTCTTTTTCTTTCAGTATATACAGTATACATACGTACTATTCCTTGGATGTTTTTCCAATCCATTCCCCAGAGGGGAGCAGCTAGCCCAAATAAGACCCACCTCTGTCGCGGTTCAGAGAAAAGAGAACAACTTTATCAGCTACATGTCACTAAACACAACACGCTGAACACGTAACCCTAATTCTACTCTTTAACTTCTAATGGAACTTTCTACTTACTTTAGCCTTACGTAAACACTTCCGTTTTTAAAACAACCACATCTGATCTTGTTACACTACACAATTGAACTTATTAAAAATAGGAAGCTGTTTAAGTATTACGAACACGTCTTCGTAAGGGCATACCTGCTAGTTAGTGTATCTCTATTCATCACGTAATTACTGGATTCGAACTCGGTCTGCCAATTACAAAATCTGCGTCCGTAACATTTAGTTGTTATAATCCTATCCCCCAACCCTATCAACTTCTTAAGCTATCTCTAACAACCGTTCCGAATATAAGGTAAACGTGTATCTGATTGTAAGGCCCCAATTTGGGAGTTGTGCGGGTTATTTTAGTCATCCATTATTTATCATTACTTCTATAACGATTTTGACTCGGTGTGGTAGTATTTGTCTATGAATTTAATAGAATCTATAATTTGCAGACTAATTTAATCTACTGTCCTTAAATAACAGTCTGAGTTATCTCCCTTTGACTTATTATGGCTGTCCGGAAGTTACGAGAATTCGTTCCACGCATGTACGGAAATTGAGAAGATTCTGGCTCATCCTTAAAAGCCGATGAACGTGATTCGACTGCTTGTCTATCTGTGCATGACTTTCAGAAACCCTGTCGATTCATATACAAAATATACAAATATTTAAAGGCATTAAGAAATTTAAGCATAACATCTTTTAACAAAATAACTAGACTAGGCATTAAATAATCCGAAAAGTGTTTATATGACGTAAAACAAAACAACCGACAAACAACAGACTGTGGCAGTATATATTCGATCGATTTAAAGTATTTTGATATATGACCGACTTGCATGTATTAAAGTATTTAAATGTTTTCACATTTATTTGTCTCCTCACAGGGGCAAAAGTAGACAAAGTATAGCTTTTTAATGTGGGTAAAATCCAAGTTTTTAAAATGAGGAGTGCTGGATTAGGTCAACAATATAAATAGCTTCACTATAGGAGGATTTCAGCGATTTTGTCGTTTTGCAGCTAAAATGGCGGATAATGAACCGTCTGTTAATTTCTGATTTTTTTCCGACCTCACAAATGTGTAAGTAAACCCAAATAAATATTTGGACTAATTTCCCAAACTATATTTCTTTTAAAATAATTTAAGGTAAATTTGAATTTAGTCCAAAACAATTTATTTTGGTTTACTTACTGATTTACGAATATAGAAATTAGCAGACAGTTCATTGCTCGTCATTTTGGCTGCGAAACAACAATATCGCCAGGATTTAATCTCCAGTGACCGAGTTAGAACATAAACGACACTTTTGTACTAGATCGATCGTCAGTGCTGAAATGTCTTCTTATTTATTTGACTCCCCACGAGAGAAAAGTTAAACAACGGTCGAGTTTCAATGAGCATGCTATCCAGCTCCTCCAGAAAGGGCTAATACCCTAATTGGGGAGCTTTATTGAGTTTTGTCACTCCTTGGTCTCTATTACTTTCAGGTCCTTTCTGACTACGTGCCATAGTACCTTTCACACAATCCCTCCCATTAGTAAAATAGAATCCATTTGGAGAAGAAAAAAAGAATTGCTCTAATTGGGAAAGATGTCTTGTTTTCTGACAGAGAACAGAACAGAACAGATCCTACAATTTGAATTATTTATTATTCATATAATAAAATATGAAATATATGAAAAAGTAGGCACAAGGCCATCAAAAGAGTGTGGAAAATAGGGTCATTGCTCATCCTTGGTCTAATGTAACACAATTGACTACCCTACCATAGACTAGAATCATCTGTCACCACAATACCACATTTACTCTTAAGTCCATCTTACTTTGAAAATATCCCAAATTGTTTTGGAAGATTTTAATTTTATCAATAAATATAAATCGTTACAAAATCATTGACAGTGTTGAGTATTGATTTACTCCTCTCCAGGAGTTAGGCACAAGGCCAGTTTTTATCTTACTCCCACAAGTAAGATGTGACCCAAGGTCGGGTCGGGAAAGTGGGGTTTAAAAATTGCCTGGGCATTCCCCGGTAGGGGCACCTCAGGCAGTAAGCAATAAACTTACTCCTCCCCAAAGAGGGGAGGCGAAGCCTGGGAGGGTTGACCTCCTAGAACTGCACAGGACATACCCATCGACCGGCGTAAATCAAGCCCCGAAGGCCAAGACAATACCAGTCTATGGAGTGCAGTATCCATCGGAACAGATACTACACTTTGATCTTAGCCAAAAGGGACAGTGTTGAGTAGACAACATAAAAAACGGTTACTGCTCGAAGGCCATGATGTCTTAATAATTTGTATCTGTCCTTGAATCGTGCTATTGTTAGTTTCGAATATTTTGAACAATAAACAAACACGATAATTTGGATATAGCTTTAACGCTAGTTCATCTAGAAATACAAAAGCCTGAGAGTTGGACACCGGTACGACGTCATCGGAGCAGACTAAATCTTTATGGAGTCTAACGTCTTTTAAGACAACAAAGTACCAATTGCGATTAAACTGTAAACAGCCGAACGACGCCAGACACAAGACCTTTTAGTTTATGTTCTCTTTTTTATTATATTATATATTCCCTCCTCTTGTAAGTCTCAAGTACAATTGCCCATTGACAGGGCAAACAGACAACAATGGCGACGAGATAATAACGCCACTAATAATAACAATAATGCTAATAATAATAATAATACTAATAATAGGAATAACAGTAATAAAGAAGATTATCATGATAGTAATGACAATATAAAGGATTGTCCCAGAGATGACACGAGGATAAAAAAGAAAAGAAAAAGAAAAATAGTCGCAAATGAAAAAAGGACAACGAGCTCTAATAATACCGAACAGAAGACAGTATCTTGTCTGGTGCATCTACTGGAAGACGCGAGTTTTATCGCCGAAACGACTGCCTGTCTTTTGTAGTTCAAATCTTAATTTTCACTTTGTTTATTGTTTATTGTATTTTTTTCATTTGCTACTAGATATACCTACTAGCGTTGCCCGGGACTTATTTTACTTTAACTTTCGTTATCTTGGTGATACCATTGGAGCACAGGGTGGAGCGGGTGCTTGTGCGATTGCAAGAGTTAGGGAACTTCTGTGATTACTAACCAGCAGAACTTTACTACTGTCAATATTCACTTGCCTCCCATCGAGGGCAGAGTTCGATAAGATCGTTTTTTAATGCGAGGAAAATACAGCTCCCCCAAAAGGAGAATTCTGGATTCGAACAAAAATGAAAATTGTCTTGAATCTAGAATGATTTCTCCTTAATGACAGAAAAGATGAAGTGTAGTATCAGAAAATATACTACACTTTGCTCCTAGTCAAAAGATCCAGGAGAAGCTGTCGATCCAGGGAAAAGTCTATCAGACAAGTGTACCTAGTGTGATCATATATGGAAGTGAAACCTGGCCAGTGATGGCCAAGAACATGCATTGCACGGGGAAAATGATATGAGAATGATTCGATGGATATGTAATGTTTGTCGTTAAGACAGGCTTAGATCTGATGACTTCAGAGGAATATTAAAGTTGGATAGTAAACGGAGATATGTGCAGAGCAGGAGACTTGGAAGAATGAATGAGCGTCCTTCCTTTACTAAATGTAGAACATTTGAATGAGTAGGTTTAGTCCACAATGGAAGGTTAAGGAAATGCAAGCCAAGAGAGGAAGTGAGTAAATTGGACTGGAGAGAAAGTGTGATTAATATACAGGGTGACCCCCCCAAAACGGCCCCAACTCTAATTAGGCCCCGTTTCTTAGTGTTTCGTCCGAATGAAATAAATTTTGGGGCATAACTAGTTTATTATATTCACAACATTATATCAAAACACTAGTGTCTTTGGTCTTTTTTTCTCCGTTCTACAGCATGTGTTCTAGATGGACTCCTTTTAGCTCCGTGCATTTCTTGATGCGCAGAACGAAGTTGTCCATGACGTTCTTACAGACTGAATTGGGAATGGCTCCCATCTCCTCCTTGATGGCTTCCTTGAGTTCCGTGATGGTTCTGGGTTTCCCTGCGTACATTCTGTCCTTAAGATAGACCCAAAGGAAATAATCTGGGGGGCTTACGTCCGGGCTATGGGGTGGCCACTCAAAATTAGTCTTGAGACTGATCACTCGGCCTCCAAAGTTCTCTTTCGGCCAATCTCGGGACAGGTTTGAGGTGTGAGAACTTGCTCCGACTTGCTGGAACCAGAACTTGCTCATGAGCGATGGGTAGAGAGTCTGGAGCTCACTCCTGAAGGTTTTGAGGACCTCCACATACCGCTCCTTGTCACTGCGCCAGATTCATCGATGAAGATTGGTCCGATGATGCCTCTGACCAAGATTGCAGCCCACACCGTGTAATTAGGATAGTGCAGGGGCTTGGTGGCTACTTCATTGGGTCTGGAGGATCCCCAAAAGACATTTGTCGTGGAGTTCGCCTTTCCGTCAATATGGAAGTGGGCTTCATCTGAGGTCCAAAAGAGGTTAAGGAAACCTGGTGTCTCCTGGATCTTATCGAGCATCTTGACTGTCATAGTGCTCCTCTGCTTCTTGTCTGAGGCTGTAAGGGTCTTCAGCGTCTGTATTCCGTATGGGTAAGCCCTGATATCGTTCACAAGCACTCTCCTGCAAGTCTCACGGGAGATACCGAGGGACTGACTTCGCTTAAGCACAGAGCGTTTCGGACTCTCCTGGAGAGACTCTCTCACACTTTCGACCAGCTCGGCTGTCCGCTTATTGGGACGTGCCGAGTAGCTTGAACGGTTCTCACTCGCAGCGTTGAAGTTCTCCACGGTCCCATACTTCTCGAAGTGGTCCACCCAGTTCTGAATTCTGCTTTTGGGTGGAGCCTTTTCACATCCGAACTGATGCATGAAACTGTCCTGGGTTTTCTTAAACGAGCCTGTCTTGTAGTAAAATTTAACACAGTGTATTTTTTGTCCCAGCTCCCACCGAGGTCTTGGTGTACTCACGGTCGTTGATTCTGCCATGTACTGTAAAATAAGGGCAATCGGTGAATAAATAAAGGATATATCACATAAAGTGTACACTGTGCCACTTTTTTAGTCACCCTGACCTGGTCAGAGAAGATTAGTTTGGAAAGCTAATTTTAAAAGTCGTCCATATCATGCCAGCATGTAAGACGAACAGTAAACCGAATATTCTGATAATTATGATAATTTGGTCTCGCCATTTGACCGTTTCACCCACAAATAGATTGAATTTTTTGTCTTTTAACGACAAAATTGACATGGTAAGAAATATTATTTAAAAAAAACAACATTTGTTGCATGTGGGTCCGTTTTCCTTTTTTATTTGTATTTTTTGTAAAGTTTCATTTTATTTTATTTATTCCTTTTTTGCATATTTTTTAAATTTGTTACATGTTGTACTTACCCGGTGTTGCCCCGGAGTCTTTTTATTTTTATTTTTGTTTCGCCCATTGATACCGGTCCCTATATTACCTCTTCTCTTAATTAAATTATTGTCAGCAAATATTTAGATTTGTTTTAATAATTCAATAAAAAGAATATATGTAATTAAAAAAAATCAGTTTTGCAATAAGATTAATGACTTGTATTGATGACTAAGAGAAATGTTGCAATTTATATTATCGACAATGATCGTTCAAAACAAAACGTTGAACGTTGAACTCTCCGGTAGGGTGTTATTTACCATGATAATCCGTGGTTTAAGAGGTTTCTTGTAGTTGTTGAAGGACATAAGCTTTGTTTTAGTAGCATTAAATGACACCATACATTCCACTACAGACTAAAGGTCACTTTCTAAGGATTCAGTCATTGCCTCGGATATGTGCGCGTCCGCTTGACCCACATAGCGAAAGTAGAGCGTGGTGTCGTCGGCAAATATACCCATCTCAAACACAATGTTATCAGGGAGGTCGTTTATGAAAACTAGGAACAGTAAAAGTCCAAGGTTCGATCCATTGGGTACACCTACATATATGTCATGTTGTTTGGATGAACTGCCATCGAGGACAACCTGGATCTTTCTGTTGGATACATTAAATATTCGTCCAGTAATACCATATGAATTAATTTTTACGAGATGACCTTTAGACCAGACCTTGTCAAAGGCTTTGGATATATTATGCGCTACTGCTTTGGCTTCACCTGCCTTGTCCAGTGTATGGTATATGCGTTCAGAGATGACCATTAAGATATCTGTAGTAGATCGTGCTTGCCTAAATCCATACTGATGGTCAAAAAGAAGTTTAGCATTGACGGACTATCGCTAGATTTATTAAGGAGTCAAAGATGTTAGCAAAGAGGGGGAGTAGACTGATGAGGCGATAATTCTGAGGGTCAGTTCTATCTGCAGAATACTTGAAAACTGTACCACAGAGGCAATTTTCCAGCTATCAGGGAATCAATATTCTGCAAGGCATTTGTTGTAGAGTTTGGAAAGGACAGTTCTGCAGAACATTTCTTTATTACTATTACTGGTATAAGACCAGGTCCACATGCTTTGAAGGTGTCAAGATTTTTGTGATGTCCTGGACATGAGATGGGGTGCTAGTCAGGTCATCAAGTGTAGCTTCAGTCCGCAATGGGAAATTTGGGAGAGTGTGATTTGTGGAGTCAAAAGTGGAGTTTAAGGCGAGACGCTGAGCGAGTAGTTCAGCCTTGTCAGTTGCCGTAAAAACTACATCATTGTGGTTGGATAGCGGGGGGATTATTTATTTCCTATTATTCACTACACTATTGCTTTTTCTAGAAATCGCTAGTACCTTGTTTCTGTAACTTGTTTCTCGTCATCTCTCTGTACCTTCTCTTTGCTTCATCTATTACAGTTTTTCAACGATGTATTGACGCTATATGTTCTGTCTATTTGTACTTGACTTATGGTGGTTGAACTGAATTGCTTGTTGCCTTTGAGAAATACAAACTGCATAGTTTGAGATGAATAATTGTGGTTAGTAAGGATTGCTGTAGAATGTTCGCATGGCGACATGTGCTTCAATACCTGCTTTGACCCATTCGGTTAAGTCATTTGCGCACCGATCAGCAGTCGATGGGGCGTCATTGATGTGATCTCTGATGGATTCCCAATCGGCCCGGCTTTAGTATTTCGTCGTTTTGAGGAACGGCTCATAAGCTCTGAGATTTTAGGGTGATATCAATCATTACCACAAGGTGATTAGCGTTCCCGAGTGTGTAGTGAGGTCAAAAACAAGCGGGGAAAAGTTAAGCTTGCTTGTCCACACGATCAGGGAGGTGGGTCGAGAAAGTGACAGTCTATGAGAGAAGGTGCGCTATGGAGAAACTATACATGGAGTTACCAGTTGGGTCTGTATAGCTGGCAAAAACTATGATGTACATAAACATCCCCAAATACATGTATTTTGGAACTCGAGTAAAGTGAGAGTGCTGTATTTATGCTTTCAGAGACAAAGTTAAGCAGCATACAGTCCTGGATCGAACGAGGACGATACAAGAAATATAAGTAACTAACGCTGTGCTGTAAGGTCAATCTAAATCACATGTTGGCTTGATCATCTGATTCTAAACTATGTTCCGAACATAAATTCCTAGTCCATGCATATATTTGTCAGAGTCTTTACGACAGAGTGGGGATATTCAGTCATGTTAAAATGATGTGAAAAGGTTAAGGATTGTAGGTTTGTTTCACTTGGTGATATCCGGGGAGTTGACTGGGAGAAACATTTCTACGTCATTGATGTTGGTTCTAAGCCCCCGGATATTTGTGAATGCTAGCCTCAAGGGCAGAGGCAAATATATCTTTTAGTGCGTGTCTGTTTAAGGTGTGTTTCTTTTTTTATATTGTCATTTTAGTTTTAGATAGAGTGGGAGGACAAAGTGGGTGCTTGTTTAGTGTCCATAAACTCACACAACCAGGCCATTACTCGAGACTTGGTCCATGTGGGTTGTGGCCAGTGGCGTAGCTAGACCTTTTGCCGCCCGGGGCGGTAGTAAAATTTGCCGCCCCCCCGGCAGTTGGGTGCCCGGAAAATTCGTCCATGGAAAATTTTTTGATAGGTAGGAAAACTGGTCCATTATTATTAAGTTAACATTATTCTTAATTTTCATACCTTGCGAAAATTAGTTCTACGGTATCTAATTTTCCTAAATTCAATTAAATTAAAATTAAAATATGAAAACTGATTTTTAATATTTTTTATTCATTTGAGATTTCATCTGTTTTCCTTTTGTTTTAAGTAGATGGTGGGGGTTGCCCGGGGTGATTTTGTCCGATCCCCCAGCTAGCAATTGTAAAGTTTACAAGGAGTTATAAAAAGTATGCTACAAAAACAAACGTTTGGACAGTAATAAAATTAATGAATTCAAACTTTCGCATCTAATGTTATTTCCTCTTTGATGTCGGTGTATATACACCCAAATATCCAACTTTCTTTTCGCACCTATTCGATAAAAATTTATATGAAAGTTTCCCTTTAAGTATGAAAAGAAGGAGAAAATGCAACCACAAGATCAGATGCATCTTTAATTCTCAACTCGATACTATCGTTTCCGTTTCTTTTATTTCTGAACCTTTGGAAAACTATTCTCCCAGAAATCAATGATGCCCAGAAATATCTTCAAAAAAAAGGGCTGGATCTGCAACAAAGTTCTGTCAGGCTGACGGCGTTGAAAGATTTCCTTCTTCAGAATAGAGAAAAGATAGTGGACACTGCAATAGACGAGTCAAAAACACTCTGCTCTGAAATGGGGATAAGCATGGAGCGTCGTATTCGCAAAAAGAAACGAATGGATGGTGAAGGATTGACTGATGCAGTGCTGAGTTTTGATACTGAGTTGAGACGGGAAATGCTGTCTGTCATAGACAGATTGACTGAAGAAATATCTTGCAGATTTCAACAAGTTCACAATCTTGCAAATAAATACGCTTTTCTTATACCGTAAAATCTGCTTGATGATAATTATGATTGTCAGCTTGGTGGATTTGACGAAGATATAGAAAAAGAGAAATTCTTTGCTGAAAAGAAGAGGTTACAGTATGTTGTAAAAGCTTCAGAAAAAGACAAAATCGATGGACCTCTTGAACTTTTGAACTTTATACAAAGATACCAACTTGGGGATTCCGTCCCTAATATTGTGATCTTGCTGAGAATTTTCCTCACCAGAGCTATTAGCGTTGCTAGCTGTGAGCGCTCTTTCTCAAAACTGAAGCTCATAAAAAACTACCTTAGATCAGCAATGAGCCAGACAAGACTTACAGACTTGGCAATCCTCTCAATAGAGAGGGAACTTGTCGAGGAAGTGAATTTTGATAGAGTCATTGATAACTTTGCCGAAAAAAAGGCGCGAAAAATCTGTTTGTAAATTTTCAACCGACTTGATGCCTTGCGACAGTTCTCTCACAAAAAATAAATTTATAGCCTTATTTGCCATTCATAAATACATTTGTTTAAAATATATTAAAACTATTTTTAAAAGAGTTGAAACGTTATTAACAACAACAAATTTCTGAAAACCGAGCGATTACACACACGGATTTAAAAAAGCACCGATACAAGACGTTTTTTCTCTTCGGAGGGCTCGCCCTCATAATAATAACATTATGAAGACAAAGAAAAGAAAACTACATTGGACTATTCTCTCCTTGATACATCCATGTTATTTGGCGAAAATTCGGACTTTAACAACAACGACAAAAAAGTAAATAAAAATGATTTTATCATTTCATAACATTTTCAGGTTTTCAAATGTTCTCATTTAAATTTATTATTATATAAAATTATAGTATAAAATTTCATATTTTTTGTTAACTTTTGTTTTTTTAAATTTTTTTCTCTACTTTCTATTTTTACCCTCTCAAAATGCCGCCCCCTCAGGTGTGCCGCCCGGGGCGGCCCGCCCCCTCGCCCCCCCCCCCTAGCTACGCCAGTGGTTGTGGCCTCGGGTAAGCCCACCGGCGAATAACTGTAGGGTCGCTTTCCATGCGCGACATGGTACGTCCAGTTACCCACGATATTAAAAACTGTTGATGGATCAGCCGTATATAGAGCTACCTTAGAGATAATAGAAATACGGTTTTGTGGCAGTATATGTTGATTTTAATCTTTGTAAGGGGGCATATAAGTAGTGCAAAATTGTTTTGTTTGGAGATTCTTCTTGGTTTTATTTCAATAAATATATATTCGTCCCGTCATACAAACGTTTGCGTGCATTTTTCTTGCTTTCATACGAAGCCATTTCAAGTGTCGAGGAAAAGCGAGAAAGCAAATAGCAAGGCAGACAACTCCGGCTGTTTTTTACTCTAAATAAAAAGTCAACAGATGTTTTTTTTCATTAGGTCAGCTGAAATTGTAATCATAATAATAATACATGTATGAACACATAAATTCGGACGCATGTTTATAATAATATATTAAGATTAGTGCAAACACTAGCGGAGCATGTTTTTACAGTCATTTTCACGGAGGGTTGTTTTTGCTTTCTATGGAATATCATTTTTTCGGATTATTTAATAGGGAATCGATTAATTTTGCTATACGGTTTTTTGCTTCAAATTTTAACATCTTCTTACAAACTTTTTTTTTCGTCTTGTAAATTCATTTATATTTCACGGAATAAGCAGGACAGATTCTATTTAATCTGTATGTAACAGTTACGGTTGTCCGTTGTGTGTATTCACCATTATGTACCCATTATCGTTGAGAACTCGGGTTCTTCATCGTCTATGGATACAATCATTCAAGCGCCGATGATTAATTTTCATAAGCGGTTTATTAATGCGCACAACTTGGACCATTCTGAAACAGGGATAGGAAGCTCTGGACTTTAACAAATGAGGAGAAAGAGAGGCAGACAGATGGATAGACATACCCATAGATTGTCTAATAACACCTGCCTTATTGAGGCTATCTGGGGAAAGGTCATTTTTCGTGTCCGGCTGCTTGCGTTGTCAGCCAAAAAGAGGACGATCTCCCTTAATCCAGAAGTCACCTAGTTTCGCGAACTTCTGTTAAGTAAAGGTTAAATTCGACTACATGATGTAATGACTTCGCGGGTTTGTGTCGCGTCGAAAATTAAGAGATTTTCGATTTTACAGGCCAACCGATGATTGATGTCATGTAAATATTTGTTTAGAAAAAAACCTCTCCTATTATATAAATAAATGTGTGTGTTCTTGTCAGCTTAAAAGTCAGGAACTACACAAGACACGCCCACAAAGCTTATATACTCTTTTTTATAATTTCCCCGGGAAAATATAGACACATTTGTTTGTAATATTCAGATTTTTGGGGCAACAGGAACAAAATTAGTCAGGAAGGGTCCAACATTTAGAAAGATTATTTTTATCGATCTTTCGGCTGCAATAGTACTTGTGATAGAGAGAGAGAGAGGGAGAGAGAGAGAGAAAGAAAGGGAGGTGGGAGTGATAGAAAGATAGGGGTGATAGATAGAGAGGGAGAGATAGAGAGATGCGGGAGAGAGAAATAAGATACATGGTAGAGTTCGGAGAGGGAAGACAGGGAGAGGGACAGAGAGAGAAGGGAGAGAAAGGGGTAAAATGAGATAGAGAATGAAAGAGAGAAAGAGAGAAAGAGAGAAAGAGAGAGAGAGATTTTCCATTTTGTTGTCGATACCACGGGTAACGCCGGGTAGCCATGCTAGTTTGAAATAAATCAATGTTTATGTAAAACAACCAAATCTTCAAAAAGTAGTTGGAATAATTAACCCAATTTGTCAGAATTTATTACGCATTTAACATCATAAAATATTAGATGACACGTGACTCTTTGGACCAACGCGTTGGTTCATTCCGTATTCGATCAAAGCAATGGATGTAAAAGAAAAGTAGAGGCTTAGACAGGTTCAACGGTATAACTGTTTCAAGCAACTCTTTTCGACACGTCTAAAATTCACAAACTAAAAACGGATTTCAGAATACATTGTGATATCATAATATACCTTCTCTCTCTTTCGCCACTTCTCTTCCTCTCTCTCTTTCTCTCTCTTGCACGCGGTTTTCTCTTTCACTTTCATTCTTCTTTCTTTCGCTCTCTCGTTTCATCTCTTTTCCCCTCTCTCACTTTCTCATTTTTCTTTCTCTCTCTCTTCTTTCTTTCTCTTTCCCCAACTCTAATAGACCTTCTCTCTTTTACCACCTCTCTTCCCCCTCCCTATAATGCACGCGCTTCTCTCTTTCACTTTCTTTTTCTTTTCTTTCGCCCTCTCGTTTCATCTCTCTTCCACCTCTCTCTCAACTTCTCATTCCTTTTCTCTCTCTCTTCTTTCTTTCTCTCTCTGTTCTCTTTCCCAGACTCTAATCTTCCTCTCACAAGGTAAGATGTGACACAAAGTTGGGAAACTGGGATTTTAAAAGCCGGAGCCCGAGAAAGTGAGCACTCTGGCCTACAAAAAATGCCTGGGCAGCCCCGTCAGCATTCCTCGGTAGGGGCGCCTCAGGCAGTAAGCAATAAACTTACTCCTCCCCAAAGAGGGGAGGCAAAGTCTCGGAGGGTGGACCTTTTAGAACTGCACAGGACAAACCCACAGACCGGCGTAAATCAAGCCCCGAAGGCCAAGACAATACCAGTCTATGGGGTGTAGTTTCCATCGGAACAGATACTACACTTTTAATCTTGGCCAAACATGAATTTCTCTCAACTGGGCCATTGCCGTTGCCTTTTTATTTCTTCGGCTGAGGTATTCGGTCTGTTCAGCTCAAGGAGGTTCACTCTCCCAGGCCTTGCCTTCTCGTTTTGAGAATGGGTTAGTTTATGGCTAAATGCTTGAGGCGTTTTCACCGGGGAATGTCGACAGGTCTGATCAGACAATTATAAAAGGGGCAAGAGTTCACTTATATTCCCAACCCTCCGGCCTTGTGCCACGTATTTGTGAGTTGGGAGGGAAGTAAATACCAACTACATACAAGTGATACTATTCAAACGTATGCTCTTTTATGAAACGTGGATTTTGTATTAGGGACGCGCTTAGTTTTGGGGAAACGGCGCACAACATTACATAGTTTTTGTACGTTTTTCTTTTCTTGCTTCGTGACGAATAGTTCCAACTGTGAATTCATTTCCTTCGAAATTCAAAACCAATTTTATTTCTTTTGCTCTACAGTCAATTTATTAAATTCGCACGGCGGCCATTTTATTTTACATTTTCACCTGAAAAAATACTTAACGATTAAATCTGACGCCAAGGGGCGTTCACTACTCAGTCGTCGACCAATAAATTCAGGTTCTTTTTTTCTGAATTTAAATGTTTCTGTTATCCTTTATTTTTACTATGTGATTAAACGTATTGTATGTTATTTATTTTTTAAACTAGTACGATACAGGCGATATAAACTCTGGCATATTTCAAGTAGTCCCCACGGAGGTCGGATATCACGCGAGGTCGATTTTTAATGTCGTGTAAAACCATCTCCCCAGAAAGTGGTAGTCTGAACTGGGACATAAAAATAAAAATACACCAGTTCTTGATCCTTTTTCACCCATAAATCTCTTTGTCTCTTATTCTATTGGTTAATCCACATTGCTTACTTTGTTTTAAATTAATAAAAGGTAAAGGCATTTGTAGCAGTTACATCCTCATTTCAAACATAATTGCACCGTTTGGCCGTTAGGTGTCGCTTTTTCACCGACAGGTGGCGCTGAAAAGCGACACCAGAGTTATCTGCCCTTCTGATTATAAAAACCGGTGTAAACAGAAAATCACTCTCTCCTCTATTCAGTTGGCCTCGCTGAACGACGCTAACACACCAGCGTTCCGTCAACACGTGTTCAACAACGGTAAGAGTTCTCAACTCATTTTCTTTGTATACGGTTTTCAAGGACTTTCCCACGCCGGACTCATTTCTTCACATACGCTTTTCAAGAACTGTTTTCTATCGATACACATACATACACCACACACGTCATCATCCCACATACACCCACGTTCAATAAACCTTATTTGAACTACCTCCTTTTGTTTGTTAATTATTAATCTGTTTTTGCATGCAACCATTGCTTGATTTTATGAACTCGCTTATAGTCGGGAACACGGCCCGATTCCAACACATTATGCCAGCAATTATTTTAAAAGGAAAACTGTAATATTAACCGATCGAGAACCACTGGTCTAGAAGGATTCCACCTTCTCCGACAAAGGACTGAACAGGTACTACACTTTGACCTAGATTAGGCTCAACATCAATTACTTTTGTATAACGGGAATCAATATATCAACGTGATTTAGCAGTAAATTCTAATATCACCTAAAGGTTAATGTTTATGTATAAAATATATTAGAAAAGCACGAGATGTCTTAATAAGATTTAGAATAGTCAGTAGTTTTAAAAGTTATATTTTACATAATTTGATCCACCTTTATGTGACCACTATTAACTGCGCAAGGCATATAAAGACGGTACTCGATTTTCTGTCATGTTCGCTTGTCAGTCATTACTTGCCAGGGAGGTGACAAGTGGATAACGACACGGATTGACGACCTGTGTGTGCCAAGTTCGAATCCAGTCGGTACCATATCTTGTCCTGAACAATGTTCATCCACTTTTCTGTCTCCACTAGGGTCTTCTGATCACTCAGTTGTCTCAATTAAGATCAAAACAAAATGCAGCAAGACCTCTGATGCCCCTCTCCATCGCACAGTGTATCGATACCCAATAGCTGACTGGGACAGTCACATATCTTTAATAACAGAAATTCCTCTGCACTTCGTTTGAAAAAAAAAAGGTGTCCTTCAATGTTGGCAACCATTATGTGGTCCTTCCTGCAAGAATGCCAACATCGGAATCAAGCCGGTCAACAAAATCGTACCATTCTGATACACGCTGGTTACTTTTAAGTCATTACATCAATTGGTATAATCGCATCTTTGTGTATTACACGAACATATTATATAACTCCTTGCCAGGAGGTAAGACACAAGGTAGGATGTGGTTTTAGGAAGCCAGCGCACAATAATAAGCGCACTCTGACCTAAAAATGCCTGAGCAGCCCTGTCGTATTTCCCCGGCAAGGGCGCCTCAGGCGATTAGCAATACACATCTAGGTATTTGTGTAACTTATACCGTTAAGCAACCTGATATTATAAAAAAAGGTTATCGGTCAGAAGAGACGACATTATAGACGATTGAAACCCAGTTAAAATAAGTGTTTGCTTTGTTCTAGCGACAGAAGGTGAGAGCATGCAGATACACTTTCTCCTTACGCATATTTATAATAGACGAGGTCAAAGTTCAGTATCGAAAATAGGTAAATGAGCTACTTTCATTTTTTTCACATAACGGTTGTCATGGTAACCGGGGTCGACACAAAATGCAAACGTTAAAAAACAAACGGATACGTTATAGTTTTATATGACGGAAGTGACACTTCATATTTATTAGTTATACATGGGTTCACAATGTGTAGTTTCTTTCTCTCTCTCTCTCTCTCTCTCTTTCTCTCTGTCCAACCGCCTCTCTGTCTCCGTCTGTCTGTCTGTCTGTCTGTCTGTCTGTCTGTCTCTCTCTCTCTCTCTCTCTGTCTCTCTGTCTCTCTGTCCCATCGCCTCTCTGTCTCTGTCTGTATGTCTGTCTGTCTGTCTGTCTCTCTGTCTCTCTGCCCCACCGCCTCTCTGTCTCTGTCTGTCTGTCTGTCAGTCTGTCTGTTTGTCTGTCTGTCGAGAGAGAGAGAGAGAGTGAGAGAGAGAGATAGAGAGAGAAAGATGGAGGGAGAGAGAGAAAATAAAAGAAACATTTTGTGAACCCATGTACAACTAATAAAAATGGTGTGTAACTTCCGTCATATCAAACTATAACGCTTCCGTTAAGAAATGTTCGGAGATATTAAAAACAGACTGTCACTGAGCCATAAGCAAGGTTCCAATAACGTTCGTTGAACCCTCTAGACTGTCTGCTGTTTACTATTCGCTGTATTTAGGCAACACCTGAATTAATTTCTCCTGTATCACGTAATAATTCCCTGTGGCCTTGGGGATAGAGCGAAAGTGTGTAGGGTCTTGATTTACTCTGTTAACCGTGTTTACGCCCTGTGATCGTCTAAAAATATCACTTCCTACACTGATGAGGGCGAAAGCTTGAAACATCTGCGTATGTAGGTACAAAAAAATGATATTTATTTATGAATATTGTTATGAAGCCCCTTTAAGAAATTAAAGTTGAGCAATGTTCGGATATATTAGCAACAGACTGTCACTTAGCCATGAGCAAGGTTCCTATAACGTTTGTTAAACCCTCTAGATTGTCTGCTGTTTACTGCCCGCTGTATTTAGGCACAAATAAAACTAAATTTCTCCTGTACGACGTGATAATTCTGGATGACCTTGGATATAGAGCGAAAGTGTGTAGAGTCTTGGTTTACTCTGTTAACCGGGTTTTGCGCTCTGTGATCGTCTAAAATGGTCACTTCCTACACTGATTAGAGCGAAAGCTTGAAACGCCTGCGAATGTAGGTAAAAATGATTTAATATTTATATATATATATATATATATATATATAGAGAGAGAGAGAGAGAGAGAGAGAGGGAGAGAGGGAGATAGATAGAGACAGGAAGAGAGAGCTAGGCAAAGTTTAAGAGAGGAGTTGGGCATTGAGATGTTTGTTCATATTACATTTAAATTTGTGCATGTTTGTACAGTTGGGGAAACATGGAGCAGGAAAGGATTCCATAGACAAGCGGTCCGAGTAAAGAGCTGTCAGAGCATAAAGTTTACGCACACACACACACACATATATATATATTAATATATATGTGCCATATATATATATATATATATATATATATATTTATATATATATATATATATATAAGTTAATACACACGTAAGTTTTTTCTTTAACCACACATATATTATCATCAACACGGTTTACTGACAAAAGAGCACCGGCCATCTATTTGCCTGACTAATTTGCATACCTATTTTAAACAGTTCATAATAAATTAATGTTTGGTGTTATTCATTTGTAATTTTATTGTCCAGTTTTTCTATATGTATTCCATAGTTCTTTCGATATTAACAGTGATTAATTAAAATGATTTAATAAATAAAACATAGATTACTAAAACTTAAAAAAAAAAATTGTTTCATTGAGTTTTCAAAGGAGGTTACTTGAACGCACAATTAAAACTAACATCCTTAGCTAGAGAAAGTGGAGGTGGTGACTGCTTGCTCTCTCCCCCTCTCTCTCTTTAATTCCCGCCCTCCCCTTAGTGATGCCACATTTCTTTTTGTTTTGCTTTTAAATTCAATGATTGTTTTGATACTGTAGACAAATGTTTCGCATTTATGTTAAAATGTTCCTTTCAAGATTTTACTTAAACGGGGATTCACTTGATTTTCAATCAGTAACCATTCGTTTCTAAACCGTAACAGAGAAAGCCCCTACACACACTACCTCGCCCAGGTAAATTGCTTTTTTCTTTCTTTTTATTTCTTTACGGTCGTATTTAAAAGAAAAATATATTTGTATCAAAATTACTAAACTGTTAATATTTAAATTTTTATATGATTAAATGCAAAAGTTATTGTCTCGTAGAATTTGGTATAGTCGGACTACTGTTCTCATTTTGGGAGTTTTTATCACAACGTTTCGGCCGACGTAACCTCCGACCTTCTTCAGATGTACCATGTCGAACTCGTGAATCTTTCTGTCGAACTCAGAAATCTGGACGGTATTTCGAACATAACCCTTTATTTAATCCACGGGGTAGCATGCTCTCGTTCTATCTGCCATGACTTGGAGGAAGTATTCAGTAATTCTAAACATAAGGTCTTATATCATTATATTCTGATTTTTCTTTTTCTAAACGGACATATATATATATATATATATATATATATATATATATATATATATATATATATATATATATAGTAGAGAATGGTAGTTTGCTTGAAGTATTGCTGGGTATAGTTGTAGTAAGTTTTTGAAAGGCTGTGGGCAATGCAATTCCGGGTAAGATGCAAGTTGTAAGGAACAAAAACAATAACAATAAATCGAATACGATATAAGACTTACTATTTATTTTTCCTTTTTTTTCTTTTCTTACATAACAGCAAGAGTGTTTTTAGCTGTTCGTGTGATGTCCGGGTGATTAAAAATCACTATTTGATATTTCGGGAAAAGACATCCCTTTGTCAAAAATAATTAAACCAGAAGAAGAATATTTTTTCTTCTCCAACTGTGTAGAGAATATTACAAAACAAAATGGCTGCCAGATTTAGACCGCAGCAAATAAAGCAGTTTCGCAGGGAATATAAATTAAATTAAGTTTTATTTTAATATTATGTTAAATATATGATTTGGTGTTTAAAAATATTTGTGTAATGTTGGTTAGGTGTATGGTGTTCGATAAACTGTTAGTTTTAATAATATATATATATAATTTTTTTTTTTTTTTTTAAATTTTTTATCAAGCTTATATTTGAATATTTACTTTGTTTTATCTTCATATTTTTATTTTGTTTATCTTTCTTTCGTATTTTAAGAATTTTAATATAAAGTAAAGTAATTAGTCTCATATTTTAAATATTCTAGATCTATCAAACTTACTAATATATATATATATATATATATATATATATATATATAATATATATATATATATATATATATATATATATATATATATATATATATATATATATATATATATATATATATATATAAAGCAGTCCTCTACATCTTCTTAAATCGCTCAGGGGGCGAAAAATAATAAACGCACCGGTAAACACACCGATGTTCTATCGCTAGTAAAACAATAACAAAAACAACAAAAAAAAATGCGTCACATGATAGGCGATAAAAAGTAGCGCATAAAATATAATTTATTTATTTTATAATAACCGCATTTTATACATGCAAGAAATAATTAATTAAAAAATAAGAATGTTGGGGTTGTCAATCCTGTAATATTTTATTATGTGGTTTTATCTTTGTGAATGTGTTTTTACATGTATACACGGCCTGTCTAAAAAGTATCTGACCTAAGGTCATACAAAACATTTCAAATACGGCCATTTTTGAATCGGTTGAACCACTCCTTAATTTGTGTTGTATTAAGAATCAGCGGCATTCTTTTTTTTAGCTTTCAAACAATTTAAAAGAAGCACACGGTGATTAATTTTCATAAGAGGTTTATTAATGCAGACAACTTGGACCATTCAGAAACAGGGATAGGGAGCTCTGGACTTTAACAAATGCGAAGAAAGAGAGACAGACAGATGGATAGACATACCCATAGATTGTTTAATAATACCTACCTTATTAAGGCTTTCTGGGGAAAGGTCATGTTTCGTGTCCAGCTGCTTGCGTTGTCAGTCAAAAAGAGGACGATCTCCCTTCATCCAGAAGTCACCTGGTTTCGCGAACTTCCGTTAAGTAAAGGTTTAATTCGACTACATAATGTAATGGTTAGGTTAGCTTCGCGGGTTTGAGTCGCGTCGAAAATTAAGAGATTTTCGATTTTATAGGCCAACCGGTGATTGATGTCATGCAAATATTTTTTTTAGAAAAACCCGTCTCCTATTATATAAATAGCAGTTGTCTGTTCGTGTGTGTGCTTGTCCTACTAAAAGTCAGAAACGTCACAAGACACGTGGTAGTAGAAAAAAGTTGATGTTAGCTTCTCTTTTAAAGGTGTGTTTGGGAGTATCCGGGAGGACAGGTAAAATATAAAAAACTATGGAATGAGAATAAATTGAATGCAGACTTTCTAGAAACACTCATAAGTGGTTAAAATAATCAGAATTCAGAACAGATTCGCATATGAAGTGGTCGGTTATATTCCTATGATGTCTGAAGGGGAAAAACGACTTTATTTTATTATATAGATAAACCATCATTTATTGAGAACATCATTTCTCACGCAAATGACTTTATATGACAGAACAATGGTTTCAAGTCGTAATGATATTTAAGAAAAAAACAACATTAAACCATTTTTATCGCCTATACACAATATTTTATCGCATTATGCTTAATAACTCAGCACCCAGTGGTGGGGCTCTAATGTGGCAACTTTTTGGAGTGGGGAGTTATCATTTGTTAGCATTACTCTCAGTACCACTCTGAACTTAGGTTAAATAGAAACTATCGTTTATAGACTATTTGTTTAAAGAAATCTATGCTTACGAAACAAATTAATATACAACACCAGTCGTTTAGAATACAAATTAATATACAACACCAGTCGTTTAGAAAACAAATTAATATACAACACCAGTCGTTTAGAAAACAAATTGGTGCTTATTCAGAATATGACGCGAGGTAACTTTGACCCCGTCGTTAGAGTTAGGGTTAATGGTAGGGTCAGCTTGAGGGTTAGGGTTAAGGTTAGCAATAGAGTTAGGGTTAAGGTTAGGGTTAGAGTTAGGGTCAGGTTTGAGTCAGGGTTGGGGTCAAAGTTAAATAATTTACCTCCCCAGGAGGTTAGGCACAAAGCCAGTTTTATCTTACTCCCACAAGGTAAGATGTGACCCAAAGTCGGGTCGGGAAAGTGGGACTTGAAAAGCCAGCGCCTGAGAAGTTGAGCATTCTGGCCATTAAAACTTGCCTGGGCAGCCCTGTCGGTATGGGCGCCTCAGGCAGTAAGCAATAAACTTACTCCTCCCCAAAGAGGGGAGGCAAAGCCTGGGAGGGTAGACCTCCTAGAACTGCACAGGACAGACCCATAGACCGGCGTAAATCAAGCCACGAAGGCCAAGACAATACCAGTTTATGGGGTGTAGTATCCATCGAAACACTCGGATCCTAATCTGTTAAAGCATTAACACATTGATATACAAGCCAGTCGTTGACATGCCGTAAAACCCAACAAGCAACAACATAAAATCAAGGCATTTTAATAAAAAAGTGCTTTTATACCATGTTTTTTTGTCTAATTCTGATAGGACTGAGGCTCTGGACTTTTATAATTTCCAACCGGATGTTTAAGAGTTAAGTAATAATCGGAAGGCAAATGTAAATAGTTGAACGGCTTTTATGTAATACAAATTCATAATTTCAGGCCTTCTTATATTACGTTGCAAGAGGCAGACAGAATATTAAAAGAAAATGACTTTGAAAATTGGCCATAAGATGTCGGGTCGGTTTTCCGGGCAACAAAAAAAAAGCACGTAATTCTGATGATTAAGAAAAGTGAATAACGCAAAATAAGGGCATAAAAAAGGTGATTTGAAAAGTTTTGATGTAACGCCCTGATACCTTGGACTCGGGTTACCCGACATGCCACTAATCAAAACATTTAGCAATTGCCCGGGAAAAAAAATGATATATTAGCTGATGAGACGATTACCACATAAAACCATTGCTTTCTTGAACAATGTTGCCTTTAGCGTGTGAATAGAAAGACACGAACTTTTTTAAAATAATGAGGCTTTTACAAATAGTTTAAGGAGGAAGTGAATGAAATATACTTATTAGCACGACGCCGTGCAAATTCCACAGTTACTTACCTAGCGTCTTTCTTTCGAACCGTGAGGATATTTGTCAGCGGAATAGGTTTTAAATAAACGAAACGAACGTTGATTTGTATCGTGTGGGTTACTAGAAGAATACCCGTCCCAGGAAAGGTTAGGATTAATTTGCCGAACAGAACTGGTGCCCCCTCGACGTAAATTCACTAGACCAACTCGACAATCAATTAAATCCCATCCATTCACTGTGGAGATCCCCAGATGCCGGAGAGTTTTCTACACAAATATATTCTTTCCTCGTGCTGCTGGTCCCTAGAACTCCATCCCTGCCCCCTGTTTCCCCGACAGTACTGACATGCAGAAATTAAAAATTAATGTAAACAGACATCTCGCTGCGCAAATCCAAGTTTAGGTTGACCCCCCCAACCTTCTCCTCTTTTCTTTTTCTCAGTAGCCCCTTACGTCTACAGTGGCGGTCTGCCTTGTTTGGGGTGAACTACGTTAAAAAATATTTTTTTAAAAGAACAGTTTTTCACCACTTTAAAACCGCCTTAAGAAGATTAAAATCTAAGTTATAATAATATTAAACCTTGTTTAGAATCCTTATTCCAATTTTGATCCAAATCAATTACATCATTTTGATTTTAGAAAATGTCTCAAATTTAAGGCTTAAACTTAAGGGGTCTTAAGAAGTAGTTAAAATTCAGGGAATCTTGTTTAATTGCTTTGTTATTACATTCTATGTGTATTTTAGAAGCATAGATGAAGTGCAAACGTTTCACAACCAGCAGACTCAGGTATTTCTTAATTACTGCTTTACTTGTTTGTACGTCATCTTCGACGATCTGACGATCATATGTGTCTCAGGAAGTGTGACATGTTATTCCGTGTGTAAAAATAAAGGTGCATGCGTTCCACTTTTAAGATTAGTTTAGTCAGGATATTTTTGACCACTCATACCATAGTTTATATCTGTTTTAGTCTATTTTATCATACACACGCACATAATCCACACTGATGATTCCAGGAAAAGGATGAAACATATTTATGCAAGTTGGGCTCTTTATGAGAAGTAAAAATAGGCCGCCAAATGAATACTTAAATACAATGTTATGTCCGATTGGATTGTTTAACACCGTTGGGACAGCCTACTAGATATGACCACTTGTAAAGACAGAAATAGACTTTAATTTATTGCTTTTCCCCATAGATGTTACGTTGGTCGTATCGATTTAGTTCGGATTGAAAGTTATAAGAAGACTTGGTCTGGGGTTCGAATCGTGCGACTGTCAATATTATTTCCGGGAATAATCAGTGGAAAATGACAATTCGGCCTATCGCACGATTCGAAATCCAGACCCAAGTCACCTATATATATATATATATATATATATATATATATATATATTAGACCTCTTCACAATTGACCTTTTTCTTCAAACATATGGAAACTGCTATTATTCCCATTCTCCAAGGTCTAAATTAGCTAAATATACCAGTTACTGTGATCTTGGACCTTGGCTATGCCTGCCTCAAGAGCCATGTAATTTTATTGTTGACGTTTTTCAAAAACGCTGCAAAATAAGGACATAATATCCCAAATTTTGCAGCGTTTTTGAAAAACGTCAACAATAAAATTACATGGCTCTTGAGGCAGGCATAGCCAAGGTCCAAGATCACAATAACTGGTATATTTAGCTAATTTAGACCTTGGAGAATGGGAATAATATCAGTTTCCATATGTTTGAAGAAAAAGGTCAATTTTGAAGAGGTCTAATATATATATATATATATATATATATATATATACTATGATGATAAATATTTTTAATTCCTTTCCATATACACATACACATGTGTTTCATCGTTTTCCGGGAGGCATCAGCGTGGAGGATGACTGTTCTGCTGATCGCACGATTCGAACCCTAGACACAAGCCACTTTTAAACTTTCAAATCTGCACCTCTCAATTGATGAGGCCAACCTAACAGCCATGAGAAAAGAAGATAATTAAAGTATATTAATGTCTTTACAAGCGGGCATATCTACTAGGCTTTTACAACAGTGTTCAACAATCCAATCTGACGGTACATCGTATTTAAGCATTAATTTGACAGCCTATTTTTTACTTCCTTTCAGGGGGGGGGGGGGCTTTTGATAAATATTTCTAATTCCTATCCACATATACATGTGTTTAATCTATTTCCGGGAATCATCAGTATGGATAATAACTGTTCTGACAGATGCACGATTCGAACCTCAGACTCAAGTCACATTTTAACTTTCAATCTTAAACTCTCCCTCTCCCTGTCTCTCTCCTTCTCTCGCTCTTTACATATATATATATATATATATATATATATATATATATATATATATTAAATGTTTAACAAAAAGTACTTATAATAGCTCAATAGTTTAAAGATAGAGCTATGCTATACTTAGTATTTTTATGTAGTTCAATACCACACGATTATCACGGAGGACAGATTCACGTCATTTTTTCCAACTTATTTTTATTTCGCAGACAATTGTTTCGGCTAGCATGAAAACATTTGTAAAATGCTCCTATGTGTTTATTTCTTTCTTGGTTTAGGTATCTTCAGTGCAAATTGTACAAAATCAAATTAAAAAAAAACTTTAAAAAACTTGGCGATTATAGCTTAAATTACAGTCAATATTCATTATCAAATTTTTTTATACATGGAATTATGGTTCCTTTTACATATATATATATATATATATATATATATATATATATATATATATAGAGAGAGAGAGAGAGAGAGAGAAAGAGAGAGAGAGAGAGAGTTCTGTAATGCTAAATAGATTGTTTGTCCTTATCCTTGCCCATCTGGTTTCTAGCAATAAAATGAGAATGTTCCGTATAGCTGCATGACACGCTTGGCGAGTTTTTGATTCCTCGGCCCCTTATTGCGATTCAATCGATGAGTTCATGGTTCGCTATGTCTGTGGATAGTATTGGATTCACTCAAACTTCGAGCAACCTTACTCAGTCCAATATATCACATCCGGCACTGAGGTCTCAATTTGGGCGCTTTGGGAGTGGAGTCATTCCTTAGCTGCCACTACTCCTATGTCCACTCTGACCCGGAGTGGTAGCACCTGTCACAGTTCTATTCATGGTTTGAATACATTTTGTCATTTGCAGAAATTTCATTTAAAAGATATACGCTTCTAAAATGAAATTAATCTATATATATATATATATATATATATTATGGAGATTATGAAGAATCTGAAGTATAAAAGCTTTACCAGATGATTTAATTCGGCATTAAATTATTACTCAAAAGGGTTGGTATGCCGTAATACAAACCAACCAAACCAAATCACGGCAGACATATATGCAGTCCGTTGCTAAGATCACTAGAAAAAGGGTTGGATCATTCTACCGCCCCAGAAAGTACCTGACATCAGAGGTGATCCTTTATCAATATAATAGTCAGATCCGTCCAAAGATGGGGGTACCGCTGCCAATTTTTGGGGAGGTACTGCACAAAGTACATTTTCCTGCCATGAAAGAGTACAAAATCGAGTTTTGAATCTGGTTGAGAGTAATCTTTTCTCTTCCCTTTAACCCCAACCCTAACCCTAACTCCATTTCTCTCTGTTCTATCGCTATTAACATGAAAGGTGTTCGACTGAAATCAAACCCTTCGTTTCTTTTTGCAAGACATTCACAGCAGGAACTCGTTTTTTGCTACCACATCGAAAATAGACTTTTCTTTCTCCCGTCATGTGCGTAGCGTCAGGCAGAATTTTCATGAGCAGTGCTTCTTTGCAATGACTTTTGATCTGTGGAACACATTGCCGAAGGACTGATTCTATGCTGATTACAACTTGGTTTTCAAGTCCAACCGTATCAACTTTTTTGTTAAAACCCATTTGGAGATTTGATTACTTGGTTTCTGGTCTGGGGTGAAAGTTAGTCCGAGAAGCTTATCCAAGAAGGGGGGCTTCCTCGAGTAGAGAGCCATTCATTTCGACTGGGGAGAAGTGAGGACCCGAGCGTTGGTGGTGAAAAGAGAGAAGCTTGGTTTTAGAGGCGTTAAAAGTAACAAGATGCTTTTTTTCCATTGTACCATCTTCTTAAAGAGAGAGTAAGAGAGAGAAAGAGAAAAAAAGAGAAAGAGAGAGAGAGAAAGAGAGAGAGAGAGAAAGAGAGAGAGAAAGAGAAAGAGAGAGAGAGAGAAAAAGAGAGAAAGAGAGAAAAAAAGAGAGAGATAGTAAGAGAGAGAGAGAGAGAGAGAGAGAGAGAAAGACAAAGAGAAAAAGAGTGAGATAAAGTAATAAGTTTATACAATTAATCATGTTCTCAGAATTTTCTTCATCTTTCAACTGACAAGCGCATCAGTCACATTTAACCTTATCCTCGAGTGGCTCTTGGTTTTCTAAGCGGTGACTCAACAGTAAAAAAGGGACGTCTTAGCAGGAAAAAAAACAGCGTCTTAGGATTTATATTTGCATTTTACTGTGAGCTAGAGGTTTCTTCTTTCTTTCAAGTTCCCTTCCATTTCTCGGGATGTTTTCTTCTGGGAAAGGGGATGGATTTATCCAGAGTGTCACCGGCACACGTATTGACAGGAGAGGCGCACGAGTCGACGGCGCCATGTCTCGAGTAGTGAAACCAGAGCGCCACCTTGCGGTCAACGAATAAACAGTTACTCGTTGTTCGGCTCCAAATCCCGGGAACGTTGTAATTATAGGAGACGTGCCCAACAGCAGAGCAGGCATTTGTAAACACGGTAGTGCGCGTGTTTCTATGTGTGCGTGGTTATGTTTGTGTCAAAAATACATACATATATGTGTAAGCGTATGTAAGTGGGAGTATATGTTTAGGCATATTTGTGTGCGGGTATGTATGTACGTATGTTTGTGTACACAATAAGTACTTTATATTTATTTTTCTTATCTTTCTGTTTTTGCTGGAGATGGGGCATCCTACCGGATGCCAGACATTCACCGGCGATTTCAGACACTCCAACCTAGAGATCGTTTTAAGATTCTAACCGTCCCTTTAAGTGCAGTTGTGTGTATTTCTCTTGCACTCGGTTCGCCGGGTATACTGGCAAGATAGCTCTTGAAATTCTTCGTCATTAATCCTGTTGCTCCTGAGATTTTCCTAAGATTCCAGTTTATTTTTATGTCGTACATAAGACCTTGGTATTTCGTAATCTTTTCCCTTTCTGCTCTGTTCAATCCTGCATCATTAGAGACACTGACTTCAACTAGGGTTGCTACTTTCTCCCTTTTGTCCCATATTACGATGTCAGGTTTAACAGCTCCATTTTCTAGATATGTAGCTGTAGGGATTGCATAGTCATAGTGGATGGTGTATAAATTAAACGTACATATATAGGCATATTTGTGTGCAGGTATGTATGTATGTACGTATGTGTGTGTACACAATAGGTACGTATATGTGTAAGCGTATGTCTGTGTAAGTATGTGTGCGTCTATGTATGCATGTACGTCTAGATGCATAGTTTGTATATCGGGGTGCGAATGCATATTAATGCGTAAGTATATACGTAGGGGTGTATAGATGTTTATCTGTGTGCTTATATACGTTTCTGTCTATGTGTGAATGTAAGTATAACGTAGATGTGTATACGAATTTACGTATGTGTAAATATCTGCGCATATGTATTTTTGTGGGTCTAAGTATTTGTGTGTACACATTTGTGTGTAAGTATAAACGTAGTTGTGTATGTATGTTTACGTGTTACTTGTGTGTCTATTTAAGTGTATAGGTGCGTATGCGGATTTGTGTGTGTGTATAAGTACGTATGTAAGCACATGTATTTGTACGTATGCCTATTTTATGTGTAAATATAATGTAGGTTTCTTGGTGCGTTTAAGTATACACATATGTATGTATGAGTAAGTATGTATATGTATGCACTTAGCTGTGCATTTATCTACGTGTATTTACGTAGATGCACATGTATGTAATTATCTACGTATTTGAGTAAGAATATACGTAGGTGCATATGCGTATGTGTGTAAATATGTTTTGTGTAAGTGTATATATGTCTTTCTTATTATTCCGTTTTTGCTGGGGATGGAGCATCCTATCGGATGCCAGACATTCACCGGCTATTTCAGACACTCCAGCCTAGAGATCTTTTTTAAGATACTAACCGTCCATTTAAGTGCAATTGTTTGTATTTCTCTTGCACTTGGTTAACCGGGTATACTCGCTAGATAGCTTTTGAAATTCTTTTTCATTAGTCCTGTTGCTCATATAATTACTGGTATGATGGAGATTTTCCTAAGATTCCAATTTCTTTTCATGTCGTAAATGAGACCTTGATATTTCGTAATATTTTCCCTTTCAGCTCTGTTTAATCCTGCATCATTAGGGACATTTACTTCAACAAGGGTTGCTACTTTCTCTCTTTTGTCCCATATTACGATGTCAGGTTTAACAGCTCCGTTTTCAAGATATGTAGCTGTAGGGATTGCAGAGTCATAGTGGATGGGGTTTAAATTATTTTCAATTGTTCTTTTTGGTATATTCTCCCAGGACTTGCTGCTACAATGGATATTCAACTTTTTAAAAATAGTCCAGTGAAGATATTTACCCACTCCGTTGTGTCGCATTGTATAATAGCCATCCACCAGGAGAACCTTACAACTGGGTGTCAGGTGGCTCACACTCTCTACTTCTGTGTGGCAGAACCTGCACTTGTTATTGTTGCTGAGACCACTCATCTTTTTGAAGGCATTGGTCATCAAACATTGATCTTGAGCAGCCATTATCATTCTCTCCGGGTCATAGTGGAGCGATCCTCTTTTCAGTCAGTCTACAGAGTCTTCCTTATTTATATATTCCTGGGAAAATCAACCTAGGAAATACTTAGCACGTTGTTAGTTGGCTCATTCTTCCAGTTTTCTGGAATTAAAGGTCTTGGTGAATTTTTGGCGGTTGCTGCGGGCTATTTCTGTGGCAGGATTGTTGTCTGTTTCTGTCTCATTTTGTTGCATAGGCCTATTCTTGGGCCGCAGCGGTTCTCGTTCTGTATACTCGTCCCTGAAAGGACGGTGGCAGTTCAAATTTAATACTCGGCATTTTTAAAACATCATAAATCACATAGTTCATATATTGTTTGCATACCTTTAGATTTCTCCCTCGCCGTATAGATGGGCGCCGCCTCGATGTCGTCTAGTGGATGAATTCTTTCTTCTTTCCTTCCTACCGTGAACCACGCCGTCCGTTGTCTGCAACAAAAGCTTCCTGACCGACTCACTAAACAACCCTCTTCTTACTTTCAATTCTTTTTATTACAAGCGTTAGTTATTTAACAAGCTAGGAGTCATTCACTAAGTCGAGAGAGAGAGCAAATCACTACTTATCGTAGTTACTTAACAATTATTTCTTTAACAATCATGGAGGGGGGAAATGATATCTGTCGCTTGTATTTTCTTAGGGAAATATTTCCCTTATCTGTTGTAAATTACATGATAACAATCACGTCTAATCGGTTTGCCTCCAAAGCCCAGACTGGCTAAACTCGCTTCTCACGAAGAACGAGTAACGTCACGGATCCTTCCGTTTTCCAACGCAAGGGCCTGTGACGTCACAGAGCCTCTTGCAGGTGCACATTGACCCTTGATCTGGGATCTCGTCACACGGTGACCTTGTTACGTCTGCGATTTCTGACTGTGAGAACAGGCCCTATTCTGCACTCGACTGCCGGTGCATCCCGCGTTAATTCGTGCAAGTCAAACCAACGATTTCCAACAGATACGTCCATTCCCATGGGGCCATTATCCAACAATTTGTAAGACAGTCCTGTCCAAAATGTTTGGCCAGTTTTGTGATAGAGGTTGCTCTGCTTGCTCTGGTTTCTTGATGTTGGCATACCATCATAAGGTTTGGGTTCTGGGAGCTCATCAGATATTGGGCGGTGCTCACAATAGTGGCTCGATGTTGATGGTCAATTTTTGAAAGACCCATACTCTCTGTTTCTCTTGACAGATACAGCCTTGGTAGACACTGGTTCCTGTACACTACTCTGTACATTGTCAACATTTTTCTTGTTTTAGTGTCTAATCTATTAATGTCCTTTTGTGGCCAGTCAATGATTCCAAAGCTGTATGTTATCACTGGCATAGCTAATTGGTTAATGGCAGTTATTTTGTTTTTGTTTGTTAGCTGTGTTTTGCAAATCTTTCTAACACGGCGTATATATTCTCTGCCAATTTTTTCTCTCATCTTGGCATGTTGAATTGAATCGATTTCTTCTACGCCAAGGTATTTGTATTGTTCTTGTTCTTCAAGTTCTTTGATGTCAGTATCTTAATCCAGCTGTATGTTTTCTGTTTGGATTTTCTTCCCAGCTCTGAGGGAGCACTTGGCACATTTGTCCAGGCCGAACTTCATTCCAATATCTTTAGAGAAGGTATGTACAACCTGTAAGAGTCGGCTTAAGTCAGCATCTGAACTAGCATACAGCTTGAGGTCATCCATAAAGAGCAGGTGGTTGACTCTTTTGTTTAGATCTTGTTTACGGCCCTGGCTCAGATTGTAGGCACTCTGGCTTTTGTTTAGTAATTTGCTTAGTGGATCAATTGTCAGGCAAAAGAGTAGAGGAGATAAGCTATCTCTTTGGAAGATTCCTCTTCGGATCTTGACGTCAGGGATTTTTATTGTTCCATTAGTGTGTCTTAATGCCATAGTTGTTTTCCACATATTTATTTGTACTGCCATGGTTTCCTTGATGACGGATGGATAGTATATAGATCAAGGCAGCGCATGAGCCATGCATGGGGTACACTATTATATTCTTTTTGGTAATCGATCCATGGCATGCTTAGATTTCTCTGCCTCTTCCTAGTCCTCAAGGATAGTCTTATTGATCCACAATTAGTCTTTGGTGCCTAAACCCTTCCTCCTACACCCTGCTTGTTCTTTATCCAGGTATGCTCCAGAAGATAGGTGTTTGTAGATGCTGTCTGCAACCAGGCCAGTGAAGAGTTTGTAGGTTGTAGTGAGGCAGCAGATCGGTCTGTATTTTGTAGCTTTTTGTGTCTCACTCGTTTAGGGTATGAGGGTTGTATCACCTTTTACTAGCCATGCTAGTGTGGCCTTCTCACCCTTCTACAGTCTGGTGAAGCAGCTACTATAATGGCTATGAAGTGCTGTTAGTTTTTTCAGCCAGAAATTGGGTATATTGTCTATGCCAGGTTTTTGTGATTCTGAAATTGATCTAGCTTTCGTTGTATCATTGGAGACGTTATCTCTGGCTCTAGCATTATTGGCTTGCTTTTATTATTTCGAGCTATATCTAAAATCCACTTGGCCTCTTGGTTACATGGTCCCTCATTCTATAACAAAAACCTCCAGTAATTGTCTAGCTCCTTCTCTTCTGGTGGCTTTTCCACCGTTATATTCTCTCCAACCAAATGTCGGTAGAATAGTCTTGTATTCTTTTGGAACTGTCTGTTCTCAACTTTCGCCCTGTGCGTATGTACGTATGTGTGTATTTGTGTGTAGGTATTTCGTAGGTGTTACTCTGTTTATGTGGATATAAGTGTGGACTTAGGTGTGTATGCGTACTTGTGTATACGTAAGTATATACGATAGTGTCTATACGTATTTGTGCGTGATTTTTATGTATGTATGTATTTGCGTGCAAGTATGAACTTAGATAAGTATACGTTATGGTGCATGTAAAAATGAAGGCATGTGTGTATGAGAGCTTTGCGTGTAAGTAGTACGAAGATTCGTATGCGTATGCCTATTAATATGTACATAGATACGCATGTGTGTAAGTATTACATAATTATATATGTATGTGGCTATATTTGGATTTTAGTATGTACGTAGGTGTGTACACGTATTTGTATATGAGTAAGAAAGTACGTAATTATGTATGAGGATTTGTTTGTATAATAATTTACCTAGGTGTGTATGCATGAGAGTGAGTGTGTATGTGTGTATGTATGGCAATCAATATGGGTATTAGTAAGGATATGCCAATTTGTGTACGTAAGTATGCGAGTCGGTGTGTATGCATATTTGCGTTTGCGTATGTGTTTGTTAATGTGTATACGTATTTATGTATAAATAAGTACTACTTAGGTGAGTATGTTTATGTATGCGTGTAACTATAGACCGAGGTGTGTATGTGTGCGTAAGAATGTATGTAGGCCTATATACGTATTGGTGTTTAGTAAGTGTGTTCATCGGTATGTATGTGTGTGAGTGTTTTTATGTGTAAAATGTATGTAGGTCTATATGTGTATTGTGGTATGCAAGTACGTACACCGTTTTTTATGTGCGTGAGTATATGTGTATGCAAGTATGTGTTACTGGTACGTCTGTGCGTCGGTATGTATGCGTTTTTTCAGTGTGTAAGTCTATAAGTCGGTATTATGCGTATTTATTTGTGTAAGTATAATCGTAAATGCGTATGTGTTTTTATGTATCAGCAAGCATTACTTAGGTGTGTATTAGTGTTTATGTGTGTAAACGTGTGCGTAGGTTTGTATGTCTGAGTGTGTTTGTGCGTAAATATCATGCAGGTCTATACGGCTATCTGTGCGTGTATTCGTATTTGTGTGCGTAATTATGTATGTCAGTGTATGTGCGAATTTGTGAGTGTACACGGATGGCAGCAGAAGAGAACTATAAAGTGAAGGGTAATGTACCCTTGCGTCGGGTGAGTTAATTGAGAAAAGCACACTAATAAATCGCAACGTTCAGATCTATGATGATTCACCAGTCTCTTTACGAGGGCTCAACTGACACAAGGTCAATTAATTGTGGGCTGCCCTAGTATTTATTTGATTCCGTGCACGGGCAATATATTGAATAATAAAAAAACGTATTATGCGTGCTATCTTTGTAGGCATTAATTTCCCTCCCACCGCGGGAAGATGAGACACACCTTCTGAACGTGAGAATTGAAAAGCCAGTACACAAGAGTCGTGTGCACCCTGGCACACGAAAATATCTGAACAGCCCCGTCGGTATTCCTCGGTAAGCGATTAACAATAAACTACCCCCATTCTTAAAGAAAGAAGGTAAAGCATGGGCAAGTCGATCTCCTAGAACTACACAGAACCAATGGTTTTCATCAACTAGAAATGACCCAGGCACTGTCATCCTCGTTTTCGAGGACGTATCTTACTGGTATATGCGATTCATGCTTACGAAATGAGCCTAACCCGAAACTGCTTACAGTAAAATTAGGTACAATTGCTGCAAATCTCTTAACTCAACAGTGACGTTCTTACTGAATTAATTCATGGTTTTCCTATATTCTACTATAAATCTGTGAATCTTACTGGTTTGTTTGGATATCGTCGTCGTCATTTGTATACAATGAGTGACCACTTATCAAGGCAAAATACCACTCGAGGATAAGGGTTAATGAATTTTACTTCCTCGCCTCTTCCTTAAATCGTCCTTTAACTGGCCTTCTATTTCTATTGTGACGAAGAGAGACGGCGAAAAAAAGACGCGACAAAAGATCGACACGGCTATACACTGACTCATACGAGGAATGATGCACCTTCCCCAAGTAATGTTTCCTCAAGTAACAGCACTTAGCTGGGTACTCCACCAGACTAAATGAATTATTGTACTGGTATCGAGTAAGACCAAGAGACCACAAGAAATATATACTATAACATTGTTAACTGGTCAATCGGGGAGAGAAACATTAGTTTATTTAACTTCTTTACTAATTCAACGTTTAACAGGTAAAGAAGAACTGTAATAGACTATTCGAATATCTATGTATCTCATATAAAGATATAGAGATCAAGTGTTAGCCCCAGGAAAGGGCCCCTTGATTTCTGAGAACTTCAACTGAAGTAAAATGAAACAAAATACATATATACATATTTATGCGTACATACATTCTTAGTGTATTTTTTGTCGAAAGACACAAGAGCTAGGTATTTTTAAGTAATAACAGTGAGAGGTATGGGTTAGGGTTAGGGTTAGGGTTAGGGTTTAGGTTAAGGTTATGGGTTATGGGTTATGGGTTAGGGTTTAGGGTTAGGGTTAGGGTTAGTGTATTTTTTGTTGAAAGACAAAAGCGCTAGGTATGTTTTGTAATAACAGTGATAGTTATGGGTTAGGGTTTAGGGTTAGGGTTAGGGTTTAGGTTAGGGTTATAGGTTAGGGTTTAGGGTTAGGGTCAAGTTGAGTGTATTTTTTCGTCGAAAGACACAAGAGCCAGGTATTTTTAAGTAATAACAGTGAGAGTTATATCTTCTTTAATATCATAAACATCCATTTTGTTCCACGACTTAGAGGCTCGAGAAACGGTAGATTACAATCGGCAGAACGAGCTTGCATATAGGCTTACCGGAGTTGAAGCCTCCAGCTCTTTATACAAGAAAGAATGAGCCACGCTGAACGCGGCGTTTTTATAGCCCCCATCCATAGAATATTAAAGAGTGATTAATTCGGTACGTGAACCTCGGGCGCTCTGATAAAAATAGCGCGATCCTTTAAAAAATACACACATAAAAAAATAAACGAAAAGACAAAGGAAATTCTACACACATCTTACTAGATATACATCAAGGGATTGTTGACACTGGTTTTTGTATATGATCTTTAAACATTTGCTCCAACTCATACACACACAGATAGAAAGATAGATAGATAGATAGATAGAGAGAGAGAGAGAGAGAGAGAGAGAGAGAGAGAGAGAGAGAGAGAGAGACACTTGCACACCCACCTACACACATATAGATATATGGGAAGAGAAGGATGAAGGTAATCCGACGTGATGGGAAAATGAAAAAAGAAAACCAAAAAATGGATGTTTTTTATGTGTACATCAACGTTTCGTCTTTATTTATAAGACTTCATCAGGATGATAATATAGATATATATATCTAGAATAAAAAATGTTATTTATACAAAAATATCAACGCTAGAGAGAAATTTTTCGATCGTAGCTTTAACAAGCAACCATCTCATTAAGCCAAAAATAAAAATAAAAAATAAAGTAAAGTAAACACAGCGCGTTTTTCTTTTCAATATAAAGACTTAGAGCGTACACATGTTTTCCCGGCCTGATGAAATTGTTGAGTATCAAAGCAACGATCGAAACATGCCCACTAGATGTGTAGCCTTAGGTATGCTTTTATAATAAAAAACTGTTATAAATTGATCTATTTATTATTGAGCACTATTATGAAAACATGATAGAGATTCTCTGGGTTTTTTACTCTGTGGATACACACTTAACCTAGATTACAATATATATATATATATATATATATATATATATATATATATATATATATATATATATATATATATATATATATATATATAACGACTTCCTGGAAGAATGTGAAAACGTTCTCTGCGCGTTTCTCAGCTGTCATTTAAAGATTCTCTTCTTTCTACTACTTTTTTGTTCATTTGCTTTTGACACCTGAGGATGACTCGACAAAGAATCGAAAACGTTCGTGAAACCTGTAAAACCTATGGAACATATGTTTTTTTTATTTTTTATTTTTGTGCAAAAAAAAAACCATCAGAAAAATTGAAAGAAAAAATAAAGTGTAATTAAACAGACGAATTCTGTTATTTTTACAATGTTTGCATAAATGAGAAAATGTTGCCTAAATACACACAATACACACACACACACACATATATATATATATATATATATATATATATATATATATACATACATATAACATGCCTGTCTAAAAGGTATCCGACATGAGGCTCGAAAAAGTATTTCAAATACGTGACGGCGTTGGGACCTTAGCTCTATTCAAAGTAGATCTCTTGTGCTTGCACACACTTAGCTCACCGATCCATCGGCTGCCAGAAACACCTCTGGAAGTCTTCTTTCGGAATCGTGTTCATCCCCACCGTCGCGTTAGGTTCAGCAGGTGTTTAGAGACGATGCGATGGGTTTAACACAAATTAAGGAGTGGTTCAACCGATTCAGAAATGGCCGCACATCAGCGGAGAGTGACCAGCGTTCTGGCAGGTCCCAAACTGCTCGGAGTGCAGCTGTTGTTGAGAAGGTGCGAAAAAAAAGATAATGTGGAACGAATCTGATGAACTAAATCCAGTGCACGTGTTTTGCATTGCTGCATTACTTGTTTCTTCATTGTCGTCACTCTTTAGTAAGAATGAGAAGACGTTGGGTAAATGCTGTATATTGCTGTGGAAGTGAATATTTCTTATTTCCTTTTAAATGTACATAATGTTCTGCACCACATTCGACTGCTTGTTATTACAGAGCAAAGAAGTACTAAGCCGTGACTGGCTATGTAACAATATTTAACGTGATAACCAGTAGGTGAACCAAACAATTCTTAGCTAATTGAATGTGTAGGCTGAGACTTGATCATATTTTGAATTCAAGGCTGGGTTGTTTTGATAGGTTATTATTTATGAAAGTCGGTAGATTATTAATATAAACATTTGTGCCCTGTTGTTTAGAAAAAATTTGTAAAAAACCAATTTCGACTAATACAGGGAGCTGATTAAAAACGAATAAGACTTACTTGATTTAGACAGGTGATGACGTCCTGCGCTCCTTTAGAAAGCTCAATAGATATAAATAAATATAAGTTAAAAAATGTAAAATTCTTTTTGTTCCGAGTTTTCATTGTCTTCCAACCATTCGAGAGAAAATGCTCCTGAGAATAACTGGAAGATCGATACCAAGTGAGTGTATTGATTTACTCCTCTCCAGAAGTTAGGCACAAGGCCAGTTTTTACCTTACTCCCACAAGTAAGATGTGACCCAAGGTAGGGTCGGGAAAGTGGGGTTTAAAAATTGCCTGTGCAGCCCCGTCGGCATTCCCCGGTAGAGGCGCCTCAGGCAGTAAGCAATAAACTTACTCCTCCCCAAAGAGGGGAGGCAAAGCCTGGGAAGGTGGACTTCCCAGAACTGCACAGGACATACCCATTGACCGGCGTAAATCAAGACCCGAAGGCCAAGACAACACCAGTATGGGGTGCAGTATCCATCGGAACTGATACTATACTTTGATCTTAGCCAAAAGGCCAAGAAAAGTGAGTGTAGATTGCCAGTCATTTTTGATATATGGAATATAGAAAAGTTACAAGTGAATCTGTTTAAGAAGATAAGAGATACGTCACGCATAAAAGTTTTAATCGGCATTACATTCCGAACAGTTGAAGGCACATCTACGTTACAAACTCATGTGGAACCCTTTGGAAAAGGAGTTACGTTAGAACTAGTGTAAATAAGCGTCAGTTAAGTAAAACAGTGTATGAGATGTTTAAAGTATTAGTGACAGCTGAAAATAATGCTTAAATAAAATGTTTATTTTCTAAAAGAAAATATACATTGTACTTTTTAATGCATACTTTAAACTTGTATAGGTTTTGTTTGATTTATTTATGTTTTGTTTAGAGTAAATAATTACAAAAATGGAAATAGAACTTTTCACATGAAAAACCTCAAAGAATACTTTGTTTATTATTGAGTAACTATCAGATTTGATTCGGTTAATTTAGGAATAGATGAATTACAGTCTAATTCATAACATTCAAACATGTTCGTATATTAAATATTATTTATATACTTAGAGTCATCCTATTTGACATAATGGTTAAGGTGTTTGCTAATAGGCTGATAAACCAGGGTTCAATCCCCTGCTTGAGTCATACGAAAGACTAATCAAATGGAACTTGATCCCCTCTTGCTAATTAAAGTAATCCTGGGAAAAGAGTGGCGCTCTTCCTTACATCTCGATGTAGTTGTGGCTCAACGATACGAAACCCTTTCTGAGGAGCTAGTACCCCCTGTTACATTTTGTAATCCTCGTGCCAAGCTTAACGCTGCAATTTCAAAAACAGAATTAAAAAATCGACAACTCGCAAAATGTCACCAGGAAATTGTTTATAAATTCCTGGGGTTGACAAGTGCAAACCAATACAATAATAAATGCATGTGATTGGTTCAAGAGATCAGAGTAATTGTTATTCGAGCTGTGTTGGAAAACCAGAACAGTTTGTTAAATCGAAACTCAGAACAATGTATTGTATATTGTGCCTTCTCTCTATTACTCTCAATCTCCTTCGTTCAGTCTGGAGCAAAATATAACAGTCAACTTTTAAAACTTGAAGGGGAAAGATGCGTACTTGCCACGCTGGCCTAACCCAGTCGAATCTTCGAGTTGTAATTATGATTATGTTCTAACTATAATAAATTACATTTTTATATAAAAAGGAAAATGCCTTGTTTCATTATTACGAACCTTGATTTCCAGCCTATGGTCCTGACTAAACAGCCACTCCAACAGCAAGCCGTATGAACCCCTATATGTTCAAAGGGGATGTGCCTATCAGTGACACTTTGGGAGCTTGGTACCGTGCCAGGACTATAAGAGTCCTTCCGAAGACGTCTCCACGGCGCGGATCACCAAATCACAGTCCCCGGCAGTGACTATCGTCAAATGATGATTGCTCACTGGCGATAACAACAATCACATTTCGTCACGTTCCAAAGATCTCCCTTGGCAAACAATATTGTCATATAGTAACCAATGAAAAGATAGCTTTTGGGCCGCCTTTGACTACGGACAACCACTTAACTTTACTAATCTTGCTAAAGATTATTTTTTTTTTAAGCTGGAGCAAAATGTCTACTGTAAATAATTAGCGACTTATAGACGGATAAGTACGTTGGAAAATATGAATTTAAGGCGATATTGTACGCATAGATGGGAAAAAGTTGGGTGTTAATACCTTTTTTAACATTATTAGTGCGTACATGTTTATAATAGCCGGCGTCGATATTTATTTGGCCGATCATTCACTCCTCTAAAAATGCTTATGAAGGTTACTTCAGAAAAAATGTTTAAGAATGAATAAAATAAAATAAATAATTCATATCTTTTATTCTCGCCAAACATAATTGGTTTTCATGAAAGTCAAATTTGAAAGCCAGTGTGCGTCGACATTGTCTGCCCAGAGGAAAAATGAAAAATAAAAATAAGAGATTGAGCGAAATTTGTCAGCTGGTCTTCATTTCAAGGTCATAAGTACAACACGTGGTGACGTCAGACGCCACATGATTCAAAGAGAAAATGGCGTCACAATAAAATCTCTATTGTCTGCCTTACAGTGCAAGACACGTGTTTAACAACAGAGGCAGCCATTGTTGCCTATCGTTATCACCATTGGACGCGTCACCAAACAAGCCCGGACCCTTTTGTAACAGTCAAAGTGTATATCACTTTCAAACACCGGTCTCAACAGATCCGCGAAGTTAAGCTACGTTGAACCGGTCAGATGGGCAACCATTTGGGAACATCCGGTTCTGCATCCTTAAGAATCTGAGTGTCTGTAAATTCAATTTCTTTAATATCATTTGGCATTTTATCAATTAATCTCCCCCTTCCTAATCTATAGATGAAATAGTAAGGTAGACGAGACCTTTTAACCTTTATGTGGCAACTAGTCTAGGAGAAGGACAACTAAAAAATAACACTAGAAGTACTCCGCTTATCCCAGCGTTTCTTTTGTTTGTCTTTGATTGGATGAAAGATGGAGAAAGAAAAAATAGAGTAAAACGAGAAGTAAATGAAAAAGAGGAGACAAAACATGGGGGTGAAAGATGGAGGAGAAATAGTTGAAGAAACATGAAAAGGAGTAAGGGGTTAGGGTTAGGGTTAGGGTAAGAGTTAGAGTTAGGGTTAAGGGTTAGGATTAAAGGATAGGGTTAGGGGTTAGGGTTAAGGTTAAGGTTAGGGTTAGGGTTAGGGTAAGGGTTTAGGGGCTAGGGTAAAGGGTTAGGGTTAAGGGTTAGGTGAAGGGTTAGGTTAAGGGTTAAGAGTTAGGGGTTAGGGTCAAGACCCACTTAACTTTTGGATTTCAGGGATTGTTATATTACGGATTTATATCTGTAAATTTTATGAAAAGATCATTGTAAACTAAAAGATCATTGTAAACTAAAAGATCATTGTAAATTAAAAGATCATTGTAAACTAAAAGATCATTGTAAATTAAAAGATCATTGTAAACTAAAAGATCATTGTAAATTAAAAGATCATTGTAAACTAAAAGATCATTGTAAATTAAAAGATCATTGTAAACTAAAAGATCATTGTAAATTAAAAGATCATTGTAAACTAAAAGATCATTGTAAACTAAAAGATCATTGTAAATTAAAAGATCATTGTAAACTAAAAGATCATTGTAAATTAAAAGATCATTGTAAACTAAAAGATCATTGTAAATTAAAAGATCATTGTAAATTAAAAGATCATTGTAAACTAAAAGATCATTGTAAACTAAAAGATCATTGTAAATTAAAAGATCATTGTAAACTAAAAGATCATTGTAAATTAAAAGATCATTGTAAACTAAAAGATCATTGTAAATTAAAAGATCATTGTAAACTAAAAGATCATTGTAAACTAAAAGATCATTGTAAATTAAAAGATCATTGTAAACTAAAAGATCATTGTAAATTAAAAGATCATTGTAAACTAAAAGATCATTGTAAATTAAAAGATCATTGTAAACTAAAAGATCATTGTAAATTAAAAGATCATTGTAAACTAAAAGATCATTGTAAACTAAAAGATCATTGTAAATTAAAAGATCATTGTAAACTAAAAGATCATTGTAAATTAAAAGATCATTGTAAACTAAAAGATCATTGTAAATTAAAAGATCATTGTAAACTAAAAGATCATTGTAAATTAAAAGATCATTGTAAACTAAAAGATCATTGTAAACTAAAAGATCATTGTAAATTAAAAGATCATTGTAAACTAAAAGATCATTGTAAATTAAAAGATCATTGTAAACTAAAAGATCATTGTAAACTAAAAGATCATTGTAAATTAAAAGATCATTGTAAACTAAAAGATCATTGTAAATTAAAAGATCATTGTAAACTAAAAGATCATTGTAAACTAAAAGATCATTGTAAATTAAAAGATCATTGTAAACTAAAAGATCATTGTAAATTAAAAGATCATTGTAAATTAAATAATCATTGTAAACTAAAAGATCATTGTAAACTAAAAGATCATTGTAAACTAAAAGATCATTGTAAATTAAAAGATCATTGTAAATTAAAAGATCATTGTAAATTAAAAGATCATTGTAAACTAAAAGATCATTGTAAATTAAAAGATCATTGTAAATTAAAAGATCATTGTAAATTAAAAGATCATTGTAAACTAAAAGATCATTGTAAATTAAAAGATCATTGTAAATTAAAAGATCATTGTAAACTAAAAGATCATTGTAAATTAAAAGATCATTGTAAATTAAATAATCATTGTAAACTAAAAGATCATTGTAAACTAAAAGATCATTGTAAACTAAAAGATCATTGTAAATTAAAAGATCATTGTAAATTAAAAGATCATTGTAAATTAAAAGATCATTGTAAATTAAAAGATCATTGTAAATTAAAAGATCATTGTAAACTAAAAGATCATTGTAAATTAAAAGATCATTGTAAATTAAAAGATCATTGTAAATTAAAAGATCATTGTAAATTAAAAGATCATTGTAAACTAAAAGATCATTGTAAATTAAAAGATCATTGTAAACTAAAAGATCATTGTAAATTAAAAGATCATTGTAAATTAAAAGATCATTGTAAACTAAAAGATCATTGTAAATTAAAAGATCATTGTAAATTAAATAATCATTGTAAACTAAAAGATCATTGTAAACTAAAAGATCATTGTAAATTAAAAGATCATTGTAAACTAAAAGATCATTGTAAATTAAAAGATCATTGTAAATTAAAAGATCATTGTAAATTAAAAGATCATTGTAAACTAAAAGATCATTGTAAATTAAAAGATCATTGTAAATTAAAAGATCATTGTAAACTAAAAGATCATTGTAAATTAAAAGATCATTGTAAATTAAATAATCATTGTAAACTAAAAGATCATTGTAAACTAAAAGATCATTGTAAACTAAAAGATCATTGTAAATTAAAAGATCATTGTAAATTAAAAGATCATTATAAATTAAAAGATCATTGTAAACTAAAAGATCATTGTAAATTAAAAGATCATTGTAAATTAAAAGATCATTGTAAACTAAAAGATCATTGTAAATTAAAAGATCATTGTAAATTAAAAGATCATTGTAAACTAAAAGATCATTGTAAATTAAAAGATCATTGTAAACTAAAAGATCATTGTAAATTAAAAGATCATTGTAAATTAAAAGATCATTGTAAACTAAAAGATCATTGTAAATTAAAAGATCATTGTAAATTAAATAATCATTGTAAACTAAAAGATCATTGTAAACTAAAAGATCATTGTAAATTAAAAGATCATTGTAAATTAAAAGATCATTGTAAATTAAAAGATCATTGTAAACTAAAAGATCATTGTAAATTAAAAGATCATTGTAAATTAAAAGATCATTGTAAACTAAAAGATCATTGTAAATTAAAAGATCATTGTAAATTAAATAATCATTGTAAACTAAAAGATCATTGTAAACTAAAAGATCATTGTAAAATAAAAGATCATTGTAAATTAAAAGATCATTGTAAATAAAAAGATCATTGTAAACTAAAAGATCATTGTAAATTAAAAGATCATTGTAAACTAAAAGATCATTGTAAATTAAAAGATCATTGTAAATTAAAAGATCATTGTAAACTAAAATATCATTGTAAATTAAAAGATCATTGTAAACTAAAAGATCATTGTAAATTAAAAGATCATTGTAAACTAAAAGATCATTGTAAATTAAAAGATCATTGTAAATTAAAAGATCATTGTAAACTAAAAGATCATTGTAAATTAAAAGATCATTGTAAACTGAAAGATCATTGTAAATTAAAAGATCATTGTAAATTAAAAGATCATTGTAAACTAAAAGATCATTGTAAATTAAAAGATCATTGTAAACTAAAAGATCATTGTAAATTAAAAGATCATTGTAAATTAAAAGATCATTGTAAATTAAAAGATCATTGTAAACTAAAAGATCATTGTAAATTAAAAGATCATTGTAAACTAAAAGATCATTGTAAATTAAAAGATCATTGTAAATTAAAAGATCATTGTAAATTAAAAGATCATTGTAAACTAAAAGATCATTGTAAATTAAAAGATCATTGTAAACTAAAAGATCATTGTAAATTAAAAGATCATTGTAAATTAAAAGATCATTGTAAACTAAAAGATCATTGTAAATTAAAAGATCATTGTAAACTAAAAGATCATTGTAAATTAAAAGATCATTGTAAATTAAATAATCATTGTAAACTAAAAGATCATTGTAAACTAAAAGATCATTGTAAACTAAAAGATCATTGTAAATTAAAAGATCATTGTAAACTAAAAGATCATTGTAAACTAAAAGATCATTGTAAATTAAAAGATCATTGTAAATTAAAAGATCATTGTAAACTAAAAGATCATTGTAAATTAAAAGATCATTGTAAATTAAATAATCATTGTAAACTAAAAGATCATTGTAAACTAAAAAATCATTGTAAATTAAATGATCATTGTAAACTAAAAGATCATTGTAAACTAAAAGATCATTGTAAATTAAAAGATCATTGTAAACTAAAAGATCATTGTTAACTAAAAGATCATTGTTAACGAATAGATCATTGTAAACTAAAAGATCTGTAATAACACCATGAAAATATAATATGACAAAATCATTTAAAAGGTCTGAATTCTAAATGTTAACACTGCTAATTTGATTTTTAATAAAACTAGCAACCATACTCTCCCTCCTGTCGCATATTTTTGCCAGTTTAGTAAATATTGCATTTTTTTTTGTTAACGCCAATACGTAGATAAAGCAAAACAAATTGTTTTAAACTATTAAAATAATTTACAACGCTGTTTATTTCTTTCCAAATCTAATACGTTATTTTAATTTGGAAAGGAATAAACATCAAAAATAAAATATAATTATATAAATAAATTTTGGTTTGTGAGAGACAAAGAGGAATTACACGTATTCGCCGATATATGAAAATAAAGAAATTGAAAGAACAGATGAAAGTTATGGTTATGGATTGATTGTGCCTACGGTCACTGGAATGCAACTATAAAATATATGTGCTCTGAAGCTTGCAATACAACTTCATTGAGCTTACAATTTGGAACACCTTCGGATATTATAAAGAGTATATACTTAAATATATACGTTTTGTAAGAACACATAACATTTTATATATATATATATATATATATATATATATATATATATATATATATATATATATATATATAATACAAACAAATGTTAGGAAGAGCAGATTCACATTTCCTCAAGAAATTGTGTTTATTTCCAGCATACAATTGTTTCAGCTTACTATCAATATATTTATAAAATGCTCCTGTACCCTATGCATTTATTTCCTGGTGTAGGTATCTTCAGTGCTTGTATATAAAAGATTACAGTCCGTACTCGTCATCACTTTTTTTACTAATGGATCTCCTAAAGGTGCAAGTCGCAGCGTCCACACACCATGTGCGTTTATCTATTAGGTATTTTAATCGTTCGTCATCAGCTTAGATATTCATTCAAAATCAAAGGCAATATAAATAAATGTTTTAACTAGCCGTTTCTTTTGTTGTTCCGACCTTTTTATTTATTCTCATCCGGGTTTTTACCGTCAATTTTTCTTTACTTCATATGACTTTCCTACATTATAGATTACCATGTCTGTCGTCAACTTCCGTTTTTCCGCACAACTATCGTACCTAATCTCTATTACTACACCCTCTTGAATTGAACAAATTATGAATAAAATATAATACATATGTAATGATAAACGAGAACAGACGTAACTTGAGAAAGCTTTATTCGGCATAAAATGTCGTACACTATTAGTGCTGCTATTTATATTGTTTAGCAAAAGCAGGAGAGTTCTCCAAAAGGGACGATAATTCAAAATAGGAGAAGTTATTCGTAATTGTCCATTACAACCTATTTAGAAAATATTTTTATATTTAATATTTGAAAAAAATATTTTTTTATTTAATCAAAATTAATTTTCATATAATTAGTAAAATTGGCTATTTTATTTAACACTAATACCGTTCCGATATAATTTTTCCTGTCAGGATCGGTAAACAGGAACAGGCTCTCACGTGGATTTCCCTAGATACGTTGTTTTAACTGAATTAAAATGTTATATTTATGCACTTTTTATTTAATTTATTTTATATAAACTAATTCCACTATCCTTTGATCTCATAAGGAGATGGAGAGTTTTCGTATTTTATATACTGCTTACATCTGCTTTTTATTTATTTTAATAGTCCCAGGTGTACGTCTTATCTAAGCAACTATGATGGAAACAGACATTTCTGTTCTGTTATTATGTTTTATATATAATTTATTTAATTCAAGAAAGGGATTGGGTTAGGGTAACGATTACGGTTGTAAATGCATATCTTTTGTAGAAGATCCCCGTCAAGATTAACTCACACAGGGAGCTGTCCATCATTTCGCGATGCTTTCCACGGTGGTGCTTATTCTACATTTTGTACAGCTAAACACTAACACTAATCCAAAGCATGTCTAGATAGGATTGACAAAGTAGGCTAAGAGCGTTTGCGGACACTTGCATGACTGGACTTTTTGTTTACTAAATTTGAATTCCTGGCGAGACTCTACTATGAAAGAACCAAAAACATTATAAAACAAAACATTATGTATGACATTTATAGAAGAAAACATTATGTATGAAACTTATAGAAGAAAACATAACGTATGAAATTTATAGACGAAAACCTTATGTATAGAATTTATGGAAGAAAACATTATGTATGAAATTTATAGAAGAAAACATTATGTATGACATTTATAGAAAAAAAAACATAATGTATCAAACTTATAGAGGAAAACATAACGCATGAAATTTATGAAACAAAACATTATGTATGACATTTATAAAAGAAAACATTATGTGTGGAATTTATAGAAGCAAACATTATGTATGACATTTATAGAAGAAAACATTATGTATGAAACTTCTACACGAAGTTTTTAACCATTACGAAATTTTAACGGTGCTGCGCAGCAGTGACGATTAATATTTGGATAAGCGATTTTAGTAAAAGGCAACCGAATATGTTTACAATTTCGATTTCCCTGACGACTTGTAAAACGAGCATGAGTTTATTATTTATAAGTTTCGGACTGGTTTACTTATCAGATTTTAAAAAATCAGCCGATAAGTTTGTTAGCCTTCCTCTCTATCTTTAACACACCCTATAACCCGAAAATATCATTTTAATTTTTGTATCTTTTGTAAACAACATTACCGTTGTATGTCGACGTAAGTTTACAGGCGTCTTCCTGTGGGTCTGAAAAAAAAACGTCGCCATGAAGTTGTAATACTGTTTCTCTCTGTTGTCTTATATAGAGAATAAAATGTTTTAAGTGAGAGAAATCGGAATAACTCCAGAATTAGACAAAAAACAAACGAGTTTCTTAGAAGGGGCAGTGAATAGAAAAAATATTTGATAAATAATTACTCAAAAGTTTCAGTTTTTAAGATTATGCTCCCGGGCAGCACAATGTTTCTATGCAAGTTGATAATAAATATTTTATGGTTGTAAAGAAACACAGTAAGTAGTAGAGAATTTAAGAACTGGACTTGGATCTGTCGCAATGAAATTCCTGTGAAAAACGAATCTTGCGACGTGTTTTATCAAAGATCGAAAGTGTCTCTGATTCTTGATTCCGACGTTTATATTTACCAAGCAAATAAAGGAGCTCTCCCAGAGTAAAAAGTTCTTGTATTATAATGTCTTTAAAACATGCATTTGAATCCAAGAACTTTCTATTCTTTGTGAGGTTTTCTGATGATTTTGTAGTATTGCAGAAACGATATTGACATAAAAACGTTGTTTGGCTCACAGCAAATGAAACGGACCGTAAAACATACATCTAACAGAAATGTTATGTTTTTTGGAAAAAGGAAAAAATGAAAATAAATAAAAACATGGTTATTAGAATATAAAATGAACCTGACCTATATATATATATATATATATATATATATATATATATATATATATATATATAAGTCAGGTTATATATATGTATATATATATATATATATATATATATATATAATCAGGACTCAATTTCGATATATATTTAACACATGTAAGCATTTAATTTTTTTTAAAAACATACATTTTTTACAGATGGTGAAAGATCTTCTTTTTTTTAACCGGAAATAAGAATGTAATAAGCACTGTTATAATATATGTTGAAATTTATTAATAAATATTAAAAGGAGAAATTATATTTGCAAATTAAACGTATAAGTTAACGAAAGATAACGTCATTTCAAAACAGGATAAAGTCATAAAACTACTGTTAACGCAAGTGTTGGCTGTAATTATACAAAGACGAACTGAACGAAGAAAAGTAAAACTTCGTGAGAGAATAGAACCGTAAACGTATCTGGTGTGCAGTTGTGTATAAAAGTAGTCTATTTTCCGTTTTCTTGCTAAATACATTTTTAATAAAGACACAAGGCTGTCTTAAATACGAACGTTTTAATAACGCCTATAATTAACATGCTTTTATATTTTCAATAATTTTCGTCAACAGACAACTCTTTTTGCCGTTTATGAATCATCAGTGTGGCTAGATGCAGCGAGAATATTAACCCCGAGATTCGAAACAAAGACGGTTGTCACTACTAACCAATGCCCCTACGACTCTCTACAAACTGAGGTAACGAACCTGCTATTGTAAATGGAAGAAATCACATTGTATTTCAATGTATTTTTGTTTGTTTGTTTACATTCTACGATACGGATTACCGATACAACTCAATTGCTTTTAGAGAAAGCGATTGCGAAACCATCATTTTCTCTATCGGATTGCTCTACTGTAGGGCCCCATCTATTAGGGGGCGTTTATATAGAAGGTATAGTCATCTACAGACTGCTACTTCGTCGTGTAAGACTCATTTATGTGGCTTAGCGTAGTAAGCGCATGAACCCTAGAACAAAAACTATTGAACCTATAAATCCACAATTCCCCTAAAATAACACTTTACATAAAATAATAAATAAAATAAATTACAAGTAAGCTTTAATTGTAACGAGGATTTAGAAAATGCTATAAAACACCACCAAATTTAACTGTAGAAAATCATATATATATATATATATATATATATATATATATATATATATATATATATATATATAGGGAGTACCAGATCCTGTACTAGCGTCACAGACGCTACTGCCACACACTCGTAGAAAAATAAACATAAAGTTGGACAAACACATACTTGTAGATTGATCCACTACCTTGATGTTGCAGTTAAAAAAAACTCTGCTCTCTTTCTTTAAGGAACATTCAAAAGAAATCCACTCAAATCCATGTAAAGTTTTATATGAATAACACGTTTTGGTTTTTGTAGTACTAAGACTCTTTACGCTTTCATGTTAATACTCTGCAATATATATATATATATATATATATATATATATATATATATAATGTATTTTTATGTAATTGTTTTTGTAGGTTATTGCAGCGTTTGTTACTTTGTTTTGCATCATTAGTTAGTTGTTCAGTTCCAAAGTGCTACAGATTAATGCAGAATATTGAACTAAATATACACGATACTGATAAGAGAACGTTTATATATATATATATATATATATATATATATATATATATATATATATATATATATATATATATATATATATAGTCTATGTGTTTAGAATAGATAAAATGTATATATTAACAGCGCAACATGATTAAATAACTTTGTCAAAATATGCATGTTTATTAAACAGAGACAGTAAATATACAAACAACCGAGGCGGCTGTATTCCTCTACAAAGTCCGCTCGTGGACGAAATAGCTTGAATTTAAATATGTATTTGTGTTAATTTCTTTTTGTTCTGTTAAGTTTACCTTTTTACTCGCATCATTCTTGCATTTTAAAGACCTATACATTCTGTTGGATATACATCCGTTACACACACACACACACACACACACACACACACACACACACTCTCACTCTCTCTCTCTCTCTTTATATATATATTTCACGCTCAAGTTAAGGTCCCCTATTTTGTTTCACTGTTAGATACGTGAATACCCTTTTTTATTTATCAATTTTCCAACCGTGGATCGGCTTATGCAAGTGCTAAGTCTGCGATATCTTGGATAATTTCTCTGGGAATTAAAACTGCATTTTCTTTTGTTTAAAATGGCTCTAAGCTTCTTTAGATTATATATATATATATATATATATATATATATATATATATATATATATATATATATGATCCAGGCAAGGTAAACATCCACAGGATATGGATTCCAAACCGGGCTTCATACAGACATGTATAAAATCTGCAACAGTTGCATGTCTATTTTATCGATCAACAGCTGTTAGACACTGAGATCTTATCAGGAAGAGTTTACATATGATCCTTACCTCAGATCATTCTTCCAAAATATTATCTGGGGTAAGGATCTGATTTTAATTCTACCTGATGAGATCTCAGTTTCTAACAGCTGTTGATCGATAACATCGACATACTAGTGTCGCAGATTTCGTACATGTCTGTATAAATAAAATAAAAATTATATATATATATATATATATATATATATATATATGCAACAAGTTAAAATAAACTGTAGGTAGTAATGAAAATAAATTAAACTCTTTTAAATACAAATGCTTCGAGGTAAAGCAAAACTGAAGAAACGAATACTGATTTATATAAAAAAAACTAAAGGCGAGAGAATAGGAAAAAAGGAATCAATGTAAAATGTAAATTTGGGGGAAGAGAATAAGCCAAATAAACATCTTTGCGCCAGCAACAAACGAAGAAGAAAAGAGACCTTAAGTCAGTACGAATTGCGTCGTGAAGAACGTGAATCGATAACCTTCACGCCCCACCTTCACCCGAAAAAAACACCACTATTCCCGCCTCCATCAAGCAATCGCCCCCAGCTGGGCCGTCAACATCCGGATGTTTGTCAAGAGGCAAAAAAGCAAATGACACAAAAGAAACAATAAAAGGCACACAAAAAAACTCAACCGTTCAAATTTCACATCAAACAAAAAAACACTTTATTGAATCAGACTATACGATGTTCTTATTTTTTTTATATTTAAGTTTATACATTTATTTTGTTTTGTTCTTGTGCCTTTAGGGATCTATGTAGGACGGTGTAGACGCATATACCATCAACATTCAGGAAAGGTCCTTGAGTTTATGGCGTGAACACTTGTCGGTCTGGAGCGGCAGTAATTTGTCCTCTTGATCTAACGACCGTCTCCGGCAGCGTTGCCAGAAGAGGCTTGATAAGTGGTGCAATGTGGGGTCACCTTTGATCGAGGTTGACAACCAGTGCTTGGAGAGAAAGCGTTTTGTGGTTGTAAATGGTTTTCAAATTAATTTCAACGTAGATCTTGTTCAAAATGAACAGCCTTATTCCGATCGTACAAGTCTGCCCACAATATAGCTTCTAGACCTGATGATGATTTATTAAATCCAAAGCTTGGGTCAGGTTTGGTTTAATTTATCTATTTAACGGGAAATAAACCCTTCTTTTATTATTCAGTGCTTAACCCCAACCCCAACCCTAACCCTAACCCTAACCCTAAGTAGGAGGTAGCTGTGCTAAATACACACGGGCGTTCACTGGCGACCTGGAATGCCTAGGTCGAATCCTCTCGATTCCATGGCACAATATTCACTATGGACGCTGTCAACCTTCACGTGGTCCTTCTTGTAAGTACTAAAGTCTAGGAAGAACTGAGGAAACCAATGCCAACAACATAATCGAGCCGGTTAAGAGTGTGAATCTCTTGTAGCAGCGTTCTGACAAATAACCCCATCGCCACCCCTAAAATAAAAGAAACAGACACAATGCCGGTTGTAGTAAAAAAAAAAAACAAGTTCTATTCTTACTCAAGTGGATGGAATCCATTCATGTAATTTGAATAAAACATCGCTTTTTTTATATTTCTGCGCCGACCTAAACTAACACAGATAATTGTCCGCCATTCCGCAATGCGTTCAATAGTGGCGTTTATCTTGCATTTATTTTGGCGAGAAATGTAGGTTTGATCGATCTCAACGTGAAGATCTAAACCCTTTGTCTAACGCTAGCCATACACCTAACTTAACGCTATCTACACAAGGTAATCTTGTCACATTTGTACGGAGAGAAATGTGGTTTCATCTATCTTAACGTGGAGAGCAAGACCATAGACATAACTTTAACCTAACCCTAACCCTTACCCTAACACTAACCCTAACCCTAACCCTAACCCTAAGCAGACGAATGTTGATACAGGTCTAAAAAACTAACCGGTCAAAGGTTGTACAATTCTGATTAATATGAATTAATGTTTTACACTTATTCCGAATTGCAAACAATTTATTGTATCCGTTTGATTGAACACAAGATGCTATTTTATGCAAAGCTACGTGAAATTACCGGTTTATACATTCTGTAAAGGTGTCATTTTTATAATAATAACCGATGGAATTTAATAATAAGTTAAACGGAAAACATACAAATATAAAAGGGTATATTACTGTAAGTGAACAATGCAATATGTAGGTACAAGTTGGGTAACTGGAGTGTAATGTATATGGGGAACGGCCTGGTTATACTTGTACTATCGTTGTACCCCTCAAGGCTAGTATTGTGGTTGTTTAATTACAAGCTAAGATACTTCCTTGTATAAAGGACAAAGGGTGACAATACTTTTTGTACAACAATTTATTAGTGTGTAAATGACCACAGTCGAGTCGATTAAAGTCTAACTCAACATTCCGATCACAGAGTCCGCATGATTATCCACTAAGCGAATCAGTTTCCTCAAGCTTGGATAAAAGCAAACCCATATACTGTGAATGTTGGATGCTACCATTACTGCTTACCTCAAGAATTAAGAAACCGTTATGAGATGTCAGTTTTTTTAACAGGGATACTTTAAATGTGTTATTTTGTAGATACTGAGAATATTGTAACTATTCGATTTCGGATATATTGAAGTCTTAATATCCTGTTTCCGTTTGGTGGTAGTGTAGTGTATGGTTTGTTTTAGCTTGGTTACTCGGTTTGACGGAATATACACATATTTTGGATCATTTCATGTAGAAAACGATTCATTGTATACGATTATTCGGACTACTATTTTCATTTCATGTGTTATTTTCACAACGTTTTGGCCGATTTAACCCTCGACCTTATTCACGCGCTTCTTTTGGGAATCTTTATGTTGAACTCGATAACCTGTACGACATTTCTTACTGAACACTTTGTTAAATCCAACATGGTTGGTTGTATTCGTCCAATCAGCTATGATTGAAAAAAGTGTTAATATTTATGTGATTTCTAATTATTATTGCCTGAAGTAAAAAATAATTGAACCTCAACCTTCTCATAGATCCATTGCGTAACAGTTTACGGCGTTGATTAACAATCAGTTTGAAGTGACAGTCTTTTGGGAGTTGAAGGTTAAATCCTTACTATAGGCGATGTTTACTAAGAATAACATAATAACGAATAACAACTGGTCAGGGCTGTCGGGACGATCATGGCCGAATAAATCATTCATCTTCAAATATGGTGTTTATGAATTAATTGAAATATAAGTAATGAAATGAATGTGCTAGTGACTTTTATTACAGCTACCAAAATTGTCCTCGGTCGGAGGGATAACAGCACACACGCACGCATGATGACGTCCTATATACGTATCTATACAATTAAAATGAGTAAGGTACAATTGATTAAATTAATTAAATAAGTACTTTATTCACTTGTATTTACTCCAAATAAAACACATTGCCGCTGAGACGTAAGGGGCTACTGTTGATAGGGTCCAGATGTAAAGGGGGCATCCTAAGTTGGGAGTTATGTAGCAACGTGTTTGTGCACATTACATTCAAAGTTCTGCATGTTGTTACAGTCGGGAAAACAGGGAGTGGGGAAGAAATTCCAAAGACAAGCGCCCCGAAGAAAAAACTATTAGAGTAAAGGTTTTTTCAGTACCTGGAGACAGCTAATGCGAAGGGGTGAGATTTTGCTGCTAATTGGGTTTGTTGAGACTATTTATGTTGAGGTTGTACAAGTACAGTAAGTTCATCGGAGCACACTCCGTGGATGTACATGTAAATCAAGGGCAGGGATGCAACATTGCAGCGATGTGACAGGGGATGGAGATTCGTAGACTGTGTGGGACCTATTATTTAGAGACTCTTAGTGCACCCTGTCCAACAGAGAATAACTAGTGGTTGGTGCACCAGTCCAGATGTAGCAACAATACTCCATACATTGGAGAATGATGGCTTTATTGAGATATAAGATATTGGCAGGTGTGAGATGTTTACTAGCGTGGTAGAGAGAGACCACCACCTTTGCAGATGATGTGGCAGTGTCTTCTATGTATTTATTCAAATTCATGTTGCCAGTGAATGATGATTGCGTAGGGTCCTTTCGGTGATCACCCATATTCGATTTGACAATATCACCGATGGAAAAAGAATTGAAATATATTGCCTCCGAGATCATGAACTTTCTATGTTCGAAAGGAGAACACCGTGATTCTGTCCGGTCTCTTTCCATAACCCCTATCTAGAGCGTCGAATTCTAAAAATAGAGGGAAGCCGGTAGCATCCACTCGTCGAATTTTGTAGTTCATCGCTGAGTGACACGTGGGGTTCGCCCGACACACAAGCGACAATACAGAAAAATTCTTTACTTATTTTCAATCCTCCTTACAGGAAATAGTTTGACCCCGTGATACCTAACTTGCCACTCAAAATTGCAGGTGCCGAACATAAGAAAATGGACTTATCTATGAAAGTGATATCACATTATTTAACGAAGACCGTCTTAGGGTGTGCCCTGTGCAGTTCTAAGAGGTTCATCCTCCAAGACTTTGGCTTCTCACCCTTTTAAAATTGGTTAGTTTATTGCTAACCGCCTGAGGCGCCGCTACCAAGGAATGTCGACGGGGCTGCCCAGACATTTTTTGTAAGACAGAGTTCTCATCCTTTAGAGCGCTGGCTTTTCGATCCCACTTTCCGACCTTGTGTCGCATCTTACCGATGTGGGAGATAAAAATAAATAAAAAACGCAGATTACATGCCCGGTCAATGATATTCGTATTTTTCTAACAAAACGCTCTGTTCATATTCTGGGCGTTGTATATTCCATTACAGTAATATAATTTGAAGTAAAAATCAACAAAAGTAGGCATGGACGATTAATTTAAGTACATCTCTAATCTCATAGAAAAATAGAGATTTCATTGGTTAGTTTAACCACTTGACGTAGGAGAGATTTGAAGTTAAATTCAATTTCTGCAGGAATGTCATCAAAACTAGACGTCATATAAGATCATATCGTAACCCATTTAATTATATTCATTTAATACAAATGTTCAAATCATGCTGTAAATATAACTTGTTTTCCGGCCGGTGTACCAATGTCCATTCGTGCTGTTGCCGGGTTCGCTCAGACCGAAAATAATTCGTGAGCTGCAATGAAAGAAGTCATAAACTTATAAGTTATTATTAATAATTAATTCAACACAAGAGTTTCGAAAGAGTAGGATTCATCTGTTAATTGTCGATCTGAGTTGCAAGTCAAAAAGTGGTTGGCGACACAAAGAGAAAGAGAGAAAGAGAAATACTTATTTATAAGCGCATAGCTTCATTATTATCAAACTTGAAGCAGAGATTAAGTTAAAATTACCACAAGAACAGCTCCAGATATACCAGTCCAAAGAAAAGAATATTCGTTTTGGCATTGAAGAGATGGAAAATACAGGTACCCTCCCCCAAATTGAATTCTTTCATAAAATGCTGAGTCTTTTTCTGCAATTCAACCCTATTTGGTACAAATAAACTTCAGTCTATACTTGACCTGTCTACCATGGTTCAGTCATGAACATCCAACTCTCTTGTTTTTATCGCTTTCCATAATATGCAGGCGCCTTTGGTGATCATCTCATCTGTAGGAGTTGTATCCTGAATTGACTTCACACTCACCGGACGTTGACACCCTCACATTTATATTTGGTGGTTTAACTCAAAGATAATGTCCATCAAAACAATCCTCAGATTATTTTCAACTGAACAAGACCATCACAGCCAACAGCAGTTGTATTCAGATGTACTTGCCACACAGAGCTTTACTTTTTGGGTATATGATTGAACAGCGATAAAAGAAAGACTGTTGGGAATTCATAACTAAAACTTGGTGGACACGTAAGGTATAGATAGGAGTTTATTTTTTTTTCTTTTTGAATAAACACCCGTTCTATCTATAATAATGGGGACTTTTAAGATTAAAGAGGACTACGGAGCCTTATTAAAACCAATTCACCCCCCGTTATCTTTGTATAGAAATTCCCTTTGTTCTTACAATTGGACGAAACTTATAACTATTTGAATTCAGTGGTTACCGTGGCGGTAAAAAATGTTGAAGGAGATGTTCAGTGGCTGGGCTGGGGTCACCTACAAGACAATACGTGCTTCAAGAATCGCCGACAAAGAAAGATATAAAACCTCAGAAGCACACGATATTCGGTCAGAAGCACGCACTTATTCGCTGAATCTATAGGCGCATAAAGAAAGATGACTCTCTCTCCCTCAAGCACGCACTCGTTTTTCATATATATATATGTATATATATATATATATATATATATATATATATATATATATATATATATATATATATGTGTGTGTGTGTGTGTGTGTGTGTGTTTGTGTGTGTATGTGTGTATGTATGCATATGAATATATATAGTAGTTTGAACCCTCGTCTTAGAACGGATTCATAATATTTAGAGACTCATATACTCTGTAATAAAAACTAGGGATGTAACTAGACACAATTGAAAAACATACTGTAAGCGTGAACACTGTATGAAAATGGAACATACAACCAGGGACTTCCCATATAAATGATGGTGAACACTCTAGACCCATACACAAGTAACACTAGACATCATATTCATTTTTAACCTGAATTTAACTATGTATCATTTATTATTCATTTATTATCATGCCTACATGACATGCCATTAGCAATTCTTCAAGATACGTTGTTTCAACAGGATGGGGCACCATCTCATTTTGTGTTCAAATAGTTGGATAGTACATTTTATGGTGAATAGAGTGGACTACGAAGGTCAGTTTTATGGCCACCTGAATATCTGGATTTGGTTCCATTCGATTTCTCTCATACGGACATCTTACATTAATATACACTTATATATATGGAAATATATACACTATATAGTTGGTCTCAAAATGCACACTGGAAAGACCAAGGTCATGTACAAAAGCCCCAGTTATAGTGAAAGGTGAAAATGTTGAGCGAGTTCACAACTACATCTACCTAGGGAAGATGGTGAGAAATGACGCTGATATTATGCCTGAAATCGAACGACGAATTGCGCTTGTATGGACAGCCTTTTTCAAAGTAGACAGCATCATGAAGAGTAATAAGTAAACGATGAACATTAAGCAAAAAGTGTTCAATGAATGCATAATGCCTGTTATGACAAACATGGGCACTTAATAATACAGCAACAGAAAAGCTAAGAGTGGCACAGTACAAAATGGACGCATTATGCTAGGCATCAGTTTACGTGATAGGAAAAGAAACACCTGGATCAGACAGAAAACATCATCACTACAATACGAATGGCAAAACATAGATGGGGCAGATCACCTTTCGAGATGTACACAGGTGGACATATAGAGCGACAGAACTGATCCCGAGACAATAGAAAAGATCTAGAGGAAGGCCAAACACCCGGTGGAGAGACGACCTCGATAGTCAACTAGATCCTACTTGGCCACGCCTAGACAGAGATTAATTAAACAAGGTGGGAATAAACCAGAGAGAGATTCCTCCACCAGGCGTGAAAAAAGACCCTGATGATGATGATGATGATGATGATGATGATGATGATGATGATGATGACGATGATGATGATGATGATGATGATGATGATGATGATGATGATGATGATGATGATGATGATGATGATGATGATGAATACACTTAATTATCAATTGTATCTGTGGCAGTACGTACACATAGTGATGTTTGAATTTGTGTATAAGTGTGCTTACCCGTGTTTGTCAAATGTAATCTGATATATTTTCCTTACTTTGCATTTTTTCTGAGAATTTTATAATATTGCTATGATAACTTATTGAATTATGTGTCATCAATATCATCCTACGTATTCCTAGTCTTTTCTGATGATATTGTCTCTTATAAATTTGATAATATTGCTGTTATCACTTATTGAATTGTATATTTACTATCTTTGCCTACGTATTCCATCAGTTGCCCAGTGATATTGTCCCCGGAGCATTTGATAATATTGCTATTATCATTTACTGAATTATATATTAACCATCTCTCCCTATGTATTCATAGACCTGGTGTGTGACATTGTCTCCAAGGTATTTGATAAAATTGCAATTGCCACTTACTGGTTTATATATTTACCATATCTGCCTAAATATTAATAGACTTGGGATGAGATATTGTCCTCGAAGGATTTGATAATATTGATATTACCATTTACTGAATCATATATAAACTATGTATTCATAGACCTTGTGTGTGATGTTGTCTCCAGGGTATTTGATAAAATTGCAATTGTCACTTACTGGTTTATACAGTAACCATATCTGGCTACATATTAATAGACTTAACATGTGATATTGCCCCCGGAGCATTTGATAATATTGTTATTACCATTTACTGAATTATATATTAACCATCTTTTCTTCATTCTTTTTAAGTCTTTTCACGTGATATTACCTTCTTAACATTTAATAATATTAATAATAACTCACAGAACTCTGTAAAGCCATGACGTATGGCTTAGATGTAAAGAAAAAATGGTTAAGATTGATACTTCCTTTCAAATGAATAAGACTGAAAAAGTAAAAAAAACATTTTTTCTTCCAACTTCTAAAACTGAATAAACGTTTTTTTTTATCTAACAACAAGCAAGCGTCGGTTTTTTATTTTGTATTTCTTTCCCTCTTGCCTAGATAAAGCCTCAACCCTAACCCTAACCCTAATGTCGATCCGGGCTCAATGTATAATGTAAGAACTTGTTAGAAAACATGTTCGATTCGACTGTGTAACTGTAAAATAGAGTTCCTTTTATTTCAGTTCCCGACCCCACCAAACGATCCCGGTACATCGTCCTCAGACCGATGGCGGAATGTGACCCCTGTTTTGTCTCGTCACCTCCTCCCACTCTCCCCGCCTCTGGTCCTCTCACAGCGGACACCTGGTTGTCGTCATCTTCGGCCCTGTCAGCATTCTATTCTTGTAAATCCGTTCTCTTTGGGGTCGCGGCTGCAGGTGTCCCGGCTGACGGGATGACATCTTGATGCGTTTCCACACTTCTTTTTATTTTACTTTTCATTCATAACGTCTTTTCTTGTGTAATTCTTCTTTTTTTTTCGATGGTGTGGGGTGCGGGGACCCTTACTTTTGGCACGCAACAATTTTGTTTCTCTTGTTTTTTAGCTAGAAAACTAAAACTTGTTGGTAGCAAAAAAAGATAAAAATTAAAAACAGAAAGAAAAAGCGAATAAAAATTCTGAAAAATGAACAATTGTAAACTTCGTATACGTCATATATAGATATATGTACACACACACACACACGCACACACACAAACATATATATATATATATATATATATATATATATATATATATATACTAACAGTACCAGTCGCCCGGCGTTGCCCGGGAGAAATTGAAAATAATGAATTAAAATGTGTAAATGGTCGACAGAACGCAAATAGGCCATAACGGATAGTTTTAATGTTTAGA
>OY744522.1:193562429-193597429 GCA_963556195.1 Sepiola atlantica
TTAAATCTATTTGCATTTTAACAACTGCAGGACATATATTTCAGGTAAAATCTTTGAACGTATTCATTGTTTAGCGCCCCATACTCTCTCTCAAAGGCCGTCATGCAATATAATTATGTGATTCATAGTTTTAAAATTACATTACAATTTAATATACAGTAACAAATGAAATGTTAAAAGTTTGTGTTGCTAACTTTAATATAAGAAGAATAAAAACCGAATGGGAGAGAAAGGAAAAAGGACTCTCAAGTAACTCTAACTCTTAAATGACAGATGCAAGGGTTAGGGTTAGGGTTAAATGACAGATGCAAGGAAGGAGGATAGCTCTAAACTTGATGATATATAAAGTATCTTCGTCTCACAGCGGTAAGATGTGACACAAGGTCAGGAAAGTTAGATTTGAAAAGCCAGCGCCCGAGAAGATGAGCCCTCTGGCCTACAAAAATCCCTGGGCAGCCCCATCGGCATTTCCCGGTAGGGACACCTCAGTCGATTAGCAATAAACCAACCCCTTCTCAAAGGGTGAGAAGGCCAAGTCTGGGAGGGTAGACCTCCTAGAACTGCACAGGACAGTACCTCAGACCGGCGGAATCAAGGGCCGAAGGTCAAGACGATACCGATCTATAGGGTGTAGTAGCCATCGGAACAGATACTACATTTTGATCTCAGACCAAAAGCCAAGAAAAATGTAAAGTTCTCTTAAAAAAGAACATATATGAAATTAAATCTTTATGGATATTTTTTACTTTTTTACGTCATCTTTAATTGCAATGTAATCTTCAAATTACAAATCTAATTATCATATCTATATAGTATATATGTGAAAAAGACAAACGGAAAACTAATTTAAATACAGCAAAAAATCACCAAAAAAACGGGAGATTTTACTGGTTTTCTTAGGATCATCGAACGTCTTCAGAAAAAGTGACTTGACTTTTCGGTCGTTCGTTGATCCGAACGAAACCGGTAAAATCTCTCGTTTTTTATGAGTTTTTCCTTATTTAAATTTGTTTTTCCGTTTGTCATTTTTCACACATCCTGTCTTTCACAGAATTCAATTTAATGATATATCGTGCATTTTATCCTCATATAGTATTTTATTTTATTTTCTCTTAATGACGACAAATGTAGTTGTGACCTTTGACAGTAAGTTTTAAAAAATAAAGATGTTTTTGTAAGCAAAGGAATGGGATAAAAAAGAAACACCTATGTAAAACTTGAACAATTTCTAATGAATAACACACTTAACATTTACAAATCAACTAAACCATTTAAACATAAATGATTAATAATGAATTGCAAGGCTCAAGGTTGCATTTATGCAGCTTTACTTACTTCAAAATGCAAAAATAAAACTCTACTTATTTTTTCAATAAATCTTACGAGTCTAAAAACATCGATAACTATTCAAAAAGAATCTCTAATCTACAGATGTGAAATTGTTTTTTTCTTTGTTGAAAAAAATATTTGTAGCAAATAAAATGGTGTTTTTTTACATTGAGACCCGCGCTAACTTTGATCCGTCGTTAGAGTTAGGGTTATGGTTAGGATCAAAGTAGGGGGTTAGGGTTCGGGTTAGCAGTAGAGTAAGGGTTAGGGTTTAGGTTAAGGGTTAGGGTTATTGTCACAGTTGGCGCGGCTCCTAATGTAAAAATGTACCAATAAAATTATAAATACTCACTAAACTCCAGTCGAATGTAAATACTCACTAAACTCCAGTCGAATGTAAAGAAGGAAATTATATGAGTAAAGATGAAATCAATTTAACCATTTTTCTGTTAACAAATATTGAATTCACTTTTCAACACACGTTGGCAATGCCTTTATCTGAAAAAAGATAATTCGAACGAATATATTATATTTGCTTACATCGTAGACAAAGAATGCGAAAAGATTCAATCTCGTCGAACTCACTCCAGATATGTTCACATGTCTTCTTGTTATATTAGATTTTACAGCAGAAACGGACACTGAAATAAGATCATGTCTACTATGTAGACTGGAAAAAAATTTTGAACTAACATCGCAAAACATTGCTGAAGAATGCCCACGTATAATATACCTACGCCATAATACTAAAAAAAATTGAAGAAAAATGTATTTCACACATACACTCTGTCAAAAATAAAAGAAACAAGGTAAACCGTTTCTTTTTACAAAGTAATTCTTATCATTGGAGGGGACAGATATACTTATATGAAAATTGCCCATTTAAAAATAAAGAATGTCATGATTGTGGAAATAGTGGACATAAGTTCTCACATTGTAGAAAAAAGGAACAGAGGAAAAAAGAATCCGGGAGTTAAAAATACGGTTATCACTACATCAAAAAAAGATAACGCATTTTAAAAGAAAATTTGTAAAATAGACGACGAAAATATTTTATTGTAACTAGACAGAAGATCGAACTTGACGATAATAAATTAATTAACGTGGAGAAAAATCGGCAAACCAATATTAATTACTAAAAAAATAGTTGCTCAGGGAATAATGCATAAAAAAGTTAACAAGTGAATGCTATGCTAATTTATGAAGTAAAAATAACAATAAAAACATTCAGCATGAATCGATCTTAAAACTGTTCGGTACGGGTTAGATGGAGCAATTTCATTTATGGAACTTGCCAATAAATACTAGCGTAATAGCGTAAATTTAACCACTATTAATACAGACAATTTAAGGAAGGAATTTAAATAAGGTTTTCCAAACATTCTACTGAAAGTTTAGGAAAGTGCATAAACGCTAAAGTAACATTCGCTAAGAAAACATCCAAGTAGTAAGTAAAATCAATGACAGTAAAATCAAAAACATGGTTATTTGAATATAATATGAACTTGAAAGTATCCATGTTTTGGCGAATCTCATAGTTTATGTAAAAAATTCGGTTTGGTGCTGATTATTCTACTGGTCTAAACGACTTTATAAAAATGATATCCATTACCGAACCCCAAAGAGATAGTCGCAAAATTAAATGTAAGTAAAATATACTCAAAATTTGACTTATATGCATATTTACAAATACGACACGGTGTTCCCAAAAGTCTTGGTCACATTTCAAGTCCTCATATTTTCTGGACTATGAATAGTAGTAAGATGAAACTGGTACTATTTTCAAGCAAAATTCATTACGTTTTTTTTTGTAATGCTAATGATTTTTAATATCTTTTCAGACTTAGTAATGGCGTTCACTCAACCAGAAAATGCGTGTTGCGTCCTTGAATTTTCAAAAACAGAATCATGGTCACGTGTCGAACGTGCATTACGCACAAAATTCCCAAAAGAGGCCATGTCCAAGAAAACTGTCTACGGACCATTCTTCTTTGAAAGAGCAACAAAAGGACGAAAGATGATTAACACAAAGACAGAAGATGCACGGAACGAAATAGCAGGGTGTGAAATCTGTAGACCTGGGAGGCCACGATCATCACGCCCAGATCGTCTAATCCATCTGTCTGGCAGTGTTGTGTTCAGATACTGTCTAACGCGAAGGCTCCAATGCGGTGGCGCCCCGTCCTGTTGGAAAATGAAGTCGTCAGACCCTTATTCACTCAACTTATCTATTAACCAGTTTATCGGCATGTCGAGGTACGTCTCACCATTGACTGTTGTAAACCTCCTACACTATGAACTCCATAGGCTATGTACTTCCTACGCTATGAACAAAATTAAATATGAACTGCCTATGCCATGAACCAAGCTTAGCAATTAAAAAAAGCAGATTATAAAGTTATTAATAATTGATATATATCTATTACTTAAGTTAAAATGATTAAGTTTTACTGTATTATTAAAACAGAAGAAAGAGAGAGAGAGTTTTGTCTTCTTTTTCTTATCGATTAGTTTCGTTTCAATGATTTCAAGTAATGAATAGGATTTAAATTGCGAAGCGATGGCGAGCGGATAAACCCCATGAGTTATAAATATACATGTTCATATAATAATAATAATGAAATCAAAACCTAGTTATATTAAATATTCTCACCAATGCTATAAAAAAGTCTTGCACTATTTAATACATGTAATTAATCTTGCTTTACGGATAGTTTACGGTGTCAGCTTGTATCTCCATTAATCTATTCTGAATATTATCCTCTTGAAAATGCTTCGGCTTTGTTAAAGAGAAAACACTTGAAACAGAAATAATGCAGTTCACAAAGGTGTCTCTCTTTCAGTCGTCGACGGATGATGAAGCGTGGTGGAGTGCCATTGTTATTCGGATACATCCGGCGCAGGGACAACGACCATTTGCTCCTAATGCCTCGTCTTCTCTTCCAGTGGCTTAACAAATTGTTCAGAACGAATCAACAATCCATTACGGTAGCAGCGCTTATACAGTCTCGTGACTGACCCTCCATTGAGAAGAGCTTCACTTTGGAAAACAAAATGATTTTTTTTGCAATCTTGATTTTCGGTTGACCTTTTTAAATATATTTTATATATTTACGACTTTGTTTGCCTGCCATTATCACTCGTCTTTTAGCTTTACACCTTTCGTATCTATACAAACGAGTATATATACACACACACACACACACACACACATATATATATATATATATATATATATATATATATATATTTAATACATACATATATATATGTTTAAAAAATAAGTATGTATGTATTTGTATATCTGATTTACATTTTATTATACCCTATCATTATATCTATATTCCCACAAATTACAGATATTCTCGTTCCTTGCCACATTTAGCATTTCGCTCTTGATAAAGCCCACGCAACAGCTGGGCGAAATGTTGAGTTTAAGATATTCCGCTTTTTCGCTTTTAATTCATACCTTCAGATTAATTTTATTCTATTATTTGTCATATATATATATATATATATATATATATATATATATATATATATATATATATATATATATAAACAAGTAAAGGGTCTGGATAAAAATTCATAAAAACAAGGGGTTAAAATAAAATAAATATTATTCATGGCTTTTAAAATAATGAATATATAAAATAATCATAACAATATCTGTCCTGGGACGGGTAAAATTGATCCCCTGAACAAGGTTTTCCGGCACTTTTATGTCACCTTAAGACGATGAAGATGAAGATATAATTAAATTAAGCCTCGTGTCTAGAGTCCTTACTCTAATTTTGATAAAAATCCATTTCGTGATCATAATTCTACAAAATGTCTCAAATTTCAGGTTTGCGCATAAAGGGTGATAAGTTGAAATTGAAATTCAGAGAATCTTGCTTAATCGGTATCTGAAAACTATGGATCAAATTCAACGCAAATCTGATATATTTGAATCTTGCTTCATCGGTATCTAAAAACTATGGATCAAATTCAACGCAAATCTGATATATTTGAATCTTGCTTAATCGGTATCTGAAAACTATGGATCAAATTCAACGCAAATCTGATATATTTGAATCTTGCTTCATCGGTATCTGAAAACTATGGATCAAATTCAACGCAAATCTGATATATTTGAATCTTGCTTCATCGGTATCTGAAAACTATGGATCAAATTCAACGCAAATCTGATATATTAGAATTCTCAAATAAGAGCTTGTTTCTATATTTTTAAAAATACCCAAAGAAACTGAAATTTGGGAAATTATTATTAATAGATTCCTAATACCTATTGTTAAAATTTCACAATAATCGGATATATCTGAATTTTCACGAAGATTCCACAGTTTATTTACATCCTTTGCATTGTTCACCCTTATGCCAAGAATATGTTTCGAAATTTATAATGATCGGTTAATTAGTTCAGGAGTTAGTGTGGTAATACAAATATATAAACATACCTAACGTCTCTCAAATCAGATTTCCGTTGGATTTGGTCGTATTTCTCCGTCGTAATTTATCTCAACACACCTACATTAAAGATTCCTTGATAAAAGTTTTAACTTTATACGAGAGACGTAATTCAAAACGACCTCGAACCTTGATTTCATGTAACAACATATAGGGTATATAAAAATATTTATCTCTCTTTGTTCATAGAAGAGTATGTATGCGAACAAAAACCCTGTTCCAGAAATGTGTTTACTTATAATTGTAATGCAATTTCAACTACACGTGTTAAATATTCACATATAAATAACAAAGAGAAAACACACCACAGCTTTATAAAACACTAGCAGGACTCGTGTCCCGGCGTTTCCCTGTAGTTTTATTTTACTTGCAGTTTGTATGAATTGCCGTTGTTTTCAAACAATTGTTTGTTCTATGACCGGTTACCACTATTCTGGTACACGACACCAATGAAATGTACCATTGCCCCTCGCAGCAAACAATAATGTAGCCCTCATGCTCGGCCGCTTCAACTCTCGTCCGGGACTAATACCTCTTGCATGGGTTGAAGTGGCGTCGCTGACTTTGGGCGTATTCTTGGGACGCCAGCGTTGACGATGTTTCCATTTCCCTGAGGAGGATTAGTAGTGCCGTATCTTCTTCATTGACCGGGCTGGACCTCTCTCATGTTATGTTAATTAATTAGTTCGATCAAAGAACTGGACGTCAACTGAGGGATAAGAAATACATAACAAAAACAAGCGAGGTATTGACAACTCCAAGAAATATTCTTGATAGAAAAAAGAACATATATTTCCGTGAAACTTGTAGTTACTATTACAAAAATTGTTTCGTTGATTGAGGTTACTATCTCTGTGCATGCTCGACTATGTTTAAGTTTCAACTTCGACTCGCTTAGTTACTAGACAGTCGCTGGTTAAATTCTCGTCCAGACAGAACGAATAGTATCTACTTCTCAGGGCGAAGTAAGGAAATTGTCTCGGGCGAGCAAGAACGGCAGTTTTCTCTCTGAACTTGAAAACTGAAAACTGAATTCTATTCTCAGAACTGAATAAATTCACGATCATCGCGCATAATATTAATTGATACTTGGAATTACCAGACCAAGTTCTACCTACTTTACCCAAATATCATTTTCATTGTTCGCCTTACTCATACGAATACCACCCCGAATGGTTCTTCGTCTGTCCATTACTATATTTCCTTTTGTGCTAGTCCAGCTGTAAGTTATTCAATGTTCGTCCTCCGACGAAACTTTACGGTTTTCTATCGGCTTCACATTGCCTACATTAATCTCGCAGTAAACTTACCAAAGCTGGCTTACTCTTCACCTCGAGAACAATGACATATGGCGATAGCGGTTAATCCCTGACTTTCAGCCATTGCTCGTTTTGTTTGAAACGGAAACAACATTACTTCGGAAAATTGAAAACAATATCTTTACCAGTGCGTGTCATATTTTAGACTCTGATTTTTGTATCGTCGTACTCTTCGTGTGTCTCAAATATATACTAGTGTTCAAATCGTTTGCAATTCTCTGCTGGGCCCAGCCTCTTTATCACATTCTCTAACAAAGTAAATAACTCTGTATTGACGAAAATAGAATTACGTACCTTTGTAAAGATAGAATGTGTATGAAAATAATTCCGACACGGCCAAAGTATTTTCTTGGCAGAATTAAATCGAATTACATTTCATTGTTCTTAATAACATGATTCAACGTTACACAAAAAGAATTGACAACCATAATCAATTATTTATATTATAGGAAGAAAGATATCGATAAGAAAAATGTAGAAAGAGACTGACTTTACATTATATATTCGATATGTCTTTCGTAATTAGCTATTTTTGCATTTTCACGTGGAGAATTCCTTTGTTTATCTACAACAATTTCGTAATCAGACTACTTCAATCTAAGGTCGAGTAAAGAGGGCGAGAAGGATGTTAATGTTACAGGCGAGCAAATCTGTGTCGTGAGGCACACAGAACTTGTTCTCTGAACTCTCCCTTTTCTAACATTTGCTGAGTTGCTCACTTTTATTAGTTATTTTTCTAAAGAATTCGCGCACATGCTGAGATACTATCTCCAGAAGTGCTCCTCAACTTAGAATTGGTTCGCGGAATGGTCTGATGTGTTATTAATCCCAGTTTCGTAACTCACTTGAGCAGATTTGGATACCTTCTGAAACATCAGATAATCGGATCAACCTGTTAGGGCACAAAGGCATTTAATGGGTAACACAAATAATCTGTTTTTAGGGATCATTTCAATGTGTTAACAAACAGATTTAATCTACCTTTATTAATGATTCCTCCGTTTTACACGCTTATTTTTTTTAGATCGCTTGTTATCATATTCGCAATCTATCGACTAATCTCGTCAACATCGTTATACCTTTTTTTAAAATACGTTTTATAAAGAACAATTTTAAAATTAAACAAAACATGTCGACACCTGGTAACCAACATCGATTGAAAACAATTATTAAGCTTTAAGCCACAAATTGAACGCAAGGTTAGCCCATAAATTCTTTAAATAAGATTTTAATTCTCAGGGGGTTTTGTAGTAAGTACAAATGTGCAATATAAGTAAATCATATTTAGATATTACTAGAAAAATACCCTAACCCAGGACGGGTAAAATTAATTGTCCCAATAAACATGTTTGCACCAAATGGAAATCAACATGTAATGATACAAAATATAATATCTAGAATCATTATTTAAAATTTGATCAAACATGATTTTGATTCTAGAAATATCCAAAATGTAAGGCTTAAGGCGTCTGATAAAAACACATTGAAATCAAGATAATCAAGTGTCGCATGACTATCGATCAAAGGCATATCTAATATATTGTAATTGTCATATGGGATGTTGTGCCAATATTATGCTTCTTAAACACCCTTAAAATACTCTAAAGAAACTTAAATTTGGGGAATATTTATTAATTGATGACTAACATCTATTGTTAAAATTTCACAAAACTTGAAGACATCTGAAATTTAACGAAAGACTTTTTACTCCCTTTGCGTAAAAATGAATTCAGCTAAGTATGGCCCATATTATAACCCCTTATACTTCCAGCTGTTTTCCAAAATCCATGATTGGTTAATTAGTTTAGGAGTGAATCCTAAACATATAATACATCAACATGATCGACACAATGTATAATGGGGAGGGTGGTGCTGTTAGATGAGAAAAATGACAAACAAACAATAAGGCTTGAAACAATTGTCAGAGAAAGAAAGAGAGAGTCAACAGATGACGATTAGAACGGAAGTGACACCGCCGTTACTGACATAGCGTTGCCAAAAACGATAGCAAGGGAGATGCGTTGGAAAAACCAGGCTGACTCACGGAGCTCGTGCTTAGACGTTGAAATCCTCGGTCCAATGTCCTGAAAAAATTAACAGTCTCTGGGCCAAGCACATAAACATATACATGTACCTTATATATATATATATATATATATATATATATATATATATATATATATATATATATATATAGATATAGATAGATAGATAGATAGATAGATAGATAGATAGTGTGTTAGAGTGAAATAAATTTCAAAAGAAAATCCTAGTATGAGAGCTCAATGTAATAAACAGAGCAAGAATAAAAAAAGTAACACGGAATCACATAATCACCGGTGCGATAATTTATTTCGACGCTCTGGCCTTATTCAAGCATCCAAGCGAGGCGATTAAATTTTTTAATATATATATATATATATATATATATATATATATATATATATATATATATATATATATATATATATATATATCTATATATATATATATACATATATATATATATATATATATATATATATATATATATATATATATTAAACAATATTTTTCAAAATTGCTCAATTACTAGATAGAGTTTTATTAATATTTTTATAAACATTTGTTTGCCTTACGCAATTTACGTTGCATTTCGGTGATGCCACCTCATCAGAGTAAAAATGATTATGAAAACAAATTCGTACAAAGGGTAGATACGAAACGTAAAGTAGAAATCAGAACAAAAACAAAAAGCAACAACATCGAATTACAAGCAACACCTTGAAACATTTAACTTAATATGCTTCTTTAGCCCATCACCCTTGAAACAGTCTTGAAATTTACCTTCAACAAAAAAGGAAACAAGTTGTAAAGAACCATAATATGACAGAAAAGAAGAGGAGGGGGCAATAAATGTCTAACGTATTACTTTTGTTATCATCGGAGAGAGTGTATTTACTTGAGTTTATATTTTTTATTTTTTTCCTCTTAACACCGATTCTATTTATGTATTAAAATGGATTAATAATATTATTAGAAAGAAAAAGAAAAGTGCCATGTTCGTTCTGTTACGAATAGACCGACTATGATGAAAGTTTTCTGATTCCATTATCATTTAAGTTATAATTAATATTATTTTTATCATTATTGTTAATATTATAATGGTGTCTATTGTTTATTATTATTATTATTATTATTATTATTATTATTATTATTATTATTATTATTATTATTATTATTATTATTATTATTATTTTGTTAGTGTTACTTTATTCTCTGATTCTGAATTTGGTGCTCTAATCCGGAGGTCTTCAGAGTGGGGGTCGCGACCCCCAGGGGAGTCGCGTAACCATAGAAAGGGAGTCGCCAAAATTATAACTATGGAATGTTTTCACTCCATTAACTTATTTTTTATTTATAAAACATTTTGGTGGGTCACGAAAAAAAATTTTTCCAAAAGGGGTCGCGACAAAAAAGTTTGAAGAGCACTGCTCTAATCCATTATATTATAGCTTTTTCTAATTATTGTTTTTTTATTTTTATTATATTATTTTATTTTATTTGTTTTATTATTGTTATTATTATTATTAGTAGTAGTAGTGGTAGTAGTAGTAATACTAGAAATATTATTATACATGTATGTACATCTGTTTCCTTATAATAATTTATTTAATAAGTAGAAAAGGTTTTATGTCTTTTGCTTAACTTCTATTTGTGATGTCGAGAGGAGGCATCAAATAATGACTATTAAGATTTAAAAAAGATAATAAAATATAAAAATTATAAATCGTCTTACAAACGATCATACGCCATACATTTATTGATTTTGAATTCTTAGAGCTGATATAAATAATGTTCTACATTTATTTAACTCAACTTCCTCTTCACTTCTCTCTCTTTCTCCATATCTCCCTCTCTCTCTCTCTCTCTCTCTCTATCTATCTCTCTCCCCCGCCTCTCTCTCTCTTTCTCTCTCTCTCTCTCTCTCTCTCTCTCTCTCTCTCTCTCTCTCTCTCTCTCTCTCTCTATATATATATATATATATATATATATATATATATATATAAATGTAAGTTTGTAATCCGAGGCAGGAGCAATGTGATATACGTACCGGAAGGTGGAACAAAGAAATTGGGTTTGGATATCATCTTCTTCGTATCTTCCATCAATTCTCTGCGGCATTTCTTCAACAGTTGTTTCCATCTCGCTTTTTCGACCACTCGGTCATATTTTTGATCTTTTGATAATGAGAGGTTCCGCTCTCAAAAATTAAAGTTGACCTTTTCCGGAACTTTTTAATTGCTTGATGGTAAACTTTTTATTTACTGTTCTGGTATTTAATCTGTTTTACGTGAAATATTAATAAATTGATTTGAGATTCTATTTTCTCTTCTCATTTATTTTTGTTCATCTGTTCCACCTTCCGGTACCTATATAACATTGCTCCTGCCTCGGATTACAAACGTACATTTATATTTACCAGCAATGCTTCAAGCAAACTACAATTTCCTTTTATATATATATGCATATATATGCATATATATGAATATATTCAAACATATACATCTACACAAATGTTACAAATTACATTCAGACTTACGAAAAGTTATAATTAATATTATTATCATCATTTTTATTGTAATTATGTTTATTGTTTCTTCTTCTTCTTCTTCTTCTTCTTCTTCTTCTTCTTCTTCTTATTATTATTATTATTATTATTATTATTATTATTATTATTATAAGTATTATTATTATTATTATTATTACAATAATAATTATTATTATTATTATGATGATGATCATCATCATGATTAATATTACTTTATTCCCTGATTCTAAATTTGGTGCTCTAATCCATTATATTTTCCTTATTATTGTTTTATTTTTTATTATATTATTTTTATTTTATTTTATTATATTTGTAATATTATTATTAGTAGTAGTAGTAGTGATAGTAGTGGTAGTAGTAGTAGTATACATGTATATACATGAGTTTTTCCTATAATAATTAGATATATTTTTTAAATAAATAGAAAATTGTTGATGTTTTCTTCTTAACTTCTATAGAAGTTAAGAAGAAAAATATATACATATTTAATTCAACATCGTCTTGGAAACGACTGTACGTCAAATACTTGTGGATTTTGAATTTTTAGAACTAATATAAATACTGTTGTAAATTTATTTGTCTCAACCTACCCCCTCTTTCTCTCTTGATATATATATATATATATTTATATTTTTTACTGGCTTCTATTAAATTAAGTAATATTACCTCCTTTTAGCAATTACGATACAATGCTAACTAAACTAAAGAAAAGAAAATGAGGTATAAAGACTTTTTGATTTCAACATTTCACCTTTGGATTTATTTCTTTTTGAACACCTTCTCCATACTGCTCCTACGGAAAATTTTCTTTTTTTCGTTTTCTTTTTTTCGTCTTCTAAAAAATATCCTCAACGGACACTCCTTCAACGGACAAGTACCATCTGGACAAACCACATATCCTTTTTACACGAACTTTTTTCACCCCATTTTTAATATTTTTAATATTTTTCAATAATTTGAACTTTGGCTTTTTCTACAGCCAACTTATCTATCTGTATTTCTCCTCTGATGATAAGATTTCGATCTTTGAAAAGCCTTGGCTTAACGAAAGAACAATAAACACTGGTTTATTACAGAATACACCTTGCATTGAACAATCGAAATTTGAAATAAACTTGGACATTCGAACATGTTTATCACTCTTATTTCTTCTATCTTTATAATTGCTCTATCTCGTATATTGAGCTTAACCTTTTCACTATAGGTCCTATTTACTAAACGTTTACTTTTTGTTTATATTTTATTATGAATATATATATATATATATATATATATATATATATATATATATATATATATATATATATGACTGTCTGTCTGTCTCTCTCTCTCTCTCTGTATATATATATATATATATATATATATATATATATATATACGCAAATATTGCAAATTACATTCAAATTACGAAATATTGACCGTTATAAATCAAATCTTATTTTAGTCTTTATACCTCATTTTCTTTTCTTTAATTTAGTTCGCATTGTAGCTTAATTGCTAACAGGAGGTAATATTACTTGATTCAATAGAAGCCAGTAAAAAATAATTCGTATAACTATTTTCCAGGAATTCCATACAGATATTTAAATCAACTGTAATTATTTAGTACTAATACACATCCATATGCTATGTAAATAACTAAGTCCGTTAGACATATCCACTTACTATTAAATTCTGGAGAAGTTGAATCAGGACAGAACTTATGGGGTAACCTGATAGAAACCAACCTTGTTTTTCGTTTCTCTTTTATTTACATTCCAACTTTTATTTAATCCTTCAAGCGTGTATTTGTTTAAAAAAAATACATTCCCGCTGTGATCCACAGACACCTTTTTCGGAGAATCAAACGCGCTGATCCGTGACCCTGTTCCTGTTTCAATTCATGTTTTTTTTTAGTCAACCGCTGATCTTTGTCGCAATTTACTATCAACCCACGCCTATTGAATCACATGTGTCTCTCCACGGCTTTTCTTGTCTCCCACAAGGAGGAGAACATCGTCAACTTTGACCCGAAATTGCCTGCTATTTTACCACGAGCTGGCTTAGAAATCAAAAGAAATTATCCCACTCGAGGTTGAGGATATTATTTCTTGGCTTTAATTATTTATGCATTATCTTCACCGTTCGCACTCCTTTTATTAGACTCAATGATTTCCTAACGGTCCGGGGGACACATTGCTTAGGGGAAGAATGCGAGCATAGAATCTGATAATTGAAGAACAAGTTGCTCAGAATAGAAAAAAAAAACGTTAAAATTATATATTAAAAATGATCTTTTTCAGATTCATTAAAATCATTTGCCAAGGAATGTATTTGTTACTGTGCTTTACCGTTGAACTGTAACAAAATGGTCCCTTTAAAAGGAAGGGTGGTAGTAGTAGTAGTAGTAGTAGTAATAATAATAATAATAATAATAATAATAATAATAATGATAATAATAATAATAATAATAATAACAATAATAATAATAATAATATTAATAATAATAATTTTTTTTTAAACTAAAAAAAAAAAATTTTTAATAAAAAAAATAAATAAATAAATAAATAAAATAAATTTAAAAAATAAATAAATAAATAAATAAATATCCTCTAGAACATGAAGGTACAAACAGATAAACTCATCCAAGGAAGGAGACAACAAAAATGAAAACTCCTGCCGAATCGTAGATTTTGTCCGTCCCAGCATTACACAGGTGGAATATCAAGGAGACAAAAAAACGAAACAAATACACAGAACTGGCCAGATAACTGAAAGGGATATGGAACATGTAGAAAGTCAAGATAACACCAATAATCGTAGGAGCACTAGGAACAATCCCGAAAAACCTCGAAAAAAAAAGACTGGGGGAAATTGGAATCAAATGCCAGGAGAGGCGATTCAAGGGATGGTAATAATGAAAATGGCTGAAATCTCAAGGCAAATCCTCGAATGCGGAAACCAACACACATAAACTGCCAACACTAACCAGTCACATGAATGTAGTAATAGAAATAAAACAAAAAAGAAATAACACGAACACATGAGCCCACAAGAACTGAAACCTCAAAAATGTTCCCATCAAATAAAAATGGCGCCGGTCTCGGCTTGTGCCACACCAAATAGTCGTGAAGGGTCAAAGAGGATGGAAAGATCGGAGAGCATTAACCAGACTTCTACTGGAAGAGTGCAGAAAATACTGGGACCTTGGAGAGGCTTTTTGCCACCAAAATCCCAGGGAATACCAATGGCCATTGCCAGTGTAAAATTAATGGTAAAGTTCTGTTGCGATGAGGCAAAGTGATTTGCAATGATTTTCAAAAGAGGTGGAGAGCACTGGAAATCTGGGAAGACTTGTTGTTACTCGGACTCCAGGGAAAACTTCAGTTATTATCAGTGAGCAATCACTGGTGATCACCTGTGTGAGAAGCCCTAGTGATAACAAAATAATAATAATAATAATAATAATAATAATAATAATAATAATAATAATAATAATAATAACATGAAGAAAGTCAGTATAACACCAATAATCATAGGAGCACTAGGAACAGTCCCCAAAAACATGGAGAAAAGACTAGGAGAAATAGGAATCAAAGGGATAACTGAGACCATACAAAGGACAGTAATGATCAAAACAGCTACAATCCTGAGAAATGTCCTCGAATGCGGAAACCAACCCACATAAGCAACGAATGGAGAACAAACACATGGAAGCACAAGACAACAGAACCGGGGAAAATACAACCGCACGAGAGAGGCGCAAGCATAGGCTGACACCACGAAAATTATGGACAGAGAGTCGAAGAGAGAAAGCGCAAACCAGACCTCCACTGGAAGAGCGCGGACAGCTCTGGGACCTTGGGGAGGCTTGTTGCCACTCGGGCCCCAGAGGGGACCAATGGCCCTTATCAGCGGGAAATCGATGGTAGGTGGCTGTTGCGATACCACAAGGTCATCAGCGGTGATGAGCGAAAAGAAGTGGAGCATACTGGAAATCTGAGGAGACTCCAGGGAATACCACAGGTTGTTGGCAGTGGGCGATCACTGACGATGACCAGTGTGATAACTCCTAGTGAGTAAATAATAATAATAATAATAATAATAATCAGCTGATTCACACAAAGGGTTCGTGAAAAGTAAAAAATAATGGAAAGACTAAGCAGGGGGAGCACTAATCAGATCTCCACTGCAAACGTGCGGAGAGTACTGGGACCTTGGGGGGGGGCGTATTGCCATGAATACCTCAGTGTAGATCAATGGTCGTGGCCAGTGAGTAATACATGGTATGCGAATTTTGCAATAACGCCATGTCATTTGTAATGGTGATCGAAAGAAGTAGAGATTGCTAGAAATCTGGGGTGACTGGCTGCCGTTCAGACTCCAGGGAACACTACTGTTTATTGTCTGTGAGAAATCACTAATGATGATATGTGTGAAGAACTCCGAGTGAGTTTATAATAATAATAATAATAATAATAATAATAATAATAATAATAATAATAATAATAATAATAATAATAATAAGAAGAAGAAGAAGAAGAAGAATAAGAAGAAGAAGAAGAAGAAGAAGAAAAAGAAGAAGAAGAAGAAGGAGAAGAAGAGGGAGAAGAAGAAGAAGAATAAGCAGAAAAAGAAGAAGAGGAGAAGAAGAAGAAGAAGAAGAAGCAGAAAAAGAAGAAGAGGGAGAAGAAGAAGAAGAAGAAGAAGAAGAAGAGGGAGAAGAAGAAGAAGAAGAAGAAGAAGAAGAAAAAGAAGAAGAGGGAGAAGAAGAAGAAGAAGCAGAAAAAGAAGAAGAGGGAGAAGAAGAAGAAGAAGAAGAAGAAGAAGAAGAAGAAGAAAAAGAAGAAGAGGGAGAAGAAGAAGAATAAGCAGAAAAAGAAGAAGAGGGAGAAGAAGAAGAATAAGCAGAAAAAGAAGAAGAAGAAGAAGAAGAAGAAGAAGAAGAAGAAGAAAAAGAAGAAGAAGAAGCAGAAAAAGAAGAAGAGGGAGAAGAAGAAGAAAAAGAAGAAGAAGAAGCAGAAAAAGAAGAAGAGGGAGAAGAAGAAGAAGAGGGAGAAGAAGAAGAAAAAGAAGAAGAGGGAGAAGAAGAAGAAGAAGAAGAGGGAGAAGAAGAAGAAGAAGAAGAAGAAGCAGAAAAAGAAGAAGAAGAAGAGAAAAATCACTATGATACGAATAATTGTAAGAGCACTACGAACAGTTCCCCCAAAATTGGAAAAAGCGACTAAGAGAATTTGGAATCAATGGGAAGACTGAGACCATACAACGTTCGGCAATTATGAAAACATCCTAAATATTAAAGAAAAATCCTCGAATGCGGAAACCAATGCACAAAATAAGCAAGCGTTTACATACCACAGGTAAAGAGAAAAAGTAAACAAAGAATATTTGCATCAACCTAAAGCAACTGAAATCTAATAAACTGACACGCGCCTGGAGTGGGAACATACATGCATGTGGTAGCGCTGATACCACTCAAAACTCATAAAGGGTCACGGGGATGGAAATAAAGAGGAGAGTGAGCACCAATCAGACATCAACTGGAAAGGGGAAAAGGGCACTGATATCTTGGAGAGGCTTGTCGACACCGAGAGTCAATCGAAGACTAATGGTCGGTGCCAGCGAGGAATAAATTGTAAACAGTTTAATTAGTACTAAATTCGAAATAATCTAATGTATTTATGTACTAATCCGATAAAAATGCTGAGTCACTGAAACATCCCATAATCCCTTGCGGATGTACCCGGTCTTGCACTAAATTGTGTCCGGTTGTATCAGGTAATCCCATAACTTCTGTCCGGATAAATCAATAACATCATAGGAAGGCTACGTTAAGAGTGTGTAGTGAAACAAGGGTTGCTCAATCACATCCGCACCTGGCCACCGGTAAGAGTGATTTCAGTAGTGCTCAGAAGGCCTCTTTGATTTTCAAAGTACTTGGCGTTGTCCGGGAGAAAAGTGCTCAATATCCTAGATAGAGCTACTTTAGTGATAGGTTTGGAAAATATTTTAAAACAGCTGTGTCGATAAGGCAAAATGATTTGTAAAAGTTATCGAAAGAGGTGGAGAGTTTGGGAAATTGTAAGAGATTTGTTGTCACTCAGAATTCATGCAACACTAGCAACCACTGATAATGACTCCTGAAAACTCGTAATGAGTAAATAATGATAATAATAATAATCTATCACTAATGGAGATTTGGTCAAGCTATTTGTCTGAACCCGCAACTATACTATCACTTCTACTAATGTACAATTTTTCTTCTATTAATGGAGATTTGGTATATATTTGTCCTAAACTGTACTATTACTTCTCTTAATATATTACCTTTCAATGATCAATTCCTTACGTAGTATCTGTTCTGTATTCATGAAACTATTTTCCTAGGCATTACCTCCTCTTTTGGTGCGTAGTGTAGTATATGTTCTTTCATCATGAGACCATCTCCCAGGCATTACCTCCTCCCATGAATGATAGGTTAGTGTTGTAATGCCACATTTGTTAATTTGCCTCACTTAAAAGTGGGGAGCGCCAAAAACATCTATCAATACTCAATGTACGGGTAGAACAATTGTCGCTAAAAAAACAATAACAACAAATATACGAAAATAACTTTATAACCGATAGATAATCACGTAATTTTAGACGGGTCTCGTGGCGTAACGGTTAGCGTCCTCGGTTATATACCCAGTAATCGCAGGTTCGATCCCTATTATGGTCAGCAACACTGATGTGCCGCAGTAACTAATAATTATTTTATCTATAAATATATATAGATAGATAGCTATCCACATACAGTTTTTTTGTCGTACAACGGTACTTTAGTGTGGCTAAACATGGCGAGTGTTTTACGCTGAGATTCGAAATCCGACTGCTTGGTCAGCAGTCTGAATCTCTTATCCTAGCGCTACCACCCTCGCTATGAAGTAAGGGAAATTATAAAGCTATATATATATATATGAATTAAGCTAAACGGCAACCGTTTATTTCTTTACTAATTTGTTAAACCCACTCGCGCTCGTGTGTGGGGGACAGATTTAGTAATCCACGGATAGGTGTTTCGCCGTATCACGTCCTTTCAGTTTTGTTAGACGTGGGGAGTTCGTTGAATATACGAGGTTTGTCTAAAAAGTATCTGACCTTAGGCCAGAAAAAATATTTCAAATACGTGACAGGGTTGGGGCCCTAATCCCCTTCAAATTAGACCTCTTGTACTTGCACACACCGATCCATCCACTGCCGGAAACACCTCTATAAGTCTTCTTTAGGAATAGTGTTTATCTCCGCCGTCGCGTTAGATTCAGCAGGTGTTTGGAGAAGATGCGATGTGTAACACAAATACGGAAGTGGTTCAACCGATTCAAAAATGTCCGCAAATCAGCGGAGAGTGACCAGCGTTCTGGTGGGAGTGCAGTTGTTGTTGAAAGGGTGTGAGATAAGAGATAATACGAAGACTTCTAGAGGTGATCCGGCAGTTGATGGATCAGTGGGCTAAGTGTGAGCAATCACAAGGGGCCTGCTCGGTTCACGAACGCCTCAAACCACAACCAAATCGGTCCACGAATTTATATTGTGTAGAGCCATGGTTAATGTATTTGTGCACAAACACAAAAGAAACAAGACGACTGATCCCGACAAAATACTTTAATCGTTGTTGTAAGGAGAAATGCTTTCCATCCTTGCGTTGGTCTTCCGAGTATTTACAAATATTTGTGTAAGGAAATGACAATATTTAGCGGTCACGAAGCGCGAACCCTGTTCACAGAGCCACGTTGAAGCTGTAAGCGGGCGCCTAATCTCCTTGGCCATGGGCGGTTGTCACGTGATCATAACGAAATTAAGTTATATTTACGCTGAGAGCGGCGAGTGTAAATATCAAGACATTCGGATATAACTCAATATATATATATATATATATATATATATATATATATATATATATATATATATATATATATATATATATACGTGCCATAGCAGACTTATTTCCCAAACGGAAGCAAATGGCCAGTCCGCGTGTTGTTTAGCCGTAGAACACGGTATGCATCGTAGAAAGTTCTATATATTGTCTGTGCTTCAATTATGTAACGTTAATGTTTTTATTCAATCAATCAATGTTATTAAGTGCAGCAAGCCATGTAAACGACAGTTAAATGTATTGCATCTATACATCGTCTGAATGTTTGTCTAATGCCAGATTAAAACTGGATGTGATAGGCATCATCACGACAGGTGGTTTCTGTGAGCAGAAATACAGAGAATGCTTCCTTTTTTTTCTGTTGAGAGGTAAGCGACAATGTTACATCTTTTGCTGATGCTCGCAGAAAACCGCGACTAGGCGTTGCAGTGAAAACCCATCTAAAGCTAGATTTAAATTCTTGTTATTGATGCCGTATGTCAGAACCAGGTGCCCTCGCACCCTTTGCTGCTTAATTGAATAAAGATTGTGTCTTTAAAGCCATTCTCTGTAAATACGCGTACAAAATACGATCACCATGCTGTTTGCCCACAGTATAACCTTCTCCGGTTATAGTTGCGTCGCTTTTTTCTTGTAATGTCGTAGAAGGTGTTCATCTTTATTTCTTGTAAATGTTCTAAGTAGCAGCAATGAAAATAGTTCTTTCGTAGAATAAAAACAACGAACACATTTTTGCGGTTTAGTAGGTTCATCTTTCATTATATATTACACCGCACAGTATTCGTCTTCCTCCGGTACGCCCCCAGTAGAGGGAAGGAGACCTCCGATATACGTCTGCTTCGTTTTACAGACAAACCCCAAGAGAACGTTTTTTTTCTTTCTGCTACGTATCACTTACTATCATTACTCTCTGTTCTCTATGTCACGTTCTTCCAATATTTGTTAACTCACTTTCGTAAACTTATTTTTGTTCAAATGATTTTCAAAACTTTGTTCTTTACGCGAGTTAACTTCAAAGTGGACATTTTAAGTTATATTGAGGAAAGGAAGAGAAGGGGATAAAAAAGAGAGAGAAAGAAAGAGAGAGGGCACTTTTTAAATAACAGTCAATATTTTTAGTCGACAAGAATTACAACGTAGATGCCCGCAAAATCGGGTTCTCCTCCTCTGGTAACCATTGAAATACAATTTAACATTGTAATGTGTTTGAATTAAATGACACAATAAAACCGGCCGGTAATATGATTGTGGAATTGAACAAATAAATATCAAAAATATTCTACGTTGTTTTAAGACATCATTCGTGACTATATGGTTCAGCTAATAAAGAAGACAACAAGATGGTAATCCAGACCTTAGTTACCCTCGTTAAGGATTGAAATAAAGCAAGTCCAGACGATCACGAGAATAATACGTTTTATTCACCTGTTCCATACACCAGTGGTGTTAATCCTGGAGCCAAGAAAAATTTCAGGCCTTAACAACATCATACCTTCGCGTACAGAGACCGAACTGGCAGCGTGCAACTAGTATTTCGGTCACGTTCGCTTTGATATGCAGAGTCCACGCGTGAATCCATTCAATCTACAATAATTTCTGTTTTCAGAAGCATCACAAAATGTAGAGGATCGATGGTGTCTCGCCCACTTTTTGCATCGAAACGTAAGCGTGCATGGCTTCACGTCGTGTGCTAACGTGTCAAACAGTAAATTATTCTCGAAGAAAATGATTTGCCACACTTGAACTCGTCGTTGTGAATCCCATAATCTGCGTATGTGTCCATTATATTATTCGTGCCCACTAGAAAATGAAGATTAAGGAATGGTGTCAACGAGTTCTTCAGAAGGAGAGACCTGGTGGAGTTTGGACTATTTCTTCATATTATTAGTGCTATTAAGACTACTATTCTAATCGCGATTGTTATATTCACACGGTTTCGGCTGATGCACTCCGGCCCTTTTTCAGATGCATATTTTCCAATTTCGGAACTTTCTAGTTAAACCCGATTATCTGGATCCTGTACAGAATTTTGAATCCAAACTTTTATTGTTTATTATTATTTTTTTTACTTCTGTTAGCCTCAAACAATGCATATTGCTACTGTAGCGTGTGAGTCCAAATTCATATGGAACAACCTGGGTACGAAGTTTGGGCATCAAGGTGATTGTTCACTTCATGTTTAAATGTCTTAATACTCGTACGATCGGGAAGATATAAATTATGAAAGGAATTCCAAAATCAAGCAATACAATGTAACAAGCTATCAGATAATCTTGTTGTATTCAGGGACTTCTACAGTTAATGGGGCGGGATTTTGCTGCTATTTGATAGATTAGAGGTATTTTCTTTGAAAGGTACAAGTGAAGTAAATTTATGGGAGCATATTTCATGAAAGTATTTACAACACTAGCACAGGGATACAACACTGCGGTGATGCGACAGGGGCTGGAGCTTGGCAGATAGTGCGGGACGTATTATGTTAGAAACTTTTTTTTGCATCTGGTTCAAGAGGAAAAGACTAACGGTTGGTGCACCAGCCCAGATGTGGAAACCCGCAGGGAAGATTATTCTTGTTCCGTCAGCCATGACCGGGTCGAAGAGATAATGTATGTTATTCTTAATTATTACCAACTGTAGTAAGGATTGAACCTTCAACCTCAATATGACTGTCGCTTTGAACTAATTGTTTATCAACGCTTTTAATAATTTAAACAAGATGTCAATGTGGAATAATCCAAACGTAGATCATGGTGTTGTATTTGCCATATTGATGTGAATGGTATATTTCGGTTCCACAGAAGATGGATTCTGGTGTAAACGGATTTTGACAATTTAAGCTTTTGTGTCCCAGTCTAATCGACTAAACACTTAGCTATCGCCCGGCACAAACGACATCTTTGTCAGAGTTCAGATATCAATAAATCCCCGAGTTGACATTATGCACACACTTTCTTGAAAGCCAATTAGTATAGCGTTGTTTATTTTGCCTTTCATCAAATAGAGCTGAAGTAGTTCGCACCAAAATCGCCAGGTGGAAAATAGTTGATGGAGTGTAGAAGAACCCCCCCCCCTCATCCCCCGAGGAAAAAATGGAGATTATTGGTTACATTTAAGCATTCTGTGTTCTCTTCTGTTTTTATTTAAAACCGGAACTTTTAAACTTTAGAAATCTGCAAGGCTCGGAATTTTAAAAAATTCCACCCTCTTAAGTCGTAAATTTACGAGCGTTTCTCAATTATTTTTTAGATTCCAAAAGAAAGCGCGCGTACGCGAGAGAGGGAGAGAGAAAGTGGGCGAGGGAGAGAGAAGGGGGAGATGAAGAAATAAAATAATTTAGAATGAGTGAATGGAAGGCGTAAGAAAGATTCCATTAATAATTCATCATTTCGTCGTCGCAAGTTGAAGGAAGTCAGATGTGAGACGTTGGGTTGAATCAGAAGTCTGAAGATTCCGTCGATCAGCCCTCACCGAAAATTTCACAAAGCCGACTTGATTTACGGTGGCTTTCGCTTCAGTATGCAGACGAGCAGAGACGGCTGCTCATATGCATGCGCGCGCACACGTCGTGCTTTTATCTACGATAGAAGAGCGATAGAAACGTAGACAGAAAGAATGAGTGGGATAGAAAATAAGAGCGAGATAGGCAGAGAAAGACGTAAAACAAGAAATACACGAGAGAAAGTGTGTGTGTGAGAGAGAGAGGGGGCAAGAGAGATGGGGGAGAGATAAAATACAGGAGAGAGAGAGTGTGTGAGAGAGAGGGGGGGGGGAGAAAATAGAGAGGAGAAAGAGAGAGAGGGATAGAGAGGAGAGAAAATACAGGAGACAAATATTTATTACCGCTAATAAAATCTACAAAAAAATTTAGAAATTATTTTGTAAGTTTTTCAAGGAAAATATGAAAATAAATGAGTATCTTTGATCACCCATCTGTATCTGTCTGTCTGTCTGTCTGCCTGACTTTCTGTCTGTCCATCTGGGTGTCTGGTTGTCTGTCTGTCTGTCTGTCTGTCTATACATATTCTGTATATATACATATTCTGCATATAATATTGTATTAAGTTCCCTTTCCCTCTTCCCTTTCCCTCCCCTCTCTCTTTATATATACATATATATATATATATATATATATATATATATATATATATATATATATATATATATATATATATAGAGAGAGAGAGAGAGAGAGAGAGAGAGAGAGAGAGAGAGATGTATATACAGGGTGGCGCAAAAGTCACGCATTAGTTTGAATCAGTAACAACTTTCACATTTAATCAAATTTTCTCCTTATTTCTCAGAATATTACAGATATAAACATTGATAATTTATCATGGAAAAATATGGCACTGAACAACGAACCAAAATGATTGAACTTTACTTCGGAAACCATCGTTCAATATCCTTAATCCAAAGAGCCTATCGTTGGCATTATAATGTCAGACAATCTCCCAGTCAGACCACAATTGATCGTCTTGTGGCCCAATTCCGGCAGCAGGGTTCAGTCAGTGATCTTCCACGATCTGGCAGACCACGTTCAGTACGGACAGCGGAAAATGTAGCACTCGTTGAGGATAGCATTGCTGAAAATCCAGACACCTTAACTCAAAGACGAGTCACTCAGATTGAGATGTCCAGAAGGTCACTTCAAAGAATTTTGCGTGAATTGCATCTGTTTCCATACAAAATTCAATTGGTACAGGCATTACAACTCACAGATTTGCAATCACGCGTAGCTTATACTGTTCACATTCAGCAATTAGCCAGAGAACAAAATGAGTTCATCCATAAGCTGATAATGAGCGACGAATCCCATTTTCACCTGAACGGGTTCGTAAATAAGCGAAACTGCAGAATATGGGCCATTGAAAATCCAAGAACCATTCATCAGCATGAATTACATCCACTAAAATGTACCGTATGGTGTGGTGTTACCTCGGAAAGAGTGATCGGTCCATATTTTAAGACGAAGAAGGTGTCACGGTGACGATAACTGCACAGCGATATCAACAAATGATTGAAATTTTTTTTAAGACCAGCTGTTCAGGACAACCAAGAAATGTGGTTCCAACAAGATGGAGCTACTGCCCACACTGCCCGACAAAGTATGGCGCTCTTAAGGGGATTGTTTGGCGAACGCTTGATTAGCAGATTTTCTGATTTTAACTGGCCTTCACGTTCACCGGATTTAACAGCCCCTGACTTTTTCCTTTGGGGCTATCTTAAGGAAAGGGTATATGTGAACACGCCTACAACGATTCAAGAGCTTAAAAACAATATCAGACATGAAATCCAAGAACTAGAGCCAGTTATTCTAAGGATTGTAATGGAAAATGCCCTAACTAGAGCCCGTCTTTGTGAGGCCGAAAATGGTGCCGATTTAAAGGATATTATTTTTAAAACCTACTGCAACAAAATTAGCAGGTAAATGTATTATTTATCAGAAAAGCCTAGTTAATTACTTGAAATGTTGTAGTTTCTATCACCTAAACAAACCAATGCGCAACTTTTGCACCACCCTGTATATTTAAAATAATCACCCCATTCTTGACAAACCGATAGAAAAATGAAGAGAATTAATTAGAGTGCCAAGACACTTACATCTTTAAATAAATACTGCCCGAGTTTTTAGAATAGTCAAGATTACCCGAAAATCTTAGTTTGGTGAAAACTGGGTAATATATATATATATATATATATATATATATATATATATATATATATATATATATATATAGCTAAGGAAATCAACATCTTTGAGGCACGCATGAGAATGTATTAAAGTGAAATATTTTGAAAATCAACAATCGTGCAATTTTAAATGAAAAATTCATTTATTTAAGTTTTCTTTTGCAAGCTGTAGAACAACCTTGTCAGGCGAGACTGTCTTAATGTTTTTTCGTCTATTCTTCCTCCTAATTTTGATGGCATTAACCCCGAGAGGTCTAGTCACAATACGATCAGAAAGAGACGTCAAGTTCTTAAGACGTTAGGATTAAGGGTATATATATATATATATATATATATATATGACTTTTATATTTAATGTTATAAGAGGGGGACTGATGAAAAGACCCTTTGGAATGATCTAAAATATAAACAAAAGTAATATTTTCCAAATTGTTATAAAAACAAAATATTTGTTGTGTGCGGATTCTTAGAACTGATATAAATAATGTTCTCATGTTTTCATCTCAACTTACTATATATGCTGAATTTAAATCGTCAACGGCTCTTTAGAACAATTCGAAAACGTTATATGCGCGTTTCTCCGCTGTCTTCTTAAAATCCTGTTCTTTCTCCAGCTTTTTTTTTGGTCATTTGCTTTTGACGCCTGAGGATGATTCGGCGATGAATCGAAAACGTTCGTGAAACCTGGGAAACCTGTGAAACGTATGCAACATTTTTTATTAATAATTTAATACAAAAAAGATTATCAGAAAAATCGAAAAAATAAACAGAGGTACAATTAAACAGATGAATTCTCTTATTTTTAACAATGTTTATATATATATATATATATATATATATATATATATATATATATATATATATATATATATATATATATATATATATAAAGATAGATGATAAACATGTACGAATGTCTTGATTTATTTCAAACTTCCATTGTTCAATGCAAGGTATATTCTGTACTAAAATTATGTTTATTATTCTTTCCTTAAGCCAAGGCTTTTCAAATATCGAAATCTTATCATCAGAGGAAGTATATAGATAGATAAGTTGGCAGTGGAAAAGCCAAAATTCAACATTTGAAAAAATATTAAGAAATGGGGAGTGAAAAAAAAGTTCAGGTAAAAAAGATATGGCGTTTGTCCAATTGGTAATTGTCCGTTGATAAGGTGTCCAATGAAAGGAGATTTAGATGGAGAAGACAATTTTTCTTGAACGCAGCATGGAAAAACGTTCAAAAATTAAGTAACTCCAATAGTGAGATGTTAAGTTCAAATCGTAGGTGGAGCGCACTCAGTCGGAATTAATATGAGAAATCGGGCCATTTTAAAAATACTTCCTGGGCTGGATCTGAATTGTATACAAATGACTTTGGTAGTTAAATATTTAAGCAATTCTAAGAAGAAATCCTTTGGTTAAAAACGAGGCCAAATGAGGGAGGGGCTGGAAAAAGGGAAAGGGAAGCATAAAGGGAAGAAGGTGGGGGGTTAGTTGAATGAGCCATGGCTGCTGCTGGAAAGGAAAAATGAGGGGGATGAAGGGTTCTAGTGATAAGGTTATTGTTGGTAGGTACTAAATCCGATGAGAGTGACGATTGGACATAGGTGAACATTTAGGTCATTGAGTGTATATATTATTTGAAAAAAAGATGGTGTGGGTCCGTAATTAAAACAAATTTTGAACGAAAGACAAAATAATTTCGAAAGTTTAAAAGGGTTTCGTTGGGAAAATTAGGGTTCCAATGAATGGGAATCTGCAGTTGAAATGTAGAATATGTAATAAATCGGACAAAGACTAGTGTTCCATAGTTAAATGTTCTAAAGTGTTTAAAGGGATTCCCAGTTGGTTAAATGTATAATTAAATAAGACAAGCTCAAATGTATAATTAAATAAGACAAGCTCAATGTATAGCCTGTCCCACTCAATTATATTAAAAATTAAGGTTGGGAACAATGTTGGGGATAATGTTAGACCGCTTGTACCAATTGGTTTCTATTATAAGCATTATGGGGTAGGGTTGAGTTTAATCATGTAAAACTTAAATGTAATGCTAGTGCGTTAAAGTTATAAATAGCTTCATAAGGGGAAGCAGATGGACCAATTGAAGGACTAACCAAGGAGCGTGGTTAAAAAGGTGAAATAAATAGAATCTACGAGGAAGATATTGTCAGGGTCGATGGAATGGATACAAGGGAGATAGAGATAAAAAGCATAAAAAGCAATGGAAGATTTTATGCGAAGTTTTGCAAATAAAAGAAAAAAGAAAAAAGAAAAAAAGAAAAAAATGAAGAAAAGGAAATAGGAATGATAGTGTTGAGTAGGAATTATGGTGTTGAAGTTAGAGCGGTTAAGGATCGGTGGGGTGAAGGAAGAGTAATGTTAGTTCTCAATTTACAATAAGTGCCATGGGTTAATATAGTTATTAGGTGTACTGGGGAGGATACGTTATGTTATTGGGATGGTTATTTGTAAGGTTGGGGAAGTTAAGAATGAAAGATTAACAAATTAACAAATTATAAAATTTAAAAATGTGTCTGATGCTAGAAAGGGGGTTGTTAGCTGGGAGGAAGGGTGTCAGAGGGAGTAATGAAATTAATGTATTTAAATTTTGGTTTGTGCCTGCAATTTGAGATGAGCTCATTTTTAGAGTTGATAATATTAAAGCTCTTGGATGCTGTAGCTATCATAAATGTTCCTAGTGTACATAGTTGGCAGAAAGCGGATCCTGGAGTGTAGGAATTAGACCTTTTTAATATAGTCCAATGTAGGGAGTAGAGAGTGTCTTTAATGTTAAAGCTTTTTATTAGATTGAATAGAGGTGCTAGTGGCATTGTTATTATTGTGTTTGAAAGAGTAGATATGGTTTGAGATTCTGGTCTTAATGAGGAAGGCACTTGTCCAAATATAAGTGTGTCTCTTGTATGGGATTGTTGTTATAGTATGTGTGTTATTTATAGTATCGGGAATGTTTTGGGTTTGTATGCTCAAGTTCTGGTGTACACAAACATTTTTTACTCTCCATTTCTTAATATTTTTTCAAATGTTGAAGTTTGGCTTTTCCACTGTCAACTTATATATCTATATAATTCCTTTGATGATAAGATTTCGATCTTTGAAAAGCCTTGGCTTAAGGAAAGAATAATAAACATAGTACAGAATATACCTTGTATTGAACAATGGAAGTTTGAAATAAATCTGGACATTCGTACATGTTTATCACTCTTCTTTCATCTATCTTTATACTTGCTCTATCTCGTATATTGAGCTTAACTCATTTCACTATAGGTTCTATCTACTATAAGTTTACTTTTAGTTTCATAATGTATTCTACTTTAAGCCACTACAAAGTTGAGCTTTTTCTCCTGTTTTCTGAAATGTTTAACGAGAAATTTCTACCGCTTTCAGCAAAAACATACCCATCCCTTCTAATGAAGCTTGCATTTGCAAGCTCATACAATCCGTGAAAATATTTATTACCAAGGTAAGATGGAAAGTTTTCCACCATGACTTAAACTCCAAATATAACAACCAGAAAAATGACACAAATAATATTCACCTCCAAAACTCTCTCAGGGAACTAAAATGATTGGAAAGGTTAACTGCATCCAGGTACGGTCTAAAAACATCTTCGTTTCCTAAGCAAAATGAACACCTCAACAATTTCGAAAATGATTTATTCAACCTCATTATACGTATCAAATTAAAAAATACAATAAACATTCCAACCCTTTTATCAAAAAATCAATAAATTCACAAACAAGATCAAGAAACACCCTGACATTATTGTCCCTGCAGATAAAACGAAAAACTTTTACAAATTGAAATACTCTGACTACAAAAGTTTAATCTATAAAGAACGGAACAAATCCTATAAAACTACTTCTAGTAACATCTTGAATAGCATAAACAATGAGGCTAAATCCCTACTAACTTATTAAAATATCCTTAATTTCACAGACATTTTTACCCCAGCTACACCGAGATGCACCTTAAAAGACCACAAAAGAAATGTTCACGAAAACCCATCCATTAGACTAATTCGGCCATCCAAATCTGACCTAGGCATCATAAGCAATTTTTTTAGATAGAATCATCCCTAACTTAAAAGATAATTTTTTATACACCCTATGGCAATATTCTGGTGAGGTTACCAATTGCTTTCTAAACCTCAGTGATAAATCTAACTCTAACTTGAATGTTATCACCTTCGACATTAACAATTATTATCAATCCATTCCTCCTATCCTACTAAACAAAGCTTAATTCTTCGCTAAGAATAACTCAGATATCACAGACTTAGAGATCAAATTATAATTTTGGCCAGGAGATCCTTATTAGAATTTGACAACTAATTTTGGACCAGGAAGGATACCCCCAATAATTTTGATATCACTATGGGAGCTTCGGACTCTACCCAGGTTACTGACCTTGTAGGATTGTACTTATTGAGAGAATTGAAGTTTTACTTCGGACATATACACCGTGGGCTATATTTTTGTTTTTAGGGAGAGATCGAGACAATACAACAGCACCATAAAAACCTACACAATTTAAAAAAATCTTCGGATTAACCATAACTATAGAACCCGAGAAAAGAATATCTAACTTCCTTGACCTAACACTAGACCTTAACTCCGAATCCTTTAGCCTCTACCACAGACCAAATCTTACCCCTTTCTACGTATATAAGCTATCTAACCACCCAAAATCCATCATTAATTCAATAGTCCCTTCAGTTTCCAATCTCAAGCTTATCTGCTAATAGATCAATCTTCGAACAAAATTCCAGCTTCTATAATTACGCACTTCTTAATTCGGGATACACTGATGAAATTAAATATGAAAATAATCCCTTTATCCAGAAGAACAAACCTTTAAATGTAATTACACACAAAATGGCAATACAGGATAAACAGCGAGCTAATACTACACTACCCAAGAAACCCAAGACATATATTAATAGACCCACTAAAACTATCAATATTGACAAACCAGCTAACCCGCAAGACGCAGCAAAAATAAAAGAATTAGAAGAAAGAATAGTATTTGGTTTAACCCACTCTATAACTGCAATGTGAAAACAAATATAGCTACGGAATTTTTCAAAATCTTAGTTAACTCATTCCAGCACACGCATAAGTACAGCACTATTTTAAATAAAAACTCTATTAAAATTTCCTATTCCACAATGCCCAATATAGCACAAACCATCATCACAACTAACAACAAAATTAAATCTGCCCAACAATCAACAGCTACTATACACCCTACTAATAACTGCAACTGCCAGAAATCTAGAGAATGTCCATTAAATGGTAATTGCATACAAAGTAACGGTATCTATACCTGCACTGTTAAACAATTCCCCCAAAACACCGTTATGCAAACTAATACCAACATACAAATTCCCCACTCACCCTATAACTTTCCCCATCTACAACTCCCTGTATCATATAGACCCTAAATAACACCTCTCACACTAACCAACAACCCCCGCTAGCAAATAATAGATCTAATCTCACCCCTCAAAGTATCTCATCTTCTCCAACTCACAATCCCGACTTAAGTTTGGCACATAACTTGAGCATGCAAACCCAAAACATTCCCGATACTATAAATAACACAAATACTATAACAAAAACCCCATACAAGATACACACTTATATTGGGGCAAGTGCTTTCCCCAGTAAGACCCATATCTCAAACCATATCTACTCTTTCAAATACAATAATAACAATTCCACTAGCACCTCTTTATCCAATCTAATAAAAAGCTTAATGCGATTCGAAGCGAATCCTATATAAGTGTAGAACTTATATCTAGTGGTGGAGTTATTAACATTGCTACTGTCGTTCGGATAGCTATAGTTGGATATGTTGTTTTGGCTAGTAGGATTAATGTTAAGGGGGTTGGTAGCTTAGGATGTGAGTAACTTACTTCTTATTTATTTCGTTTTACTTCCGGATTTGTGATCTTTGACCTGACGGGTGCCTCTTCGCCAATTTCTACGATTTATAGCTTACATAGGAACGAGCTTTTTGATATTTTGTATATTTGGTTTTGACCTGCATTTTGTCCTTTGGCTATAATTTGTAATATCGTTTAAGCGTTGAACTGGACTAAAGAAAAAACCAATATTTTGAAGATTTTTCAAGGAAGGAAAAGATGTTGTATGAAAAAAATCTTTAAAATCCTTCTCAAGATTTTTTCAAATGTTTAAAAAATATTTGTAGCATCTGTTTATTAAATCACAAGATGTCGTATCCTTCTAATGAAAAAGGAATTACTTTTTGAAAAGCCGAGTTTTTAAGAAAAATTCACTCTTAGATGAACATAAGAATATAAACAAATAACTATGTTAAGTTAAAAAAAATTATATTTTGGATTAAATATATCCTATTTCTCTCTCTTTTTCTCTCTCCGTCTCTCTTAATATATATATATATATATATATATATATATATATATATATATATATATATATATATATATATATTAGATGTTGCGTGAGTTTTTCTTTTACAAGTTGTAAATAATAACATTAAACATTCTGTAATAGTAAATAGCATTGCATTTGTTTTATAGCGTAATGTTTATATTAGCCGTGTGGACTTTAAAAATATATATATAACTTCTCAATGAAGATTGAACATTTTTATAATTTTGGACTACATTTCTCATCTTGAGTGTTATCATCACAATGGTTCGGCCGCTGTTACCTCCGGCCTTCTTCAATTGTATCTTTTCGAACTCGTGGCACACTGCGTATAATACTAAGTTAAATTCAGTACTAAATTCAGCATGGTACAACTTTAGCCTTCATGCATCTGTTGTTGTCATTGTATTTCCTAGTTCTTACTAGAGTCAGATCTTACAGGTTGAATCACCTGAACGTTGCCAATATCCACAGTGACAGTGGTGCCATGGAACCGACTAGATTCGAACTTGGCACACCCATGTCGTCGATCAACATTACTATCCACCTTATATTTAATCAATTAAAAAAAATGATAAAATATGATTCTCATTGAAATTATATTTCTACAAAATGCTTTAGAAAAAACAAATTTGAAGCATTCAATTATGAGATTTCATGGCGTAAACGACAGCGCGTTAGATTACTAATACAGAATTTGTCAGTACAAATGTTAACGCGATGAATAATTTATGATGGCAAAATTGAAAAACGGACGGACATAGGTACCCTAAGATTTATTAGTATAGATTCCATATTTATTTGTTATTGTTTTACTTCTTTTATTAGAAAAAACTATAGTAGTGAGAGGAGAGTCTTCTCGTCCCGTTCGAAATATTACCACAGTCATGTTTGTGTGAGGCTGTCAACTATGCAACACATCGAGTTACGTCGTTGACGTCTGCAGGTGGTAACTAATTGAAAATGATAGCAAAGCAAGAGAAGCCAACAAACAAAACAATAAAATTAAAAAGAAGAGAAAGAACAAAACAAAAGATGTAAAAGTGGTAACTAATCGAAAATGATAGCAAAGCAAGAGAAGCCCAACAAACAAAACAATAAAATCAAAAAGAAGAGAAAGAACAAAACAAAAGATGTAAAAGTGGTAACTAATCGAAAATGATAGCAAAGCAAGAGAAGCCCAACAAACAAAAAAATAAAAACAAAAAGAAGAACAAAACAAAGGATGTAAAAGAAAATAAAAATGAGGAGAAAAAATGAAAATAAAACAAGGAATAAAATTTAACAAATAACCACTTTGTAAGTTGAAGTCCAGATTGTAGAAATGTTGCCTTTGCTTGAAAAATATGGTGACAGATAAGCTTAAAAGTAGCAATGTAATGAACAAAAACATAAGACCAGCATTAATGATATATTTATTGAATTTATAATACAAGAAATGTCTTGAAAACTAAGTATCTTTGCGACTTAATTAAAATACCAACTTATCTGATACTGTCCGTTTAAGTATGAGAACTTATGCAAAAAATGTGTTTCTTTTAACACCACAAGGTTTTTTCTTGAAAGTTATACGCTTTTCTCCTCTAAATAAAGTTTTTACTGGTTGGTAACTGTTGAAATTTCTGAGCCAATCAACATGACTATTTTAGAAGATTATGGGGGTCATTTCTGAACAAAACAGACAAGGGAGATAATCTATTTCAGAAGACGAGGGATGTAACCAATTAGCATGTGTATGGCAGTTCTTCGATCGCTAAGATAATGTTAGAATTATTAGACAATCCCCGCAGATAAATCTACTTTGAACGGATCGAGTGTTGTGGAGAACACGACCAACTCTTTCAACCACATAAATGATGACTGTACAGGCGCGATAATTTCCAATCTAACACAGATCTACATGCTCGCAGGATTTATTCAATCGTTTTCGTTAACTTAGACAAGTTTCACTGGGGAAAGAAGAGATGTATTAATACCATTACCAACAGGTATCAGTGAAAAGGATGCATGCACATACAAATGTAACACTGGGTCAAATGTTTCGATGTATTTTTATTTACCACCGAATTTGTTTTACCTGTTATTTTGATGAGAGTTCAACCGAAAATAACAGACATCAGATTATTTTATTGACTGTTTGCGTCTTATTAGTTATCTAGATTAGGTTAAGGAAACCGAAAATAAAATAAATAAAAATAAAAAAAGAATAAGAAAAAAAGAAATAAAGAAGAATATGTCACCTACTTGTCAAATAATATTTCAATGTCACTAAAGTCTTCTCATATGGTCCAATCCGATCATCTTTTCCTTCTCCCATGTGTGTGTCTTCAAAATAAAATTGTTTCCAAATCTTCACTTTTTCTGAAGACGTTCGTTAATACGAACGAAACCGGTCAAATCTCTTGTTTTTGTTTTTCTCCTGCATTTTATCTAGATTATGTATCACCGTACACACTTGGTGGCGTCAAAAAGGGATGATATAAACATTTAGCGAAAAGATTCACTATAGGATGACGTCATTGATTATGACGTCACAAAGGATGAGGTCATAAAACGTTAAGTTCACTAAATTATGACTTAATCTATTAAAAAAGAGGTGGAGGATAATCGACCACATGGACGACGTCGCAAAATTATAAAATTATCTATCGAATCAAAGAGAGAAGAAGAGGAGTGAAGAGATATAGACAGTCTGTAAACCATAAGGGTCACGGGCCGTGCAGTATAATGCTAAAATTCTGATCTGTTTGGTAGTGTGCTTGTACATTGAATCGTTTAGATGGTGGGCGAAGGACGAATGAGACGATAATTGGTAGGAAAAGAAGAATAAAAGGCGTCGTAGTACCAGCAGCAGTGTAAGAGAAGACATGTAAGAGGATGACGTAAATAAATAAATGACGTGAAAAAAGAAGACAGGAAAATGGGAGTAGCAGCAGTAACACGTGTCTGGCAGAGCAGTGGTTGGGGAAGAGAATAGAGGGAGTAGTGATATTAGTTGAAGCACAAGAGAAGCAGAGTAAGAGGTTTTGTTAAATAAATAAATGACGTAAATAAAAAAGAAAATGAAAATGGAAGGAAAGTAAGACGGGGGCGTAAATAAATAACGTAAATAAAAAAGAAGAGAAGTAGACTAAACAGAGTGGATAAATAAATGAATAACGTAAATAAATAAAAGGAGAAGAGTTAGTGAGTAAGAGGATGAGGAAAATAAATAAATAATTGACGTAAATAAAAGAGAGAATGGAAGAAGAATAAAACAGGGG